>OY731403.1:76733805-77060664 GCA_963425845.1 Sphenostylis stenocarpa
AAATAAATAAACATGCATATAAGGAGTCTAGTCTCCATACTTGTGATTGAAAACGGAGGCGCTAATCCGGTCTCCAAATAAAAATTCCCTCAAGAAAGAAAAGGTGGAATCAAAACCATCGGAAGTCAGAATAAAGAGCTTCAAGGAAAATAGCTCCAACCTTCTACCCCATTAAAGGAGGGTATACCGAAAAGGCCAACGGAAAGGCCTCGATAATCCCCAAGCCGGATCCTTGCCTACTCCAAAGGCAAAACAAAAGTTACTTCATGACTCAACGCACCACCACATGAGTCGTCAAAAGAAGTCATTCGAAGCTTCAACCACCATCTTTTCATCCAAGAAAGAAGGAAGCCATCAAAATAGAAAAGCCAACGGAAAGGCTTGATCATCCTGCAAGAGGATCCTTGCCTACTCGAGAGGCAAGACAAAAAGATTACATCACAACTCAGCTACATCACCACATGAGTCATCGAGCACACTCATCCAAAATATCCGCCTCATTCCCCAAAGGAGAATAAGGACTATACAAGAGTCCATCAAAGAAAATACAGAGTCAAATCCTCCATATCACCAGGGGGTAACAGAAAGAAAAGAAAAAACTTTTCATTACCCAATAGAGGCCACAACGAAAAAAGGCTGAATGAAAATCTCAAGTAGAGCATATCAGAAAGGTCTACAAAAAGAGGAAAACAAGAAAATTTCTATCTTCCAGCTCAAATAAAGAGCTTCGCAAAGCCAGGAGCCAAGACTCCATCATCAAAAAATCATCAAAGTTGGATCCCTGAAAGTCGACAAACTCCTTAGAAAAATCTCCAAAAAGAGAAAAAGAAGAAAATCTCTTCATTCTGCTCAATAAAGAGCTTCACAAAAGTCGGGAGCCAAGACTCCATCATAAAAAATCAAATCAAAGATTGGATCCCCAGGAAGCCAATAAACTCCACAGATCGCCAAAAGAAAAGAGAAAAATAAATCTCTTCATCCACAGACAACGAAGAAAAGCCAGTGTGCATAAAAGGCGTACACATTTAAAAACCAAATTTTCAAAATCGCGAAAAGAGATAAAATCGCGAGAAAAAGGTAAAAAACTATTCCCAATGGAATAAGAGCATAGGCAAAGCCAGCTCAAAACAACAACATCCAACAAGGAGTCAAAATCCATTCCTCCCTAGGGGGCAAGTTAAAATAGATTTTCGGGAGGGCAATCAAATCCCCGACTGATCACCGAAAGAAAAACTATCCAGCTGAGCCTACTAGCAAAGGAAAAAACTACAAAATCATATCCTCGGGAGTTAATTGCCTATAACGCCCAATATGGATATCCCAGTGAAATGCAAAGCCTTCACTCCCAAGAAAGTCTCTGCCTACTCAGAGGCAAACAAAGAGCCAATATCCCCAAGAAACGGGAAATCGACCTATTCGGAGGCGAAAACAGCAAGTATAAAGTCTTCACCACTGCTGAAGCATTTTCCTAAAAACAAGAGGCACAATCAACAAGAAATCAACAAATCCTCAATGGATTCCTCGCCTAAATTAAGAGGCAATCATCAATAAACCCCAGAAAAATCGGACGGCTAAATAGAAAAAGCCCGAAACCACAAATCCCAGGAGACTTCGCCTAAAATAAGAGGCAACCAACAAGAAATCCCCGGCAAAGACAGGATGGCTAAAAACAAAAGCCAAAAACAAGAATCCCTGGCAAGACCGGGATGGCTAAAAAGAAAAGCCAAAAACAAAGAATTTCGACAAGACCTAGATGGCTAAAAGAAAAGCCAAAACACAAGAATCCCCAACAAAGCCGGATGGCTAAACAAGAAAAGCCAAAAACAAAGAATCCCCGCAAGACCGGATGGCTAAACAAGAAAAGCCAAAAACAAAGAAATCCCGATAAAACTAGATGACTAACAGAAAAGTAAAAAAGAAACATCAATCACTCCCCACGAATGGGCGCATGATCGAAAACAATAAGCCGCCAACACATCTTCGAGAACCATATGACCATAGGATTGACTATCAAAAAGTGCATCCCGAGAGCCTCGCGTAACGGGTTGAGTGCGGGTGGGGGTAGGTACTGTCGCCGCCGTCCGTTCCGACGTCCCGGGACATCTCGAACGTTTATGCGAGCGGTCGCGAAAAGATGGTTGAGACTCGCATTTTTTGTTTAAAGTGTGTTCATTGCTTCCGAGGCGCTCAACGCTGAACTATCCTCTAATAGAAGCAAGGTTTTCGAAAAGGGTTCTTCTGGAGTCGCCACCAATGTTTTGACCATAAACATTGGAAAAGGAGAAAAAGGCATTGATTTTAATAAAAACCAAACTTGGCCATTATAACCGTAGTCGGGTAAGGGAGTTAGTTACGTGTGGGGAAGGTATTAGCACCCCACAACGCCCCTTTCGGGTTCCCTATGACGGATTAATTCATTTAAGTTAAGATTACAAGAAATTACGCGATTACCCTTATTTTATTCGTATAATAAATATGGCTATCTACATGATTTTATTTACATTTTATGAAGCAATAAATAAAGCGATAAAGGAGAAGAGATTTGAGAAGAACCTCCGTAGCAAGCTTTATATATCAACTCTGTTACAATAAGGACGTGTTTCGGCAGTCCTACGCTCTACAACAACTCTCCTCACGACAAAACTTGACTCGACTAAAACTTTTCTAGAAGAATCGAATGCCGGAATCTAGTTCCTTAACCGATTGTTACCTATATAAGGCAATCAGAAAGATCATTCGAGAGAGGGAGAGAAGTAGACAAGTCTTCTGAGTTGTCTGGTGTGTGGAACAGTGCCAAATGAGCTTCCAATTTATAGTTTTCGCTGCCTGCACCCTTGGGACGCGCGTCTGGAGTGGGACGACCGTCTGGGTTGGGATGGCCGTCCCAAATGCCATATTTACACTGACTGAGACCACCTGGGGAGCTGGGACTGGCAGTCCCGTTTGGGACGGCCGTCCCACTTGGCCAGGGAAGGTTGGGATGGCCGTCTCGACCTTGGGACGACCGTCTCGACCTGTTTTGGCCAGCTTTCTTGTTCTGGGACCCCCGGGAAGCTTTCCTTTGTGTATTCGGACGTCGTTTGATGCCGATAAATGCCCGTTGAAGCTTTATCTTCATATAGGAAGTCTTCTTGGCCTTTTATAGAGATGGCAGGTGAGCCTTGTCTTTGTTGTAGGAAGTCTTTTTAGCCTTTACTGAGAGACCGTCTGAACTCCGAGTTTGTTGTAGGAGGTCTCCTTGGTTTTTATTAAGAAGCCGGGCAAACTTTATCTTCTTGTGAAGTTTCCCTAGCTTTTATTGAGAGGCTGGGAAAAATTAGGGGTCTACAGCTGCCCCCCCTTCACCTGCCTAGATAATTTGTTGGCTTCATATGTCAACAAAATTAGTTGGTAGGGGAAGGAGTTAACCCTTTTGCGCGGTCATCCTTCGGATGCTGCTCCTTGTTGATCCTCCGGATGATAAATATTTTGATAGGTACCAACGCCTATCTGGTTTGAGTCTTATTTTGTAAGGCTCTGGTGAGTACTTACCCTCACCCGGTATGAGTCTGCATTTTGCCAGACTCTTGTGGGTACCTACCCCCACTAGGTATAAACCTTGTTTTACAAGGCTTTGGTGAGTACCTACCCTCACCCGGTATGAGTTCGCATTTTGCTAAACTCTTGTGGGTACTTACTCCCGAGGTGCTCAACACTGAACTATCCTCTAATAGGAGTAAGGTCTTTGCAACCCATTTTTGTAATGCTTAGGTGAGTATTTTACTCCACCTAATGCATTCTGCTAAGTTTTTGATGAGTACTTACCCCCATCTGGTACAAACCTTATTTTATAAGGTTTTGGTGGGTACCTACCCCCACCTGGTACGAATCTGTATTTTGAGAGATTCTGATGAGTACCTACCCTCATCCGGTCCGAACCCCGTTTTGCAAGGCTCTGGTGGGTACCTACCCCCACCTGGTCCGAACCTCGTTTTGCAAGGCTCTGATGGCTACCTACCCCCACCTGGTCCGAACCCCGTTCTGCAAGGCTCTGATGGGTACCTACCCCCACCCGGTCCGAACCTCGTTTTGCAAGGCTCTGATGGGTACCTACCCCCACCTGGTCCGAACCCCATTTTGCAAGGCTCTGATGGGTACCTACCCCCACCCGGTCCGAACCCCTTTCGCAAGGCTCGATGGGTACCTACCCCCACCCGGTCCGAACCTCGTTCCGCAAGGCTCGATGGGTACCTACCCCCACCCGGTCCGAACCCCGTTCTGCAAGGCTCGATGGGTACCTACCCCCACCTGGTCCGAACCTCGTTTTGCAAGGCTCGATGGGTACCTACCCCCACCTGGTCCGAACCCCGTTTTGCAAGGCTCTGATGGGTACCTACCCCCACCTGGTCCGAACCCCATTCTGCAAGGCTCTGATGGGTACCTACCCCCACCCGGTCCGAATCTCGTTCCGCAAGATTCGATGGGTACCTACCCCCACCCGGTCCGAACCCCGTTCCGCAAGGCTCGATGGGTACCTACCCCCACCCGGTCCGAACCCCGTTCTGCAAGGCTCGATGGGTACCTACCCCCACCCGGTCTAAATCTCGTTCGCAAGATTCGATGGGTACCTACCCCCACCCGGTCCGAATCTCGTTCGCAAGATTCTGATGGGTACCTACCCCCACCCGGTCCGAACCCCATTCCGCAAGGACTCGATGGGTACCTACCCCCACCCGGTCCGAACCCCATTCTGCAAGGATATGATGGGTACCTACCCCCACTCGGTCCGAATCTCGTTACGCAAGATTCCGATGGGTACCTACCCCCACCCGGTCCGAACCCCATTCTGCAAGGCTCGATGGGTACCTACCCCCACCTGGTCCGAATCTCGATTTGCAAGATTCTAATGGGTACCTACCCCCACCCGGTCCAAATCTCGTTCTGCAAGGCTCGATGGGTACCTACCCCCACCCGGTCCGAATCTCGTTTTGCAAGATTCCGATGGGTACCTACCCCCACCCGGTCCGAATCTCGTTCTGCAAGATTCTGATGGGTACCTACCCCCACCCGGTCCGAACCCCGTTCTGCAAGGCTTTGATGGGTACCTACCCCCACCCGGTCCGAACCCCGTTCTGCAAGGCTCTGATTGGTACCTACCCCCACCTGGTCCGAACCTTGTTCTGCAAGGTTCTCAGGATGCACTTTTTGGTAGTTAATCTTGTGATTATCTGTTTTTGGAGATATGTTGGCGACTTATTATTTCTGTTCATGCACCCATTCCATGGGGAATATTTGATTTAACTTTTTTACTTTTCTTTTAGTCATCCAGTTTTTGCCGGGGATTCTTTGTTTTTGGCTTTTTCTGTTTAGCCATCCGGTTTTTGCCGAGGATTTCTTGTTTTTGGCTTTCTTGTTTAGCCATTCGGTTTTTCCGGGGATTTCTTGTTTTTGGCTTTTTAGCCATCCGGTTTTTGCCGAGGATTTCTTGTTTTTTGGCTTTTTTTCTTTAGCCATCCAGTTTTTGCCGAAGATTTCTTGTTTTTGGCTTTTTGCCATCCGGTCTTGGCCGGGGATTTCTTGTTTTTTGGCTTTTCTTGTTTAGCCATCCGGTTTTTGCCGGGGATTCTTTGTTGGTTGCCCCCGTTTTTTTAGGCGAGAATCCACTAGGGATTTGTTGATTTTTGTCGATTTTGACTCTTGATTAGGCCGATGCTCTACTTGAGGATATTTGTTCTTGATAATACCTCTGAGTAGGTGGAGTGAGAGTTTTGCATCTCACTGGGGATATCCAATTTGGACGATTAACTCCCTGTGAATTTAAATTTGTATTTTGCCTTTGCTAATAGGCTTACTGGGGAAAAGTTTTTTCTTTTTGGTGATCCCCCGGGGGATTGATTTGCCCCCTAGTGAGGAATGGAGTTTTTGACTCCTGGTTGGATGTTTGCTATTTTGAGCTGGCTTTGCCTATGCTCTTATTCCATTGGGGAATGGGTTTCTGCTTTTTCTTGCGATTGTGCTTTTTCGCGATTTTGGATTTTTGACTGCGTGTGTCCTTTTCTTTCATGCACGCAGGCTTTTATTATCTGCTGGGGATGAAGAGGTTTTCTTTTTTTTCTCTTTTCCCTTTTTTAGCGGCCCTGGGGAATTTTGTCATCCTGGGGGTATGATGGAGTCTTAGCTCCTGGCTTTGCAAAGCTCTAAAGACGGAAAAAATTTTGTTTTCCTCTTTTTGTCTTTATGTAGACTTTTCTTGATATGATTTTCGTGTGGCCTTTCTGTAGTGGCCTCCTGTTGGGGAATGAAAGTTTTTCTTTTCCTTTCTTTTTTGTTGCCCCTTGGTGGTTATGGAGGATTTGACTCCGTATTTTTTTTATGGACTCTTGAGTAGTCCTTATTCTCCTTTGGTGGAGATTCTGGATGATTTTGCTTGCTGACTCGTCTGGTGATGAAGCTGAGTCGTGAGATAATCTTTTTGTCTTGCCTCTGGAGTAGGCAAGGATCCTCTTGGGGATGGTCAAGCCTTTCCGTTGGCTTTTTCCATTTTGATGGTTTTCCTTCTTTCTTGGATGAAAGGTGTTGATTAGAGCTATTTTCTTTGAAGCTCCTTATTTGGAATGGTTGATGACTCATGAAGTGATGTTGAGTCGCGACGTAATTTTTTGTTTTGCTTCTAGAATAGGCAAGGATCTGCTTGGGGATCATCAAGCCTTTCCGTTGGCTTTTTTCCGTTTTTGATGTACCTTCTTTTATTGGTGTAGAAGGTTGACTAGTTTTCTTGGAGCTCCTTATTTTGTTGAAGTGATTTTGATTTCGCCTTTTTCTTTCGCGACTTTAATCTTTATCGCGAGTTATTTGAAATCTGGCTTTTTATCACGTGTGCCTTTTATTTTATAATTTTTGTACACGTGGGCTTTTGGAATGTAAACAGAAATAACAATGTTTATTCATTACTTTTTTTTGTGATATATTCAAAGCATTTTCAAATTACTAGAAAATAATAAAAAAAAAGGAAGCTATCTCCTAATCGTCTGCCTCTGGACTGGAATGGGCAGATGGTGTTGGCGAAGGTATACGGCGGAGCAAGCGACGCTGGAACCTTGCCTGGGTCTGGACCAGATTCTCTATCTGTCGGTCTGTCCTGTCCTGCCACATAGTCAACTGATTAAACTGCTGGCGTATGAACTGGAACTCTCCTTCCATATAGGCGTGCTCGTCGTCTATCCGTCGGTACAGGTCGGCGAAGTCCGGATCATATGACTCGCTGTTGTGAGTCCGTAGTCGAAGGGATGTCCCGAGGCATGTCGAAATCGCGCATATCTAGCGAAATCGAGATAATGGGGTTTAAGATAAACCACGATCCTCGTCGACCGAGGATGTTCATATGAACCAACATTCCCCGCTAATTGGCTCGGTCGGAGGCTAGCTGGGAGATCTTCTCCGTCAGTACATCCCCAAAATTCCGCTAAAGGGGTGAGAAAGGGAGCTATTATGATGGCTCCTGCTGAGCCGCGGGTTCCGTAATCTTTTACGACTTTCAGGAAGGCATAACCTGGGTTACATCGCAGCCCTTGATGCATACAGTAGACAATGAAGAGGTCGGCCAGTGTTACCTTCCCTTGGCTCTCCTTTCGGTTGTGTATAGTCCCAGCTAGCAATTTGTGGCATATGCGAAGTGGGGGAGGGAAAGCTGCGCCCTTCAGGTTCGACGGCAGAGTGTGTGCTCCAGTGATCTCTCTGCACATGCTAGTGGTGGTGAGAGTAGCAGGCCTTTCCAGATATGCGGACCGATATTCTGGTGTTCTCGTATCTGCTCTTTGGCAGAAACCCATTATGACATTAAAGTCATCCAGAGCAGTGGTCCGGTAGGCTCCATCCATCGAGTAGGAGATGGCCTGAGTTGGTGGCACTCCGGGAATTGCAGACGGCATTTCCACCATGTTGACGGAGGCAAGAAACTCTAGCGTAGTAGTGCGATGGATCCGAGTCGGTGGCTCTCGGAGCAGAAAGTCCCATCCTATGTTGTGGATGAACCTTCTGACATCTTGTTCCCAGCCAAACGTGGCTAGGATTTCAAAATCCAGTCGCAGTGTAGGATACCAGGAATATTGCTGGATATTTGCCAGTCGCTGTTGATGCGATTCTGCTAGTAGAGTGTTGGTAGTAGGAGTTCCTCTAACAGGGTTTCTAGTGCGTTTTCTTCTAGATGAGGCTTCTCCATGCTCCATTGTATGTAGTACTCACTTAAGAATGCTTAGGAGTGTGTAAAAAGGGAAGAGAAACAAGGTGGAATGCTTGGAATGGGGTACCAAAGGCCAAATCCGCGCACACCATAAATAGGGGATGCCAGGGGATTTGGGACGGCCGTCTGGGTTGGGACGGCCGTCCCGAGCTTCCTGAGTGGGTTTTTGATTTTTTTTGAGTTAATTTTCGTGTTTTTTGATGAAACTGAAGATAGGGATCTCTTCATTTATGCTTTAATGTATGTAATGCTTCATGTTATGCATCCTAGGATCTATTTCAGTTAATATTTCGAAAGTTTTAACTGATGTGCTTTGACTTTGGGGGCATTCTTGCTGTTGTGCCTTTATGTCATCTTGTTTCTTGATCAATAAGCTAAGCTGTACTGATTTGCCGTCATGGACCTTTCTTGTTATAGCCGAAGAACAATTCTTTTGTTCGTAGGGTGACTGCCATGTCAATGCCCTCCTTCCTTTCCTTAGGGATTTCAACCTTCCTATTGATCACTATGTTTCCACATTCCCCTTTATTACTTGAATGCTTTATAGTGAATTGGTCAAGAGAAGAGAAATAAAAGGATTTACAACAAGGGCTTGTGTTTTAGAGGGATATTTTTTCTGTAATAGGGTTTTCTATAAGAATGGCTAGCCAGGGTTGGTTTGTATTTAGGCTAGTTTAGATAAACGTTTCATTCTTATGATGTGGCGTCGTTGTTTACTGATTTATGGCGCCTTTTTGTGATTGACTAACTTCCCTAGTCCGCCCTTTCGGGTTTTCAGCCTAGGATGTTGTGCTTTTTGTCCTAACTTTTGTCTAGGTTTCCTTTTTGTATTTATTTTTTAGGAATACCTAGCGGACTTTTCATAACCCTAACTTTTGCCCAGGTTACCCTTTATTATTGTTCGGGTTTCCTGCTGGGTTTACCCTAACTTTTGTGCAGCCCCCTTTGTGGGTTTCCCGCCGGGTATTTTGCCCTTTTATTTTCTTATCTTGGCCTTTGGCCTTGACGGGCATTGCTTTTTGTATGTGTATATATATTTTTTTTTTGGCACAACATTGTCGAAACTTGAATTTTATTGAGATAAATTTTATCCGTGTTTCTAGTTAATCAATAGTATATGACTTTGCTTTATGACGCGTTACTTATTCTAAAGCAATTTGGAATAAAACGTTTATCTAAACCTTGTTTATTAAAATGGGGTATAGATACATTTAGTAAGAAAAGAAGCAGATAGTAAGAATAGCATTCTTTTGTAATTTCAAGGAAATATGTGCCCTAAAGATGCTCAGGGGTCGGGCATACCCCGACGAGTGATCTCTAATAGTCACTAGGTTTACATCCCTTAGAATCAGAAGAAGGACACCTAATGACTAATGCTACCCTTTGCGCTAATACCCCTCCTTTTCGGAATATCGTCTTCGAGGGGTGAGACTTCCCTGCTTTCCATATGGTTTGATCTTTTGTGGGGTCGTACCCTAAACCATACTTTAGAGGATTATCTTTGAAATCTGGTGGCTCTCTTATCCCTTGAGCTTTCTTTCCGAGCCCTCGTCCTGGGCGATATCCATATCTTTTCATCATATGGGCCACCTTTGTATTACCAGGGAGTCTTTCTATGTTGGCAATCTCGAGTGCTTGAAAGGATGTTTCAAGAGCTTCTTCAGTCGCATCCACATATGGATGGACAGATGGTTTGTTAATCAGAAAGTCTTCTTCAGCTTGAACTGTGACGAGTTTATCGTTTATCACAAACTTGACTTTCTGGTGGAGCGTTGAAGGTATTGCCTTAGCGCTATGAATCCAAGGTCTACCAAGGAGACAACTGTATGCTGGCGTGATATCCATCACGTGGAAGTCGATCTTGAAAATAGTAGGTCCAATTTGGATCGGTAGACTAATCTCTCCTACCACTTCTCGTCTTGACCCATCAAAGGCTCGAACAACTGTATTACTCGGGCGCATGTGGATTCCTTGCACTGTTATCTTGTCTAGTGTACTTATAGGCATGACGTTTAAGGATGACCCATTATCCACAAGAACTTTGGAAATGAGATATTCTTTTCATTTGACAGAGATATGCAAAGGCCTATTATGATTTGACCCTTCCAAAGGGAATTCTTCATTGGTGAAGGTAAGATGATCATTGGCTGTAATATTACCAATAATCCCTTCGAACTTATCTTGGGATATTGCATGCGGAACGAATGATTCATTCAAAACCTTTAACAGTGCGTTTCGATGCGGTTCTGAACTCATGATGAGTGATAACAAAGTTATCTTTGCTGGAGTACGATTGAGTTGATCTATGATGGAGTACTCACTTTGTCTTATGTACTGGAGTAACTCATCTGTCTCCTCCTTGGATTCCTTTTCTTCTTCGGCTTTATTTTTCATTTTATCTTTAGGAATATTATCTTGTAATTCCTTGGGGGAATATATTCTTCCACTTCGAGTCATGCCCCCAATACCGGCTATGTTGGAGATATCTTGATTGACTGGCGATTCTTCTGAGTATCTCCAAGGTACAGCTTTATTTGATTCATAAGGGAAAGGACGCGGTACGAATAAGCGTAAAGGCGTTATTGCTTCTTCCCTTTTAGTGTTTTGAATGATTAACGGTGCTTGTTTGTTATCATCTTCAGATTTATTGACCGTCGTAAAGATTTTGATGACAAAAGGCTTCTTTTCCATTTTTCTGATTTGTGGAAAGCACATCAGTTAATCCTTTCTTTTTATTATCTTTATTATTAACATGAGGAGGGATGTATGAATGTATGCAATTTATGAATGCAATAGACAATTTAAGGAAAAATCCTTTTATTAGAAAGTGTAAATCCTTCTATACAATGCTTTGAAGCAAATGTTGACAAAAGCGAAAAAGCTTGAAGAATCCTATAGGTAAATTAGGCTTTCTTCGTAATTCGTCTTCAGCTGTTATCACATGATTTCTGAGCATCTTGATTTGCTCAGATACCGCCCGGCTCATATCTTCACTATATCGACGAGCCTCTTTTATTTTTTCTTCCTGGTGAACGATCAAGGCGTGCTGCTGATCAGACCTCTCTATTATTCGGTCCTTTTCACGAAGTAGTTGACCATACTGAGCTAATCCATCCTTTTCTTTTTCATGTAGCTCTTCTAGGTCTACTCTGTACTTTTCAGCAGTTTCCCACCACTTCTGTGCTTCTGACCGAGTGTTTGCTAGGTCATCCTGTATTAACTTGATCGTTCTTGCCTGTTCTGCAAGCATGCTCTCAAGATGTGCTATTTCGTCATTCATGTCCCGGAATAGACTATCTTGCTCAAGTCTCGGAATCTTCAATGCTTGTTTAGTCTCTTCCTGATAGTCAGCACAATCATTCTTAAGACGCTCTATTTCATGGTCCTTCTTTCTGCATTGCCTTTTTAGACCATCTATTATAAGGGTTGATTCTTGTTCTTTTTCTTCAAAAGCCCTCAGCTGAGCTTCCATGACTTCAACCCTCTTGTTTAAGGCATTGACCTGCAATTGTAGCTCTTCACTGACTAATGTTGTAGTGAACGTAGCAGACGGCTGGGGTATCCTTCTATTTTTCCTCCATTCCTCGTACTCATGGGATGCAGATACTTGAAGCTTTCCGAGTTCTTTATCTCCCATATAGACTGGTCTTTCCCATGCTTTCCGGACAGCGGATATTTCTTCAAAGCTATGGGAATAATGACATAGACTCAGCCCTCTGAGCTCTTCTTGAGTTGGCGCGGTCTGGGTTCTCATAAGTTGTCTCATAGCCATCTTAGGAGAGTAGGCTATACAACCCCTGAGGCCTAGTAGTGGTATGCTCAGGTAATCTCCGCATCGTACAAGAATATAACTGGGTCGGAACCAAGGGCAAACCCATGATACGTGCTCTATGTTCCAGCTTTCTAACTCGGTTTTCCATTCTAGCACTTGACGATGCTGAAGAGGGATTTTTGAAAAACTCCTTAAAGGATCAGGAAATACGCCCATATGGCTTGATGCGTAGAAATGAGTAATACCCCACACGTATAGTAGTGAAGTGCAGCATCTAAGTGTTTTTCCCTGTTTCTGTCGACAGAATTCTACTGAAAGCAGGGTGTCAGCAAGGATTGCAGGTATAGGACTCTTTGAGTATACATCCCAGGCAAAGAATGCGTCCATTGCAGCATGATCCACGATGTTCACATGGAATGGGAACAATATGATTCTGAACATTGCTAATGCTAGAGTTTTGTTGAATGTAGACCAGTCCTTCTTTTCAGCCAAAGAGACTAAATGGTCTTCTATTATAGCCATTTTCCAACCTCGGATATTCCCTTTCCCCTCTAGGGTGGATTGATGTGGAGGCAGTCGTATGATAGTAGCAACCTTACTCACGGCTGTATATACTCCTGAGCAAACATAGACCCCAACTGACTGAGGCCATCTGACCATGAGTTCATATTCTTCTAAGGTTGGTACCAAGTCAAACTGCGAGAACTCAAAGCAGTGTAAATCGGGACTCCAGAAGTGGACCAATGCTCTAACAAATATTGGATCAATGCTGATTTTCAGGAGGTCAAGAATTCTTCCGTAAGATTTCTCAAAACTAGCATAGACCTCCGGCGGCATATATGTACACAAATGCCTTAACTTCTCTACACGGCATAGAAGGATCTCCACTTTCTTTAGTTGTCTATTACCGGATCCCTCCATTATCTAGCAAAAGTGAAAATGCATGATATGAGGATGAGTTTTTGTAAATGCATGTATGCAAGTGTTTTTATTCTAAGTATTATCATGTTTTATTCCTAATATGATGCATGATAGTACTTGGTTTTTCTTGAAAAGAAAACTTATCTATATGAATGTTTATGGATTTTAATGAAGAGAGTCCTATTTTCTTCTCTTTATATTTTTATGAACAAAAGGTGGTGTGAATTGTAAGGCTTTTTGCTAAGAATTTTTATTTTGTAACAAAGGTATTTTTATGACTTTAATTTGTTTTTATATTTTTTATGACCTTTTATCTCTTCTGTCGGTCAACGTGGCTACTTAGCTTACAAAGAACCTGAAACCAGACTAGCTTAACTGAAGACTGTCCGAGATAAAGGTGTTTTATCTTATCACTTTTTGATTTTTAGGGTTTTTCATTTTTTTGCCTGTTATATGATTATCCTATGATAATGCATTAATACAAATGCAACAAACGTATGCACACACAATTCATACATCCACGAGCAGAGCCACGCTTATTTAATCACGAGGTAGGGTTTTCCTGCAGAAACGTGCTTGGTTTAGGCGGTTCTAACTGTTCTCACCAAGGCCAAAGGTCCCCAAGGTGCCCCCATTATAGGGACCTCTCAATCTCTCAGTCCTCGGGTCATGCACGGAACTCCGTGGCGACATCCTTAGACCAAAAGAAGAGAGTTATCACCTTGAGTTGGTGGTTTCCGACAACGGTTGTAGCCCCGTGTGCCAACAAGCCGGTCGTATCTGCCACCCACTCCCTATAGGTATTCACTCTTGCCCCCGGGTATAGAGGGACTGTTGTGTGCAAGGGTTTTTGTGTGCAATTTATATTTCAAGCAATTTGCAGAAGGAATCATACAGCAGTTATTAAAGCCATACAATAAAAATACAGAAAAGGGTAAAGGCGTAATTTCAAATCTTTACTTAGTTTGAATTTATCCGTCACTAAATGGGATCAACTCTCTAGCTTCCCCAGTGGAGTCACCATCTGTCGCCGCCGTCCGTTCCGACGTCCTGGGACATCTCGAACGTTTATGCGAGCGGTCGCGAAAAGATGGTTGAGACTCGCGTTTTTTGTTTAAAGTGTGTTCATTGATTCCGAGGCACTCAACGCTGAACTATCCTCTAATAGAAGCAAGGTTTTCGAAAAGGGTTCTTCTGGAGTCGCCACCAATGTTTTGACCATAAACATTGGAAAAGGAGAAAAAGGCATTGATTTTAATAAAAACCAAACTTGGTCATTATAACCAGAGTCGGGTAAGGGAGTTAGTTACGTGTGGGGAAGGTATTAGCACCCCACAACGCCCCTTTCGGGTTCCCTATGACGGATTAATTCATTTAAGTTAAGATTACAAGAAATTACACGATTACCCTTATTTTATTGGTATAATAAATATGGCTATCTACATGATTTTATTTACATTTTATGAAGCAATAAATAAAGCAGTAAAGGAGAAGAGATTTGAGAAGAACCTCCGTAGCAAGCTTTATATATCAACTCTGTTACAATAAGGACGCGTTTCGGCAGTCCCTCGCTCTACAACAACTCTCCTCACGACAAAACTCGACTCGACTAAAAATTTTCTAGAAGAATCGAATGCCGGAATCTAGTTCCTTAACTGATTGTTACCTATATAAGGCAATCAGAAAGATCATTCGAGAGAGGGAGAGAAGTAGACAAGTCTTCTGAGTTGTCTGGTGTGTGGAACAGTGCCAAATGAGCTTCCAATTTATAGTTTTCGTTGCCTGCACCCTTGGGACGCGCGTCTGGAGTGGGACGGTCGTCTGGGTTGGGATGGCCGTCCCAAATGACATATTTACACTGACTGAGACCACCTGGGGAGTTGGGACTGGCAGTCCCGTTTGGGACGGCCGTCCCACTTGGCCAGGGAAGGTTGGGACGGCCGTCTCGACCTTGGGACGGCCATCTCGACCTGTTTTGGCCAGCTTTCGTGTTCTGGGACCCCTGGGAAGCTTTCCTTTGTGTATTCGGACGTCGTTTGATGCCGATAAATGCCCGTTGAAGCTTTATCTTCTTATAGGAAGTCTTCTTGGCCTTTTATAGAGATGGCAGGCGAGCCTTGTCTTTGTTGTAGGAAGTCTTTTTAGCCTTTACTGAGAGACCGTCTGAACTCCGAGTTTGTTGTAGGAGGTCTCCTTGGTTTTTATTAAGAAGCCAGGCAAACTTTATCTTCTTGTGAAGTTTCCCTAGCTTTTATTGAGAGGCCGGGCAAAATTAGGGGTCTACAACCTTCACCAATGAAGAACTCCCTTTGGAAGGATCAAATTATAACAAGCCCTTGCATTTCTCTGTCAAATGCAAGGAATATCTCATTTCCAAAGTTCTTGTGGATAATGGGTCATCCTTAAACGTCATGCCTAAAAGCACACTTGTCAAGATAATAGTGCAAGGAACCCACATGCGCCCGAGTAATACAATTGTTCGAGCCTTTGACAGGTCAAGACGAGAAGTAGTAGGAGAGATTAGTCTACCAATTCAAATTGGTCCTACTATTTTTAACATAGACTTCCACGTGATGGATATCACGCCAGCATATAGTTGTCTCCTTGGTAGACCTTGGATTCACAGCGCTAAGGCAATACCTTCAACGCTTCACCAGAAAGTCAAGTTTGTGACAAATGATAAACTAGTCACAGTTCAAGCTGAAGAAGACTTTCTAATTAGCAAACCGTCTGTCCAACCATATGTGGATGCGGCTGAAGAGGCTCTTGAAACATCTTTTCAAGCGCTCGAAATTGCCAACATAGAAAGACTCCCTGGTAATACAAAGGTGGCCCATATGATGAAAAGATATGGATATCAGCCAGGATAGGGGCTCGGAAAGAATGCTCAAGGAATAAAAGAACCACCAGATTTCAAAGATAATCCTCTAAAGTATGGTTTAGGGTATGACCCCACGAAAGATCAAACCATACGGAAAACAGGGAAGTCCTACCCCTCGAAGACGATATTCCGAAAAGGAGGGGTATTAGCGCAAAGGGTAGCATTAGTCATTAGGTGTCCTTCTTCCAATTCTGAGGGATGTAAACCTAGTGACTATTAGAGATCACTCCTCGGGGTATGCCCGGCCCCCGAGCATCTCTAGGGCACACATTTCTCCGAAATTACAAAAGAATGTTATTCTTACTATCTGCTTCTTTTCTTGCTAAATATGTCTATACCCCATTTTTAATAAACAAAGTTTAGATAAACGTTTTGTTCCAAAATGCGTCAGAACAATCAACGCGTCACAAAGCAAAGTCAAATACGATTTATTAACTAGAAACACGGATAAAATTTATCTCAATAAAATCAAGTTTCAACAATGTTGTGCAAAAAATATATATGTATACAAAAAAAGCAATGCCCGTCAAGGCCAAAGGCCAAGACAAGAAAATAAAAGGGCAAAATACCCGGCGGGAAACCCACAAAGGGGGCTGCACAAAAGTTAGGGTAAACCCGGCAGGAAACCCGAACAATAATAAAGGGTGGCCTGGGCAAAAGTTAGGGTTACGAAAAGTCCGCTAGGTATTCCTAAAAAATAAATATAAAAAGGAAACCTAGACAAAAGTTAGGACATAAGCACAGCATCCTAGGCTGAAAACCCGAAAGGGCGGACTAGGGAAGTTAGTCAATCACAAAAGGGCGCCATAAATCAGTAAACAACGACGCCACATCATAAGAATGAAACGTTTATCTAAACTAGCCTAAACACAGACTAACCCTGGTTAGCCATTCTTACAAGAACCTCTATTACAAAAAATATCCCTCTAAAACACAAACCTTTGTTGTAAATCCTTTTCTTTCTCTTCTCTTGACCATTTCACTATAAAGCATTCAAGTAATAAAGGGGAATGTGGAAACATAGTGATCAATAGGAAGGTCGAAATCCCTAAGGAAAGGAAGGAGGGCAGTGATATGGCAGTTGCCCTACGAACAAAAGATTGCTCTTCGGCCATAGCAAGAAAGGTCCTTGACGGCAAATTTGTACAGCTTAGCTTATTGATCAAGAAACAAGATGACATGAAGGCACAGCAGCAAGAATGCACCCGAAGTCAAAGCACATCAGTTAAAACTTTCGAAATATTAACTGAAATAGATCATAGGATGCATATCATGAAACATTACATGCATTAAAGCATAAATGAAGGGAATCCTATCATCAGTTTCATCAAAAAACACGAAAATTAACTCAAAAAAACAAAAAACCAACTCAAGAAGCTCGAGACGGCCGTCCCAAAGTCGAGGTGGCCGTCCCAAGTGGTCCAAATTCAATTGGGACGCGCGTCCCAGGTGAGACGGTCGTCCCACGTTTCAGCTGGTGACCCATGTGCAGAAAATTCAATTGAGACGGCCGTCCCAACCCAGACGGCCATCCCAAACCTCCATGCGCGACCTATATATGTGGGGCGCGGGTTTTGGCTCTAGAACCCCATTCCAAGCTTCCTATCTTGCTCTTCCTCCCTTTCTACACTCTCCTAGCACTCTTAAGCAAGTAGAACTGACAATGGAACGAGGAGAAGCCTCATCCAGGAGAAAGCGCACCAGACCCGCTGCCAGAGGAACTACTGTTACCAACAATTTGCTGGCAGAGCCACATCAACAAAGATTGGCAAATATCCAGCAATCCTCCTGGTATCCCATGCTGCGTCTAGATTTTGAAATCCTGGCCATGTTCGGCTGGGATCAAGACGTCAGAAGGTTCATCCACAACATAGGATGGGACTTTCTGCTCCGCGAGCCACCTACCCGGATCCATCGTACTGCTACGATGGAATTCCTTGCTTCGGTCAATCTGGCCGAAATGCCTTCTACCATGCCCGGAGTGCCGCCCACTCAAGCCGTCTCTTACTGGATGGACGGTGCCTACCGGACCACTTTCTTAGATGACTTCAATGTCATCATGGGCTTCTGTCAGAGGGCAGACACCAGGACGCCGGAGTATAGGGCGGCGTATCTCGAGAAGCCAGCTACCCTCACCACCACCAACATGTGGAAAGAGATCATTGGAGCTCACAACCTGCCAACACACTTGAAAGGGGCATCCTTCTCTCCCTCGCTTCGCATATGCCATAAGCTGCTAGCCGGGACCTTACATAGCAGGAAAGAGAGCCAAGGGAAGGTAACATTAGCCGACCTTTTCATCGTCTACTGCATGCATCAGGGGCATAGGTGCAACCCCGGCTATGCTTTTCTGAAAGCTATTAAGGACTACGAAACTCGTGGTCCAGCAGGAGCCATCATAATAGCTCCTTTTCTCACCCCTCTAGCTGAATATTGGGGTTGTACCGACGGAGAAGACATCCCGGCTAGCCTCCAACCAGAGCCGATCAATGGCGCGATGTTGGCCCACATGAACATCCTCAGCAGGCAAGGAACAGGGTTTATCTTAAACCCCATCATCTCATTTTCAGTGGATATGCGTGACTTCGATACACCACAGGACATCCCTACGACTTTGGAGTCCCATCAGCAGTCCTACGATCCTGACTTCGCTGGCCTATACCGATGCCTGGATGATGTGCACGCCTATATGGAAGGAGAATTCCAGTTCATACGTCAGCAGTTTAGCCAGCTGACTATGAGGCAAGACAGGATGGACCTCCAGATAGAAGGCTTGATCCAGACTCAGGCGAGGTTCCAGCGCCGCTTGCTCCGTCGCATTCCTTCACCAGCACCATCCTCCCATTCCAGCCCCGAGGCAGAGGACTAGGAGTAGTTTTTTAATAGCTTTTAGTATTAAAAAAAATGCTTGAATGTACCACAAAAAGCGAAGTAATAAATAAAAGTTGTTATTTCTGTTTACATTCCAAAAAGCCCACGTGTACAAAATTAAAAAGGCACACGTGATATATTAAAGCCGGATTTTAAATAATTCGCGATAAAATCACGAAAGAAAAAGGCGGAATCAAAACCACTTCAGCAAAATAAGGAGCTTCAAAGAAAATAGCTCTAACCATCAACCTTCTACAAGAAGACATCAACAAAGAGGAAAAGCCAATGGAAAGGCTTGATCATCCCCAAGAGGATCCTTGCCTATTCCAGAGGCAAAACAAAAAGACTATCTCGCGACTTAGCTTCATCATCACATGAGTCGTCAAAGCAAATTCATCAAGAGTCTCCGCTTCATTCCCCAAAGGAGAATAAGGACTATACAAGAGTCCATCAAAGAAAATACGAAGTCAAACGCTCCATATCACCAGGGGGCAATTCAAAATAGATCTCCGGAATGAAATCGATTCCCCAGTGGATCATCAACAAGAAAACTACCCAAGTGAGCCTACGACAAAGGCAAACTATCAAATTATATCCACAGGGATTTAATCGCTCATAACACCCAAAGACGGATATCCCCAGTGAAACGCAAAGCCTTCACTTCCAAAAAGCATCTGCATGCTCTAAAGATGAGCAAAGAGCTTATATACCCAGGGAACGGGAAATCAACCTATGCAAGAGGTAATACAAGCCCAAAATATAAAAGTCTTCATCACTAGTGAAGCATCCGCCTAATCAAGAGGCACAACCAACAAAAATCAACAAAATCTCCCAAATGGATTTCCGCCTACTCAAGAGGCACAATCAATAGAAAGTCCAAATCCCCAGAGGATTCCTGCCTAAAAAAGAGGCAATCAACAAAAATCCCCGGCAAGACCGGATGGCTAAAAAGAAAAGCCGAAATCAAAGACTCCCTGGCAAGACCGGATGGCTAAAAAGAAATAGCCGAAAACAAAAATCCCCGGCAAAGCTGGATGACTAAGACAGAAAAGTCAAAAAGAAAAATCAAATCATTCCCCATGGAATAAAGCGCATGATCAAAGACAAGTAAGCCGCTGCCACTCCTCCAAAAATCCGATAAGGATTTTTTTTGAGAACATCTCAAGAACCCTATAGAATAAGGTTCGCACCAAGTGGGGGTGTAAAAACCACTAGAATCTAGCAAAATGCAGATTCGTACCGGGTGGGGGTAGGTACCCACAAGAGTCTGTCAAAATGCAGATTCGTACCAGGTGGGGGTAGGTACCCACAAGAGTCTGTCAAAATGCAGATTCGTACCAGGTGGGGGTAGGTACCCACAAGAGTCTGTCAAAATGCAGATTCGCCCCAGGTGGGGGTAGGTACCCACAAGAGTCTGTCAAAATACAGATTCGTACCAGGTGGGGGTAGGTACCCACAAGAGTCTGTCAAAATGCAGATTCGTACCAGGTGGGGGTAGGTACCCACAAGAGTCTGTCAAAATGCAGATTCGTACCGGGTGGGGGTAGGTACCCACAAGAGTCCGTCAAAATGCGGATTCGCCCAGGTGGGGGTAGGTACCCACAAGAGTCCGTCAAAATACGGATTCGTACCAGGTGGGGGTAGGTACCCACAAGAGTCCGTCAAAATGCGGATTCGTACCGGGTGGGGGTAGGTACCCACAAGAGTCTGTCAAAATGCAGATTCGTACCAGGTGGGGGTAGGTACCCACAAGAGTCTGTCAAAATGCAGATTCGTACCAGGTGGGGGTAGGTACTGTAGACCCCAAATCTTGCCCGGCCTCAGAATAAAGTCAAAAAGCTTCCTATTTGAAGATGGCCGAAGCCTAACAAGCCACTAGGAGAGACTATTAGGCTCCCGTACTAAGATAGGAGGGTTTTTTGCCCTGAAAAATAAGGTTTTTCGCCCTGAAGGGACGAGACCGCCGTGTGGAAGGACCAGACCGCCGTCTCGCCTCACGCCAGGGACGAGACTGCCGTCTCGCTTGTCCAGACAGCGGTCTCGCCACTGCAAAAGTCGAGACGGCGGTCTGGGTTTTCTAGACGGCGGTCTCGACCTCCTACCATGGTCGAGACCGCGGTCTGGATTGTCCAGACGGCGGTCTCGACCCTGTCAGACGAGAATGGTGGTCTCGCCACTGTTAGGCGCGAAAACCTATAAATAGGGGCTCTCCCCCCCCTCATTTCCACACACCAAGCACAGTAGTTCCTCCTTCTCTCTAGATTTTCTCTCTCTAGAACCCCTCCGAAGCATTTCCGGAGTTTCTGAGTGTCTCTAGGCATAAATTGAGCGTTCTAAATCTTCTTTAGAATCCCTCCGAGGCATTTCCGGAGTTTTTGAGAGTTGTAGAGTGAGGGGTTGCCAAAAAGCACCCACACTTTAAAGAGAAATATATAAAAGCTTGCTTTGGAGGTGTACATTCTCTCTCCTTCTAATTTTACCGCTTTCATTTAAATCTATGCAATAGATACTAGGGCCATGTAGTCATAATCTCTAAATACCGCATAATAAAAGGGTAAAAGCGCAATTTTCTAGTTTAATTATTTATCCAAAGTAGCCGGCCCATCATAGGGAACCCGAAAGGGGCATCGTAAAGGAACTGATACTTCCTTTACACGTAACTAACTCCCTTACCCAACTCTGGTTCTAATGACCAAAGTTGGTTTTCGAAAACCAACGCCTTTTTAACACCTTTTCCGATGTTTCCGGTAAAAACATCGGTGGCGACTCCACGAACCCTTCAAAACCCGTTCTTGGGTTAGGCCGGTTATCGGACCACCCAAGGATACTTTTCGAAAACCTCGCCCCTAGGTTAGCCCAGTTATCGGACAACCTAAAGGCGTTGTAACCACCCATAAAACGCGAAAACAAGAGGGTCGAAAAAACCATCGCGTCGCTCCGACCGCCCCTTCGTTTTTGGGAGGCGGCGACAGATGGCGACTCCACTGGGGAAGCCTAGAGAGTTGATCCCATTTAGTGATGGATTGGCTTAAGAATAATTAAACCAAGAAAATAGCGCTTTTACCCTGCCTTGTATTATAACATGCTTTATTGTTTGGCTTTCAAATAACTGTTGCTTGTTTATACTTACGCAATTGATTGAAATATAAACTGCGCACAAACCCTTGCACACTACAGTTCCCTCTATACCCGGGGGCAAGTGAGATAACCATAGGGAGTGGGTGGCAGGTACGATTCGCTGTAGTTAGGGCCTTGTGCCCACCAGTGTGATCGGAAACCACCACTCAAGGTGATAACCTTCCTCTTTTGGCAACAAGACTGACTCTGGCCTTAGTGCTGAGCATGGTCGGACGGCTGGAGAGTGGGGACCCTATAATGGGGGCACCTTGGGGGCCTTAGCCTGGTGAGGACAGTTAGAACCAACCCTCGCCAATGCACTTTTCTGCAGGAAAACCCTACCTCATGATAAAAAACGAATTCTCGCCTGTTCGCGGATGATTGAATTGTGTGTGCATATGTTTGCTGCATTTGTTTGTTGCATAGCATAAACAAACAACAGAACAAAAATCACAAAAAAATATATTTTTCTCAAATAAACGCCCTTATCTCGGACAGTCTGCCTTTTAGCTAGCCTGGTTTCAGGTTCTTTGCAAGCTAAGTAGCCACGCAGTTCCGACAGAAGAGATAAGGGACACTAAATATTCTTTCACATAAAG
This sequence comes from Sphenostylis stenocarpa, assembly GCA_963425845.1. Lineage (NCBI taxonomy): Eukaryota > Viridiplantae > Streptophyta > Magnoliopsida > Fabales > Fabaceae > Sphenostylis > Sphenostylis stenocarpa. Next base: position 76,756,185 of record OY731403.1, read on the forward strand.
CCACATTTTATCTCGGACAGTCTGCCTTTTAGCTAGCCTGGTTTCAGGTTCTTTGCAAGCTAAGTAGCTACGCAGTTCCGACAGAAGAGATAAAAGGCTATAAAAAAAATAAAAAAAAATAAATGATAAATCCAAAATAAATAAAATAATAATAACAAAATCAAAACATTTATAAAAATAATTTTGACAATGTTGTATCATTCATATTGCATCATGTCATAAGTGGAAAAAACCAAAAGAGAAAATAAATGCATAAGGAGAGTCTGCAAACACATCATTTCAATAAACACCTGAAAAGTGGGTCTTAGAAGCATTTTTTGGGAAAATTACCAGGCCAAATCCCCTACGGGTATTTGCAACTTGATTCTTCACCCTTTCCTCTTCGTTTTGATATGTTGTGCGTCCAAATCGGACATCCCAGTCAAAAGTTATGCCACTTTGAACATCTGCTGCCCTTTTGTACTGGTGCATGCATAGATACATTCATTCTAGGGACCACTAGATATCCCTAAGACAATGGCGAAAGAGGCCCCGAGCACATTTGTGACCTTCACGACAAGGAAGGAACAAGTGTACTAAGGTGTGATGGTGATTCCCATTATATTTGTCAAGTATGTGATGGGAAAGGAACCATTACACCGAGGTGGGTATGGTACCCCGCAAAGCATAAGCTTTAAGGAGGATACCTAAGTCATTGTCTTAAGGAATATCCATCTCATAAATCATTTGTTTTAAATGAAAGTAATCTTAGCAAAGATCTCATTGATTTGATGAAGTCAAAGGTGAAGTCAAAAGGCTACTTTGCAATAAAGTCAAAGATGAGGTCAAAGATGGAAGTCAACATTGCAACGGTCAACAAGTCACTCAGATAATAGAGTTAGAAGATTTAGTGTGTCTACAGAAGGCTTAGGTAAAACCACTTTATCTTTTCTACTGCATAAAGTTTCTTCTCTTAAATGATTTTGCAAAATGCCTCAAAAATCGTTTTAAACAAATTAAAAACAAAGATTTCTTAATAATGTTTTTAACTGATTTAGTTTTGAAAGAACCGATTAAAATCACTTAGAATGTTCAAAGAAGTGTTTTTACAGTATTTTAATCGATACAAATTACTTTCAATCGATTAAAACCTTTTAGAACCCACTATGACCGATCAAATTTGAAATATGAGCGATCAGAACTTATTTCAATCGATTAAAACACGTTTCAATCGATTACAATCACTTAAAGGGTCAGAATGATCGATCAGAATGCAGTTATGACCGATCAGAGTTGGTTATGATCGATCAGAATTGAATTATGACCGATCAGATCTGTTTCAATCGATTAAAACACATTTCAATCGATTAAAATAACTTGGAAATTTTTTTACAGAGTTTCAATCGATTAAAACACATTTCAACAGATTAAAACTTCTTTTTATCAGTTAAAATAACTTGAAAAGTTTTATAAGAAAGTTTTGCAGTATATCAATCGATTAAAACACGAAACAATCGATTGAATCAAACTTAGAAATGTTTTGTAAAATGTTTTAGCTGATATAAACGTTACCATATCAGTTAAAACAATTCTGTTAAAGAAACAAGAACGCATTAATGGATTGAAAGGACTTTTAACAGATTGAAACGGCTATTTCAACAGATTAAAACAAACTTTCAACAGATTAATTAATGCAGCAGTTTTTGAAATTACTCTTTAAAAACAGTTTTGCTTGAACTTTTTAAACATACTTTGAATATCAGTTTTTACAAATCCTTAAGCAATCATTCAAGCAAACCTTAGCACTTTTTCAAGAAGGATTCGCAACAATTTTTTGAAGTTCTTTTGAAAATCTTTCTTGAGGCAACTTGCATTCTTTTGAAGAAGAAACTCTCTGCAGATTTGGATAAACTGGTTTGAGCTTTCTAGTTTCTTCTTTGTAAATTCTTTTTCATTCTTTTGTATTGTGTTGTGCCTGGAATTTGGGCACAAGTTTCTCTGCAGCTGGAAGTTGGTTGCGGAGGTTATCAAGAACTGGAATTTGGTTCTTGGTGGAGAGGTTGAGTACAGGAACTGGAATTTGGTTCTTTTACTGTGTGGTGCCTGGAATTTGGATACTGGTTTCTCTGCAGCTGAAAGTTGGTTGCGGAGGTTATCAAGAACTGGAATTTGGTTCTTGGAGGAGAGGTTGAGTACAGGAACTGGAATTTGGTTCTTGTACTGTGTGGTGCCTGGAATTTGGGTACTGGTTTCTCTGCATCTGGAATTTGGTTGCAGAGGTTATCAAGAACTGGAATTTGGTTCTTGGTGGAGAGGTTAAGTGCAGGAACTAGAATTTGGTTCTTGTGTTAGATTAGGTGTAAGATTGTTGAATCTGTAAAACATTTAATCTAGTGGAACCCAGCTGGAATTTGGCTGGAGACTGGACGTAGCCTTGGTATTGGGTGAACCAGTATAAAATACCGGTGATATCTTCCTTAACCTTTCTCTCATTTAAATTCAGTTGCTGCGCTTATTTTGATTGATTGCTTTGCGATTCAAGAATAGATTAGTAAACTTAATTTTCGAATTAGATAATCTGTTATTTGCGAAAAACTTTCAAAGATCAATTCACCCCCCCTCTTGATCTAAAACTACTTTTCTAACATTAAACAATAAAAACCTTTTTGCATTCTAGAAAGCGGCTGGTATTCTTCATGCCCTCATCCGCATACAAAAAAACACAATATCCCAAACACTATCATACATCATGTTAGAAAATAAAACATGATAATGTTTAGGAAAAACAAACACTTGCATACATGCATCCACCAAACTTCATCCTCATAACATGCATCTAATAATAGACAGCTGAAGAAAGTGGATATTCCTCAATGTCATGGAAAGAGGTTAATGCACGGGAAGTCAAAAAGAAAATAAATAGAAATTCTAATATACCTATGGGTTCATTTAGGCCTCTCCACTTTTAAAAACAAAATGTACTTCGAAATATTGCATTGAGGAATGTACACTGTCTGGATGAAATAAATAAAATTGTTTGTTTTCATCATCTCAACCGTTTATCGCATTCATGAATTGCATTCATAAATTGCATTCATTCTTACTTCAATAATAATAAGATAATAAAAAGAAAGGATTAGTCGATGTGCTTTCCGCGAATCAGAATAAGATGAAGAGCAAACATTTTGTCATCAAGTTTTTCCCAACGGTTGATCCGCCTAAGGAGGATAATAAGCCTCAACCGTTGGTCGTCTGAGTAAATAAAGGAGAGGGGGCAAGGGCGTCATCGCGTTTGTTCATGCCTCCCACCTCAAATAAAGTTGTACCATGGAGATACGCAAAAATATCGTCCATCAATGAAGATATCTCCAGCATAGCTGACATTTGGGGGCAAAATTAGAAATGGAAGAATCTATTCCCCCAAGGAGCTGTAAGATGACGCTCCTACAAATAAAGAAAAAATAAAAAGACTGAAGAAAAACATAATCCAAAGAGGAAATTGAAGAGACTTTGGATTCATGACGCTAAGGCAGTTCTTTCAACGCTCCACCAAAAGAGACAAACTCAGGGTAGGCGACAAGCTAGTCACAGTTTGAGCTAGAGACGACATTCGAATCAGCAAATCGTCTGCCCTACCTTGAATGGATGCGACTGAAAAGGACCATTGAAATATCTTTTGCTAATATGAAAAGACTTCCCCAACAATATGACGGTGACCCACATGATGAGGAAATATGGATGCCACCCAAACCAAGGGCTCATTAAGACCTTTCAAGGAATAAGGGAGCCACCAGATTTTAAAGACAATCCTTTGAAGCTTACCCTACAAAGGATCAAGCTGCACGGAGAAAAGGGAAGTCTCCCCTCTGCGCCTCGAATCAAATTTTCCCAAATAAAGGGGTTCAAGCGTCAAAAGTGACTTTAGTCATTAGGTGTTCTCCTTCTAATTCTTAGGGTTTGTAAATCCAATGACTATTAGAGATTACTCCTCGAGGCTAGCCCGACCCCCGAGCATTTTAGGGCACATATTTCCCTATTAATTACAAAGAATGTCATTCTTACTATCTGCTTCTCTTCTTGCTATTCATAGCTAAACCTCATTAATAACCATGTTTAAGCAAACGTTTTCAAAAGTGCGTCAAAATAATCAAAATGCGCCATTGATCAAAGTAAAAGTCAAATCCATCACTACCGATTGACTAGAAACACAAAATAAGGTTTTACCTCATCATAATAAAATCGTGTTTCGCCAATGTTGTAAAAAGAGAAAACAAAAATCAAAAGAAGCCCATAAAAGCCAAAGGCCAAAGAAAAAGACAAGATACCCGGTAGGAAACCCACCAAGGGGGCTACACAAAAGTTAGGGTAAACCCGCTAGGAAACCCGAACAACCATAAAGGGTAGCCTAGGCAAAAATTAGGGTTACAAAATAAAGTCCACTAGGTTTCCCAAAGCAACAAAAAAAAGAAACCTAGACAAAAGTTAGGACAAAACAAAACACAATATCCTAAGCTGAAAACCCAAAGGGCAGACTAGGGAAGTCAATCAGTCATAGCAAGCGCCATAGAATAAGACGTCACTCCATAAACAAAACGTTTGTTTAAACTAGCCTAAACACTCTAACCAACCTTGGCTAGCCGTGCTTACAAAAACCATTTTTTTGTCAAAGTAAAACAATTCTAAAACACAAGCCTTTGAATTAAATATCCTCTTCTTTCTCTTCTCTTGACCCTTACTACTACAACATTCTAGTAATTAGTAGGGAAATGTGGAGATAGTAATCAATAGGAGGATTGACATCCCCAAGGAAAGGGAGGGACGCACTGACATGGCAAGTCGCCCTACAATCATTCTTCGGTCACGACAAAGTCAAGACGGCGAAATCGGTACAGCCTACCATGTTGACAAAGCACATAACGTCAGAAGCTCATCAAAAGTAAAAGCACATTGGTTAATCCTTTTGAAAAATTAATTGAAATAGTATTATAGGATGCATATCGCAAACATTGCATGCATATGATAGGCTCCTATCTCTCGAAAAAAGAAGAGAAAGAAAAAATGACAATAAAAAGAATAATGCCTACTAGGAGATTCTTAGGCAAAAGTTAGGGTAGCCCGCTAGATCGAAAACCCGCAAAGGGCGGTCTAGGCAAAAGTTAGGGCATTCATAAAAAAGGAAAAAGCCCGCTAAGATATCCTAGGAAAAAACTAAGGCAGCCCGCTAGACTGAAAACCCCAAAAGGGCGGTCTAGGCAAAAGATAGGGCTAAACCAAAAAATGAATAAAAGAGAGGGGTCCTTCATCATAATCATGAGAGTCCAGCAGGAGAATGCCAGTCACTTTTCCAGATGCATCAATCAAAAAGAAAAGATTGCATTTAAAGCATCCACACACAAGTAGTCGCACAAAACGACTTTGTCAAGGTAAAAAAAAAATAAAAATAAAAAATCACTTCAAATAAAAAACAAAAAGCATTCATGCATATAAGGAGAATAGCTCCATGTTTGTGATTGAAAACAGGATCACTGAGACTGAGTCTCCAAATAAAGCCTTCAAGAAAATGGAGCAAGATGTCAATCAAGCGACTCATCAAAATAAGAGCTTCCAAAAATCAAGAGCTCCAGCCACCATCCTTCTACCCAGAAAAAGAAGGCACATACAAGAAGTCTTCAAACATTTCTCAAGAAAGAAGAGCGAATTGTTATAAGAAGCTTCCAGAAGTCAAAGCTCCTCCACACTCCCCAATGGAGAACAAAGGCTCCAAGAGCATATCATCATCAACAATCAACAGAGTCCAATATCCATACCATCAAGGGCTCAACAAAAAAGAAAAGAAAAGAAGAAAACTCTTACATCCCCAACGAATGACCAAAAGAAGGGGCCGCAACAGAGAAGGCCAAATAAAAATCTTCAAGTGGATCTCCTAAAAAAGTCTACAAAAAGGAGTCAGAAATTCTCATCCCCTAGTGGAATAAGAGCTTCACAAGTTTAGCTCGCATCAACATCAATCAAGGAGCCAAGACTCCATCCATAGAAAAGAAAAATCAGATCCCCAGGGAGTCAACTAATTCCCTGGTGGATCACTAAAGAAATAAAAACGTCATCCCTAGTGGACCTCCCCAAAAAAAGAAGGGAAAAAGCCAGCGTAATAAAAAGAGACTAAAAAGTAAAAAGGCTTACGCATTATCCCCATAAAAAATCCAAATTTCAAAATCGCGATAAAAAAGAGATAAATCGCGAAAAAAAGGCGAAATCAAAACCATTACAGCAAAATAAAGAGCTTCAAGGAAAATAGCTCTAACCTTCTACACCAATAAACGAAGGTACACCAGAAAAAGCCAACGGAAAGGCTTGATCATCCCCAGCGGAATAAGAGCATAGGCAAAGCTAGCTCAAAACAACAGCATCCAACAAGGAGTCAAAAACTCCATTTCTCCCTCAGGGGGCAGATCAAAATTAGATCCCCGAGAAGGAAACCAATTCCCCGGTGGATCAATCAAAAAGAAAGATCATCCCCAGTGAGCCTATTGCAAAGGCAAAACTTCAAGTTCATTCTCAGAATGTCATATGCATAGGCAAGACCTGCCAAGCAAGAGCTAGCATCCCCATAAGGGAATATCAGCCTAGTAAGAGGCAAAACAAATGCAACCAAAAGTCTTCACTTCCGATGAAGAATCTGCCTACTCAGAGGCATTACTAGAAACTCAATGGAGTATCTGCCTGCTCAGAGGCACCATCAAAATCAACAAATTTTCAAATGGATATCCGCCTACTCAAGAGGTGTCACCAAGATCAACAAATCCCCGGAGGATTCCTGCCTACCTAAGAGGCACTCATCAAAAATCCCTGACAACCAGCAAAGTCGGATGACCACTACCAAAAGATAAAAATCAAAGAATCCCCAGCAACCAACAAGCTGGATGAACACCAACGAAATCCCCGGCACAGACCGGACGATCATTCTCAGAAAAAGACCAACAAAAACAAAGAGAACACATCTCAACGCACGACGCATGAGCTACCCGAGCAGTAAGCCGCCACCACCACCAGTCCTACGCAACGGACTGTACCAGCCTGATAGGGGGTTTATACCTATCAACCAGCACACAAGGGGTGCCTGAACGACGCATGGGCCACCTGAACAGTAAGCCGCCACTACCACCCTGATGGGTGGCTCATACCCATCCAGTCCGACACAACGGACCGTACCAGCCTGATGGGGGGTTCATACCCATCCAGTCCCACACAACGGATTGTAACTACTAGCCTGATGGGGGGTTTATACCCATCAACCGAAGGATCGGCTACGTCAGGAGTAGTATCCGGAGGTTCTATACTACGTGTCAACCAAAGGGATCGGCTACGTCAGAAGTAGTATCTCAGAGGTGAACAATACAACATCTCCCCAGAGGATCATCCGCCACAAGACGGTACATCCGAAGGGTAGCCGGGCGAGAGGGTCAACTCCTTTACCTTCCTGTCTACCTGTCTGGCACAACAAAGTCAACAGCTGACTAGTCAGGTAAAGGGGGGGCAGCTGTAGACCCCAAATCTTGCCCGGCCTCAGAATAAAGTCAGAAAGCTTCCTATTTGAAGACGGCCGAAGCCTAACAAGCCACTAGGAGAGACTATTAGGCTCCCGTACTAAGATAGGAGGGTTTTTTGGCCCGAAAAATAAGGTTTTTCGCCCTGAAGGGACGAGACCGCCGTCTGGAAGGACCAGACCGCCGTCTCGCCTCACGCCAGGGACGAGACCGCCGTCTCGCTTGTCCAGACGGCGGTCTCACCACTGCAAAAGTCGAGACGGCAGTCTGGGTTTTCCAGACGGCGGTCTCGACCTCCTGCCATGGTCGAGACGGCGGTCTGGATTGTCCAGACGGCGGTCTCGACCCTGTCAGATGAGAACGGCGGTCTCGCCACTGTCAGGCGCGAAAACCTATAAATAGGGGCTCTCCCCCCCCTCATTTCCACACACCAAGCACAGTAGCTCCTCCTTCTCTCTAGATTTTCTCTCTCTAGAACCCCTCTGAAGCATTTCCGTAGTTTCTGAGTGTCTCTAGGCATTAATTGAGCGTTCTAAATCTTCTTTAGAATCCCTCTGAGGAATTTCCGGAGTTTCTGAGAGTTGTAGAGTGAGGGGTTGCCAAAAAGCACCCACTCTTTAAAGAGAAATATATAAAAGCTTGTTTTGGAGGTGTACATTCTCTCTCCTTCTAATTTTACCGCTTTCATTTAAATCTATGCAATAGATACTAGGGCCATGTAGTCATAATCTCTAAATACCGCATAATAAAAGGGTAAAAGCGCAATTTTCTAGTTTAATTATTTATCCAAAGTAGCTGGCCCATTATAGGGAACCCGAAAGGGGCGTCGTAAAGGAACTGATACTTCCTTTACATGTAACTAACTCCCTTACCCAACTCTGGTTCTAATGACCAAAGTTGGTTTTCGAAAACCAACGCCTTTTTAACACCTTTTCCGATGTTTCCGGTAAAAACATCGGTAGCGACTCCACGAACCCTTCAAAACCCGTTCTTGGGTTAGCCCGGTTATCGGACCACCCAAGGACACTTTTCGAAAACCTCGCCCCTAGGTTAGCCCAGTTATCGGACAACCTAAAGGCATTGTAACCACCCATAAAACGCGAAAACAAGAGGGTCGAAAAACCATCGCGTCGCTCCGACCGCCCCTTCGTTTTTGGGAGGCGGCGACAGGTACCCACAAGAGTCTGTCAAAATGCAGATTCGTACCAGGTGGGGGTAGGTACGCACAAGAGTCTGTCAAAATGCAGATTCGTACCAGGTGGGGGTAGGTACCCACAAGAGTCTGTCAAAATACAAATTCGTACCAGGTGGGGGTAGGTACGCACAAGAGTCTGTCAAAATGCAAATTCGTACCGGGTGGGGGTAGGTACCCACAAGAGTCTGTCAAAACGCAGATTCGTACCAGGTGAGGGTAGGTATTCACCAAAGCCTTATAAAAAATAAGGTTTATACCAGATGAGGGTAGGTACTCATCAGAAAACTTAGCAAAATGCATCGGGTAGAGTAAAATACTCACCAGAAGCATTAGAAATAATGGGTGCAAAAACCTTGCTTCTATTAGAGGATAGTTCAGTGTTGAGCACCTCAGAAGTAAGTACCCACAAGAGTTTAGCAAAATGCGAACTCATACCAGGTGAGGGTAAATACTCACCAAAACCTTGCAGAACAAGGTTTATACCTAGTGGGGGTAGATACTCACTAAAGTCTAGTAAAATACAGACTTATACCTGGTGAGGGTAAATACTCACCATAGCCTTATAAAAGAAGGCTCAAACCAGATAAGGGTTGGTACCTATCAAAATATTTATCATCCGGAGGATCAGCAAGGAGCAGCATCCGAAGGATGACCGGGCAAAAGGGTTAACTCCTTCCCCTACCAACTAATTTTGTCGGCATATCAAGCCAACAAATTAGCTAGGCAGGTAAAGGGGGGGCAGCTGTAGACCCCTAATTTTTCCCGGCTTCTTAATAAAAGAAAAGGAGACCTCTCGTAACAACATAGAGTTCACCCAGTCACCCGACGAAAGCTAAGGAGACTCCTTACATGAAGATAAAGCTTGCCCGACATCTTAATGAAGGCCAAGAAGACTTCCTATATGAAGATAAAGCTTCAACGGACACATATCGGCATCAACCAATGTCCGAAAAAAGCAAGGAAAGCTTCCCGGGGTCCCAGAACGCAAAAACTGGACAAAACAGGTCGAGACCACCGTCCCAGAGTTGGGACGGCCGTCCCAACTATCCTAGGACAAGTGAGACGCACGTCCCAAATGTGGGACGGCCGTCCCAAGTCCTAGGGGGGTTGGCTCTGTGTAAAAAATTCAAATGGGACGGCCATCCCAACCCAGACGGCCGTCCCAGATGTGCCAGGCAGCGAAAACTATAAATAGGAGGCTCATTTGCTCATTTTCCACACCCCAGACAACTCAGAGCACTTGTCTACTTCTCTCCCTCTTTCGAATGATCTTTTTGATTGCCTTATATAGGTAACAATCAGTTAAGGAATTATATTCCGGCATTCGATTCTTCTAGAAAATTTTAGTTGAGTCGAGTTTTGTCGTGAGGAGAGTCGTTGTAGAGCGAGGGACTGCCGAAATGCATCCTTATTGTAAGAGAGTTGCTATATAAAGCTTGCTACGGAGGTTCTTCTCAAATCTCTTCTCTTTTACTGCTTTATTTATTGCTTTATGAAATATAAATAAAATCATGTAGATAGCCATATTTATTGTACGAATAAAATAGGGTAATAGTGTAATTTCTTGTAATCTCTACTTAAATGAATTAATCCGTCATAGGGAACCCGAAAGGGGCGTTGTGGGGTGCTAACACCTTCCCCACACGTAACTAACTCCCTTACCTAACTCTGGTTATAATGGCCAAGTTTGGTTTTTAATAAAATCAACGCCTTTTATCCTTTTCCAATGTTTATGGTCAAAACATTGGTGGCGACTCCAAAAGAACCCCTTTTCGAAAACCTTGCTTTTATTAGAGGATAGTTCAGTTGTTGAACACCTCGGAAGCAATGAACATTATTTTAACAAAAAACGCGAGTCTAAACCATCTTTCCGCAACCGCTCACATTAAACGTTCGAGATGTCCCTAGACGTCGGAACGGACAGCGGCGACAATCATATCATGAAATAATGTTACCTTAGCCCTTTGATAAGTAGCCCCTACATTCTTGAGTCCAAAAGGCATTACTCTATAACAGAATGTACCCCACGGCGTAATGAAGGAAATTTTTTCTCTATCTTCAACAGCCAATTTAATTTGGTTATACCCTGCATATCCATCCATGAAAGAATAGAGAGTATTCGTAGCGGTGTGATCTACCAGCATATCAATATGTTGTAAGGTAAAATCATCTTTTGGACTTGCACGATTTAAGTCCCTGTAATCTACGCATACTCTGATTTTTCCATTTTTCTTTATAACTGGCACGATGTGGCATCCAATTATTTTTCTACTTCTTCCTTAATATTTAAGGACCATTCTGGCTTTACTCTTCTGAGCTTCTGCTTAACTGGCCGAAATCCCTCTTTTAGTGGTAATCTATGTTCCACTATGCTTTTATCAATTCCAGGCATATCATGGTAGGACCATGCGAACACGTCCACATACTCTCTTAATAATTGTATCAACCTTTCCCTGACATCATCGTCAATTTGGGTACCAATATTTACTTCTTTCTTATTATCTTCTTGTCCCAAATTGATGGCCTCAGTTTTTTCCTGATGGGGCTGTATTGATTGAGCTTCTTTTTCCAACAGTCTTTGCATGTCCGGGGAAATGGTCCCCTCCTCACTGTCTGACTCAATCCATTCGTCTTTGGCTTTCGGATCTTCTAGAGAGTTTTAAATCGCAGACATGACTGTATGGTTATGCTTTGTTTTAGATTTCTTTATTAAATGTGTGAGAGGGAAAAGAATGAAAGAGAATATGAATATTATGAAAAATGCCTCGTTGTATTGATAGAAAGAAATATTTACAAAGCCCACTTTAATAAAAAATCTCGTGATCATGGGCAAAGATCACAAGAGATACATCGAAAGCTTTTATTATTATTATTTTTTATATATTTTTTAAGAAATGACAAAAAAAATGATGAGCCCTAATTTGCTGATCTTCCTTATCCCATCTTTTATTCGGGCTTAGATAGAGGCTGATCATCCACTTTTGAAGTAGATGCATCAAAGGTAATCCATCCTGAATCTATTAAATCCTGGACCTTATGCTTTAAGGCCACATAGTTGTCTACGGAGTGTCCTGGAGCGTCCGAATGATAATTACATTTTTCGTTTGGCTTGTACCATTCTAGATATGGTGGTTCTATTTTCTTGGGAGGGATGCACACGAGGAGTTTGGCATCCAACAATTTTAAAAGCAGACTTCCATAGGAGGTGGGTATTGGAGTGAATTTCCTTTCCGGTTTGCGTGACTTGGTCTACTGCGAGGAGGAAGAAGGTGTGACAAAGTTGATTGCATTTATGGTTCCTTCCTTCTTTTTTCCAAAGCTCTTTTTAACATTTGGGGTGGAGGAATTAGGGGAGGTATGTTGTGCAATTCTTCCGCTTTTCAAACCTTGCTCCACTCTTTCTCCTATAATTACCACATCTGCAAAAAGTGTTGATGTGTTCCCTATCATTTTGTCATAGTAGGGACCAGTCAGAGAATTGATGAACATGGATGTGGTTTCTTTGTCGGATAGAGGAGGTTCTACTTGTGCTGCTAATTCCCTCCATCGTTGGGCATATGCCTTAAAGGATTCATCGTCTTTCTTGCTTAGTAATTGTAAATATGCTCTCTCTGGGGTCAGATCAATATTGTATTTATAACGACGAAGAAAAGCATCTGCCAGATGTCTCTAGGTTTGGACTTGCCCTCCTTCCAATTGCATATACCAGTTTAAGGCTGACTCAGCCAGGCTCTCCTAAAAGCAATGGATCAGGAGTTTCTCATTGTCAGTATATGCAGCCATCTTACGGCAGTACATTGTGAGATGGCTTTTGGGGCAAGTTATTCCCATGTACTTTGGGAAATCTGGAGTTTTGAATTTGTTGGGGAATTGGATGTTTTTAACGAGGCACATATCAACCGCCTCTTTAACATCAAAGTTATGCCCTTCCATGGATCTCAACACCTCCTCAAGGGTAGTAATCTGTTGCCTGGAAACCATAGGAATATTGATGTGCATTGCCCCCTTGTAAGACTGGACATGAACTCCCTGTTCATGCTCAAAGATGGGTTCCTCTTCTTCCTCATGGTGGGAGGCATGTTCACTGTTAGGACCCTCCTTGTGGAGATGTTGTTTACACATTATTTCCATCATTTGTGCCATTTGTTCCCTTAGAGACTTAATCTCGGTGGTGAGTTTGCGATTTTGCTCCTCTAATCGTTCCATCCTTTTGGCTTTTTGAGCGCAGGTGAGGACGGGTGGAATACCAGCCACTTTCTAAATGATTTTAAAGATTTTTATTATAGATTTTTATTTCAAATGATTAGTGCGAGATAGACATTCTTTGACAATAGCTTTGATATCTTCTTAAAATCCATGCTTTTAAAAGTACTTTTGGTATGATGACTTCCTTTGCTCAAAAGGTTACCAACATGTTTTAGCACATTTGTATTTCTTTTTAGGAAAGTTACAAACATGTTTCTTGCTTTTGTCTAAGAATATCTATTTATTTCCTAGAATGAATGTGTTTATGTATGAGAGATTTTATTATAATGATGTTTATGCGTACTTTTCTTAATGCATTTATTTTCTCTTGTAGTTTTACCACTTATTGGATGATGTGCTATGAATGATACGACTTTGTCACTAGCTTAAATGAAGACTGTCCGAGATAAAGTTGATTTATTCTTATCATTTTTATTGTTTTTTAGAATTTTTGTTATTTTTTGTCTGTTGTATGATTACCTTATGCCAATGCATCAATACAAATGCAGCAAACACATGCACACACAATTCACTCATCCACGAGCAGAGCCACACTTATTTAATCACGAGGTAGGGTTTTCTTGCAAAAACGTGCTTGGTTAAGCCAGTTCTAAACTGTTCTCACAAAGGCCAAAGGTCCCCAAGGTGCCCCCATTATAGGGACCTCTCAATCTCTCAGTCTTCGGACCATGCACGGAACTCCGTGTCGACATCCTTGGACCAAAAGAAGAGAGTTATCACCTTGAGTTGGTGGTTTTCCAACAACGGTTGTAGCCCCGTGTGCCAACAAGCCGGTCGTATCTGCCACCCACTCCCTATAGGTATTCACTCATGCCCCCCGGTATAGAGGGACTGTAGTGTGCAAGGGTTTTTGTGTACAGTTTATATTTCAGACAATTTGCAGAAAATAATCATACAGCAGTTATTAAAGCCATACAATAAAATATACAAAGGAGGGTAAAGGCATAATTTCAAATCTTTACTTAGTTTGAATTTATCCGTCACTAAATGGGATCAACTCTCTAGCTTCCCCAGTGGAGTCGCCATCTATCGCCGCCGTCTGTTTTGACGTCTAGGGACATCTCGAACGTTTATGCGAGCGGTCGCGAAAAGATGGTTTAGACTCGCGTTTATTTAAAAATGTGTTCATTGCTCCCGAGGTGCTCAACAACTGAACTATCCTCTAATAAAAGCAAAGTTTTCGTAAAAGGGTTCTTATGGAGTCGCCACCAATGTTTTGACCATAAACATTGGAAAAGGATAAAAAGATGTTGATTTTAAGAAAAACCAAACTTGGCCATTATAACCAGAGTTAGGTAAGGGAGTTAGTTACGCGTGGGGAAGGTGTTAGCACCCCCACGACGCCCCTTTCGGGTTCTCTATGACGGATTGATTCATAAAGTAAAGATTAAGAAATTACGCTATTACCCTATTTTATTATACAACAAAAAAATATCTACATGATTCTATTTTCTATTGCATACATAAAGCAATAAATAAAACAATTGTAGACCCCAAATCTTGTCTGACCTCATAATAAAGACCAGAAGACCTCCTTTTCGAAGATGGATGAAGCCTAAGAAGCCATTAGGAGAGACTATTAGGCCCCATACTTGGATAGGAGGGATTTTTGGCCAATAAATAAGGATTTTCGCCTTTTAAGGTCAAGACCGCCGTCTCGGATTTGAGACTGCCGTCTCGCCTTGCGCAAATGGTGAGACCGCTGTCTCATTTGGTGAGACCGCCGTCTCGTTTGGTGAGACGGCCATCTCACCATTCCTGCAAGGCGAGATGGCTGTCTCGAATGGCGAGACGGCCGTCTCGACCTTATCAGACGAGACGGCCCATTTCGACCTAACAGGCGCGAATCCCTATAAATAGGAGTGTCATTCCCCTCATTTCCCACAGTTCTTCCATTCTCTCTCTAGATATTTCTTCAAATTCTCTTTCTAGAACCCCTCCGAAGCATTTTCGGAGTTTCTGAGAGTTTTCTTGAGTGTTTTATAGCGTTTTTGAGTGGTTTCGGCGCTGTAAAAAGTGAAGGGCTGCCAAAAAGCACCCTAATTGCAAAAGATCAATAGAAAAGCTTGCTTCGGAGGTTTTCACTCTCTCTCTCTACTTTATTGCTTTAATTTTAAATTATGCAATAGAAACTAGGGCCATGTAGGCATAGTGGACGACAAATTGGTCACGGTCCTAGCAGAAGATGATATCCTGATCAGTGGACCGTCCACCCAACCCTATGTGGATGCGGCTGAAGAGGCCCTTGAAACATCTTTTCATGCGCTCGAAATTTCCAATATAGAAAGACTTCCCAAAAACACAAAGGTAGCCTGCATGATGATGAAGCATGGTTACCATCCTGGCCAAGGACTGCGGGCAGATTCCCAAGGCATAAGGGAACCCCCAAAATTCGAAGATAATCCTTTCAAGCATGACCTAGGATATGACCCTACTAAGGGCCAAACAGAAAGAGGAAAAGGGAAGTCTCCCCTCCGCACACTCAAGCAAATCTTCCGAAGTGGAGGGGTGCAAGCGTCAAGAGCTACCCTAGTCATTAGGAAATCTTTTTCTTCATTTAAGGGATGTAAACCCCATGATTGTTAGAGATTATCCCCCAGGGCTAGCCCGACCCCCAGGCATTTTAGGGCACATATTCCCTTATTAATTAATAAAGAATACTTCTTACTATCTGCTTCTTTTCTCGCTATTTCTGACTAGACCTCACAATAACCCTGTCTAAGTAAACAGAAAAAGAAGAAGAAGAATAAAAAGCGCATCCAAATAACCAAAAATTCACCATTGCCATTACAGTCAAGCTAGTTGATTAGAAGCACCAAATAAGACTTCACTTCACCATAAAGAAAAGTCATGCTTCGCCAATATTGTGAACAAAAATAAATACAAAAAAAAAGAAAAAAAAAACATAGAATCGAAAGGCCAAGAAAAATACCCGGTAGGAAACCCACCAAGGGGGCTACGCAAAAGATAGGGTCAACCCAGTAGGATACCCGAACAAAAATAAAGGGTAGTCTAGGCAAAAGTTAGGGTTACAAAATAAGGTCCGCTAGGATTCCCTAAAAACACAAAAAAAAGGAACCTAGACAAAAGATAGGACCAAAGCACAATATCCTAGTTCGAAAACCCAAAGGGCGATCTAAGGAAATCAATTAGCCATAGAAAAGCAATGGAAATAAAACTAAGGCACAAGTACAAAAAAGAAGGGGAAACGCTTGCTTAGACAAAAAGCTTAAACATCTAAGCCTAACCCTGACCAGCCATTCTTACAAAACCTCTTTCTAAATAAAACAAACCTTCTAGAACACAAGCCATTGAATTTACCCCTTTACTCCTCTTCTCTTGACCCTCAGAACAATATTCTAATAATTAATTTGGGAATATGGAGGCGTATAGTCAACAAGAGGATTGAAACCCCTAGAATGGAGAAAAAGGAACACTACATGACAAAGAGTGCTCTATAAAAGAGAAAAAGGAAAAACAAGCTACCCTTTGATCATAAGAAGTCCGACATGGTACAACAAACGCAAAAACCCAGATTAGAGGACATCCGGCACTACAAGACACGTCAGTTAAATCCTTCTGAAAAACTAATTGAAATAGGCATTATAGGACATCAAACATAGAAACATTGCATGCATAAAATGTTTTTGAACTAGGTCCTATTTGCTTTTAGCAAAAAAAAAATAAAAAAAAACTCCCGTAATTCGAGACGGCCGTCCGGAATTACTAGACCGCCGTCTCGGTCTCCAAGCAAAACGGGACCGCCGTCTCGACCAACGAGACCACCGTCTCGACTTTGCTAAAAATGAGACCACCGTCTCGACTTCCCAGACGGCCGTCTTGACGTGCACAAAACCGAGCCCGTCGTCTCAATTTCCCAGACGGCGGTCCCGGATTGAATTTTTCCCTATAAATAAGGGAGGGGTCTTCAGGCTCTCCACAACTCCTCTGCACTCCAACTCTCAGATCTCTCACTTCCAAGCACCTTTTCGACAAAATGTTTCGTGGAAGTCAGTCAAGGAAGAGAGGAGGACCTGTTGGCCCTAGCAGTTCCTCAGCACCTGCTCCTCAAGACCCCGCACGACTCTCACCGCTGCACCAGGCTCGCCTAGAGCACATCAGGGGGTACGCATGGCACCCCATGCTCAAGCTAGACTTCGGCATCCTCGCCGAATTTGGATGGGAGGATGACATCCGGGCCAACATAGACAACATCGGATGGGGCTTCCTCCTGTAGTCTCCCCCCACCCATGTGTACCCTCAAGCAGTGATGGAGTTCCTAGCCTCCATCTCCTACGCCGAAACTCCCGCCATGATCCCCGGCCTGTCACCGACAAAGATGGTGACATACTTTATGGGTGGGATGTATCGGACCACCACCCTGGAAGAATTCAACGTGTCTATTGGATTCGTCCGGCCCGAAGACGTGCTAACCTGGGAATACCAGGAGGCCATCTACGCACGCCCCACCAACCTCACCGCCGGCGAGATGTGGGAGGAGCTCACCAGGGCACCCACATTTGCCACAACCTGCTGGCGGGGACCATCCATGGTAGGAAGGAGAGTCAGGGAAAGGTAACACTCCCCGATCTCTTCGTCCTTTACTGCATGTGCCAAAGGCGTCGATGCAACCCTGGCTACTTCTTCCTAAAGGCCCTCAAGGACTTTGGGACTAGGCCAGTGGGAGCTGTCCTCATGGCCCCCCTCATCACCCCCCTGGCAGAAAAATGGGGGTGTAGTGGCCGGGAAGAACTGGCCTCCAGTCAACGGCCTGAGTCTATCAACGGGTCGATACTGGTCAACATGGGGATGCTCATGCGCCGCGGAACCCAGCTGGTCCTCCACCCATCGCTGGATTTCGCCTTGGACTTCCAGGACATCGTGGCAATGCACGATCTCCTGACACCTCCTGATTTCCAACAGCCACAACAGCAGCATCAGCAGCCGTACACAGACGACTTTGCTGGCGTAAACCGCAACATCCACGATCTGCGGTAAAGGGGGGCAGCTGTAGACCCAAAATCTTGCCCGGCCTCATAATAAAGACCAGAAGACCTCCTTTTCAAAGAAGGATGAAGCCTAAGAAGCCATTAGGAGAGACTATTAGGCCCCATACTAGGATAGGAGGGATTTTTGGCCAAAAAATAAGGATTTTCGCCTTTTAAGGTCGAGACCATCGTCTCGGATTCGAGACCGCCGTCTCGCCTTGCGCAAATGGCGAGACCGCCGTCTCGTTTGGCGAGACGGCCCGTCTCGACCTAACAGGCCCGAATCCCTATAAATAGGAGCGTCATTCCCCTCATTTCCCACAGTTCTTCCATTCTCTCTCTAGATATTTCTTCAAATTCTCTCTCTAGAACCCCTCTGAAGCCTTTTCGGAGTTTCTGAGAGTTTTCTTGAGTGTTTTATAGTGTTTTTGATTGGTTTCAGCGCTGTAAAAAGTGAAGGGCTGCCAAAAAGCACTCTAATTGCAAAAGATCAATAGAAAAGCTTGCTTCGGAGGTTTTCACTCTCTCTCTCTCTCTACTTTACTGCTTTAATTTTAAATTATGCAATAGAAACTAGGGCCATGTAGTCATAATTTTAAATTCCGCAAAATAAAGGGTAAAAGCGTATTTTTCACCGGTTTATTTATTTATCCAAAGTAGCTAGCCCATCATAGGGAACCCGAAAGGGGCGTCGTAAGGGAACTAACACTTCCCTTACACGTAACTAACTCCCTTACCCAACTCTGGTTCTAATGACCAAAGTTGGTTTTTCGAAAACCAACGCCTTTTAATTCCTTTTCCGATGTTTCCGGTAAAAACGTTGGTGGCGACTTCAGAAGAATCCTTCAAAAACTAGTTCTTGGTTTAGCCCGGTTATCGGACAATCCAAGAACGCCTTTTCGAAAACCTCGCCCCTAGGTTCAACCCGGTTATCGGACAACCTAAAGGCGTTGTAACCACACCAATAAAAATGCGAAAAATGGAAAGTCAGAACCATCGCGTCGCTCCGACCGCCTCATTTTGACGGCGGCGACAGCGATAAAAGAGAAGAGAAGTGAAAAGAACCTTTGTAGCAAGCTTTTTATTATAACTCTTCAACTGTGAGGATGCGTTTTGGCAATCCCCCGCACTATAAAGACTCTCCTCTCCGAATACAGGACCGACTCTACCAAAATTCTAAGAAGAATTGAATGTCGGAAGAAACTTCCTTAACCGATTGTTACCTTATAGGCAATCGAAGAGTTCATTCGAAAGGGGGAGAGAAGAGAAGAGTGAGTTGTGTCTAAAAACGCTCAAATGAGCTCCTATTTATAGTTTTTTCAGCCTGGCAGCTCGAGATGGCCGTCTGGGCTGCAGAAAACAAGGACCGTCGTCTGCAGAGGTTGGGACGGCCGTCTGGGATCTGGGACGGCTGTCCCAAGTGCTGAAATTGAGTGAGACGCACGTCTCACATGTGGGACGGCCGTCTGGCCTGTCTGGGACGGCTGTCCTGGCTTCTAGGATGGCTGTCTCGAGTGTTTTGGCCAAATTTTGTGTTATGGGACTCTCGGGAAGCTTTGCTTTCTTCAGACAGAAGCCGATTGATGCCGATAAATGTCCACCGAAACTTCATCTTCAGATAGAAAGTCTTCTGGTCTTTATTGAGAGGCCGGGCAAAATTAGGGGTCTACAACTGTCGTCAAAAGAGGCAGTCGAAGTGACGCGATGGTTTCGTTCGAATCGCATTTTTTTTGAAAGTGCGGTACAATGCATTTAGGTTGTCCGATAACCAGGCTGAACCTATAAGCGAGGTTTTCGAAAGGTTCAAGGAGTTGCCACCAATGTTTTTACCATAAACATTGGAAAAGGAAAAAAGAAGGCAGTGGTTTTTTTAAGGAAAACCAACTTTGGTCATTACAACCAGAGTGAGGTAAGGGAGTTAGTTACATGTAGGGAAGGTATTAGCTTTCCTACAACGCCCCTTTTGGGTTCCCTATGATGGACTGTTTTTATAAAGAAATAATAACTCTAAATTTCACTTTTACCCTTATTTATTTATTGCAGAAATTAAATTATTGACTACATGACCCTAAATGATTAATGCACAACAATACTATCTAAAAAGCAGTAAAGTAGAGAAGGGAGTATATAGGAACCTTCCAAGCAAGATTTTATAGTAATTTCTTTAAAAGAGGGTGCTTTTTGGCAATCCCCACGCTCTACAATGATGATTGCTCTTCCTCACAACACTATAAAACGCTTTCTAAGAACTCTAAGAAACTCTGGAAATGCTTCAGATGGGTCCTAGGAGAGTAATTTGAAGATTTTACAGAAAGGAAAGTGGTAGAATGGTGTGAAAAGAGTGAGAAAGTCCCCCTTTTATAGGAATTCACACCTGTCAGGTCAAGACCGACGTCTCGCCTGACAAAGTTGGGACCGCCGTCTCGCCAAACGGGACAGCGGTCTCGCCTTCGGCAAGTGGCGAGATGGCCGTCTTGCCAAGCGAGACGGCGGTCTCACCATAGGCAAGTGGCGAGACGGTGGTCTCGCCAAACGAGACAGCGGTCTCACCATTGGCGAGTGGCGAGATGGCAGTCTCACCAAACGAGACAGTGATCTCGCCCTTAGCCAACGGCGAGACGGTGGTCTCGGCCCTTTAGATGAAATTTCTTATTTTTCGTGTACAAAAATCCTTCCTATTCTAATATGATGCCTATTGATAAATTCTAGGGACCTTTTAGGCCTTGCCCATCTTCGAACGGAAGTCTTCTGCTCTTTATTTTGAGGTCGAGCAAGATTTGGGGTCTACACCCCTTAAGGAGGACAATAAGCCTCATCCGTTGATCATCACAGTCAATAAAGAAGAGGGGGCAAGGACACCATTGCACCTATTTATGCCTCGTCCTTTCCCCTACGAATCAAATAAAGCTATACCTTGGAAATATGTAGTAAAGAAGATATTTCCAATATAGTCGGAATTGGAGGCATGACCAGAAGCGGACGAATCTACTCCCCTAAGGAGTCACAAGAAGACGCCCCCAAAAATAAAGGGAAAAATAAAGAGACCGAAGAGGAGAATAATAAAGAATCCAAGGAGGAGACCAATGAGCTACTCTAGTTTATAAGACAAAGTGAGTACTCCATCATAGACCAACTCAATTGCACACCTGCGAAGATAACTCTGTTATCATTAATAATGAGTTCGAAGCCACACTGGAATGCACTGCTAAAGGTCTTGAACGAAGCCTACGTGTTGCATACCATATCCCAAGATAAGTTTGAAGGGATCGTTGGTAGCATTACTGTCAATGATCATCTAACCTTCACAGATGAAAAACTCCCTCCTAAAGGGTCGAACCACAACAAGCCCTTGCACATCTCTGTAAAGTGCAAGGAGTACCTCATCTCCAAAGTTCTTGCAGATAATGGGTCATCCTTGAATGTACTACCCAAGTGCACTCTTGATAAGCTGACGATACAAGGAACCCATATGCAATATGCGCCGAAGCAACACCGTCGTTCGAGCCTTTGATGGATCAAGATGCAAAGTAGTGGGGGAGATCACCCTGCCAATTCAAGTTGGACCCACTATCTTCAAAGTGGACTTCCACGTGATGGATATTACTCTAGCATATAGTTGTCTCCATGGTAGACCTTGGATTCATGACGCTAAGTCAATACCTTCGACACTCCACCAAAAAGTCAAGTTTGTGGTAGGCAACAAGCTAGTCACAGTACAGGCTGAAGACGACATCTTGATCAGCAAGCCGTCTACCATACCTTATGTGGATGCAGCAGAAGAGGCCCTTGAAACGTCTTTTCAAGTGCTCAAAATAGCCAATGTAGAAAGACTTCCCAACAACATGAAGGTGGCCCACGTGATGTCAAAGTACGGATACCGCCCAAGCTAAGGGCTCGGTACAAATTCCCAAGGAATAAGGGAGCCACCTGATTGTAAGATAATCCTTTGAAGGACGGCCTAGGGTACGACCCTATAAAGGATCGAAATACAAGAAGAAAGGGAAAGTCTCCCCTCCGCCCATTGAATCAATTTTTTTGAAGCGGAGGGATACAAACGTCAAGAGCAGCTTTAGTCATTAGGTGTTCTTCTTCCAATTTTAAGGAATGCAAACCTAATGACTATTAGAGATTACTCCCCGGGGCAAGCCCGACCCCTGAGCATTTTTAGGGCACACATTTCCCTTTTAATCATAAAGAATTCGATTCTTACTATCTATTTCTTTTCTTGCTATTCATGTCTATACCTCATTAATAACCATGTTTAAGCAAACATTTTCAAAAGGTGTCTAATATAATCAAGAGCGCGCTATCATCAAAAAGAAAAATTAAGCCATCACTGATTGATTAGAAACATAAGTAAGGTTTTACTTCGTCATAATAAAGTCGTGTTTCGCCATTGTTATGCAAAAGAAAACAAAAATAAAAATCCCATAGAAGCCAAAGGCCAAAAAAGAAAGGGCAAACTACCCGGTAGGAAACCCACTAAGGGGGCTACGCAAAAGTTAGGGTCAACCCACTAGGAAACCCGAACAACAATAAAGGGTAGCCTAAGCTAAAGATAGGGTTACAAAATAAAGTCTGCTAGAATTCCTAAAACAAAATAAAAAAGGAAGTCTAGACAAAAGTTAGGACAAAACACAACATCCTAGATTGAAAACCCGAAGGGCAGTCTAGGGAAGTCAATCAGTCGTAATAAGTGCCACAAAATAATTAGTTAAAGATGCAATCTCACAAACAAACGTTTGTTTAAACTAGCCTAAACAGCTTAACCAACCGTGGCTAGCCATTCTTACAAAGACCATTTTTAAGAATAAAAATCCCTTCTAAAACATAAACCTTTGAATTAATTATCCTTTTACTTCTTTTCTTTGGACCCTTACCACTATGATATTCTAGTGATTAACTGGGTAATGTGAAAGTTTAGTGATCAATATGAGGATTGAAATTCCTAAAGAAAGGAAGAAGTACATTAATATGGCAAATAACTCTTCAAATAATCATCGTATAGTCATGGCAAATTCGGAACAACAAAAACGGTATAGCTAAATATGACATCAGAAGAGCCTCATCGTCAAAAACACATCAGTTAATCTCTTTGAAAATATTAACTAAAATAATATTATAGGACGCATATCATGAGCATTACATACATAGATGTTGGTGAACAAGGTCCTATTTTCCCTTCCAAAAAAAAAACTGAAACTAAAAATCCCAGACGGTCGTCTCGATTGGCCAGACGACCGTCTCGATTGGCCAGACGGCCGTCTCGTCCATTGTAGATGGCAAGATGGCCGTCTCGTTTGGCGAGACAACCGTCTCATGTTACCATTAGGTCGAAATGGCCATCTCGTTTTGCCAGACGGGCGTCTCGTTCAAAGGAAATGGCGAGACGGCCGTCCCGAACTTCGGTTTTTTGCCTATATAAGGTGTGGTCTAGGGCAGTTCTAGGGCACCCCATTCCTGCATTCTCTCTTCATCTCCTACATCTTCTTGCATATTTGAGTGTCTTTGAGTTACAATGCATCAAGGAGAGTCTTCTATGCCTAGAAAGCGAGGTCGGGGACCCACCAAGGGTGCTCTGGCTCCCCAAGCTCCGCCAAATCCACAAGCCCCCAATCAGTTGATGCCTCAGTACCAAGCTAGGCTGGACAACATCAGACAGTACGCTTGGCATCCGATGTTGCAGCTAGATTTTGGTATCCTAGCCACTTTCGGCTGGGATGAAGATGTGAGGAATTACATCCAGGGAGTAGGATGGGACTTCCTCCTAGCACCTCCTCCTACCCGCATCTTCCGAGATGCCACCACAGAGTTCCTTGCCTCCATAACACTGGTGGATATGCCCGCACTATATCCCAATGTTCCCCCGGCCAAGGCTGTCTCTTATTTCATGAACGGGGCTTACAGGACGACGATGCTGGATGAATTTAATGTCATCATGAGTTTCTGTTAGCTAGCTGATATCATGACAGCAGAATACTAGAGCGCATTATATGAGAGGTCGGCCAACCTCACCATAGGAGAAATCTAGGAAGAACTCACCGGGGTGCAGCACGTGCCAGCCAAACTAAAGGGTTCAGCCTTAAACCCTGCACTCCATATCTGCCACAAGTTGCTAGCCGGAACTATTCATGGACACAACGAGAGTCAAGGTAAGATTACCCAACCTGACCTCTTTGTTATCTACTGCATGCATCAGGGATTCTGGTGCAACCCCAGATATTTCTTTCTGAAGGCACTAAATGACTTCGGGAGTCGCCCGGTGGGGACCATCATGATGGCTCCCCTTATCACCCCTCTAGTTGAGCGATGGTGATGTGTCGGTGGGGAAGATATACCCTCGACCCTCCGACCAGAGTCTATCAGTGGGTCAATACTCGTTCATATGGGCATGCTCATTAGGCAAGGATCTGGGGTCGTCTTGCACCCAACAATCGCCATGGCGATCGACTTCCATGACCTGGATACGTCGAATGAGATCCCCATGCCCCTGAAATTCCAACAGCAGCAACAATGACGACAATACAAAGACAACATCCCAGGCCTCCATCAGCACATTAACGACGAGTTCCAGGGCATCTGCCAACATCTGGAACATTTAACCATGAGGTAATACATGTTTGACAAGAGACAGGAAGTTTTTGGTCAAAGATTAGACAGGCTCGCCCAGGGTATGGACAAAATAAATAAGAATGTGCTCAACCTGATCTGTAGCTAGGAAGAGTTCTAGTGACACATGTTTCAACAATTCCCTCCACCGGACCCATCCTAGGCGTCACGATCTGACCCACCAGAATAGGAACCTTGTAATCTTTCTTTATGTTGTTTTGTGTAAAACTCCAACAAGCTATAAATAAAGATTCTCTTTAGCTTAATCTTACTCGCCTTTCCTCTCTTTAAATAAAAGTTTGTGTGCGTAAAAGAAACTAAGAAATAAAAAGGCACATGCATCATTTTGAAAAAGCCAAATTTCAAATCGCGAGAAAAAAGAATAAACCGCAGAAAAAGGCAAAAATAATTAAGAGCTTCCAATAAGCTCCGACCACCATCATTCCACCAAAAGAGAGAAGACAACTTTCAACCAAAACACAGCTGACGAAAAGGCTCAAATCCCTAAGCAGGTTATTGCCTACTTCGGAGGCAATAAAAAACAACTTTGCACGACTCAACGCCATTGCCACTACGAGTCATCAAGCACATTCATTCTCCATCACATTCATCCAATGGAGAATAATGGCTTCGTAAAAGCCCATCGCCAACAAAATCAGGGAGCCAAGACTCCATTCCCCAGAAGGCAACCAAAATTTGACCACCGGAAAGACAACCAAGTCCTCGGTGGATCAATAAAAAAAGAGAGAGAAAGGAATTCATCCCCAGTGAGCCTATCGCAAAGGCAATTTTCAAAGACTTATCCCCAGAGAGTCGTTCGTCTGCACAAAGGCAAAACCTGGAAAACCAAAGAGTCGACATCCCCAAAGGGAATATCAGCCTACTTCAAAGGCATTTATAAAAAATCCCCAGCATACCGGATGACTACTCAAGAAGAGTAAAAAAAAAATTCTCCCCATGGAGCCGGCGCATGAGCAAGAGGAGTAAGCCGCCACCACCTTCTCTGCCAAAAGGGTCGGCCACCACAACAAAACGTGCATCCGAAAGACATAGATCCATATATATCGGCGCATGAGCTAGAGCAGTAAGTCGTCACCCCCTTCTCTATAAAAATGATAAGCCACCATAGCAAAGGGGCATCCAGAAGATAGAGAAACCACACATCGTCCGAAGGATCAGCTCCATTGCAAAGGAGTATCTCGATGGCAGGATATACATCGTCTGAAGGATCAGCCCCGTTGCGAAGGGGTATCCGGAAGACATAACCCACCATTCACAGTCAAAGAGTCAGCTACCGCATCAAAAGAGCATCCTGAGGCATCGGAACCATCCAAGGGGTCAGCTACCGCATCAAAGGAGCATCCCAAGGTTCCCTACCCATCACAGCTAAAGGGTCAGCTACCGTATCAAAGGAGCTTTGTAGACCCCTAATTTTGCCCGGCCTCTCAATAAAGGCTAAGGAGACTTCCTATAACAAGATAAAGCTTGTCCGGCATCTCAATATAGGCCAAGAAGACTTCCTATATGAAGATAAAGCTTCACTGGACGTCTATCGGCATCAATCGACGTCCGAATAAGGAAAGGAAAGCTTCCCGGAGGTCCCAGAACACAAAATCTGGCAAAAACAGTCGAGATGGCCGTCCCAGAAGTTGGAACGACCGTCCCAGAAGCCCAGACGGCCGTCCCAAGTTCCAGACGGCCGTCCCAACTTGTTTTGAGGCTCGGGACGGCCGTCCCAAATCCCAGGCGGCCGTCCCAACTTCCCCAGACGACCATCCCTGATTTCCAAGCTCCAGACGACCGTCCCAAGCTTTGAAATCTATCAATATGAGGCTCATTTGCCACTTTTTCACACTCAAGACACTGGTCTTCTCTCCCTACTTCGAATGAACTCTCCGATTGCCTTAAAAAGGTAACAATCGGTTAAGGAATTGTATTCCAGCATTTGATTCTTCTTTAAAATTTAGTCGAGTCGATATTGTATTCTGGGAGGAGAGTCTTTGTAGAGTGGGGGATTGCCAAAACGCATCCTCACAGTTAAATATTTGTAATACAAAGCTTGCTACGGAGGTTCTTTTCATTTCTCTTCTCTTTTATTGCTTTATTTATTGCTTTATGTATGCAATATGAAATAAAGTCATGTAGATAGTCATTTTTTCAATATTATGCAATAAAATAGGGTAATAACGTAATTTCTCGTAATCTTCACTTAATGAATGAATCCGTCATAGGGAACCCGAAAGGGGCGTTGTGGGGTGCTAACACCTTCCCCACACGTAACTAACTCCCTTACCCAACTCTGGTTATAATGGCTAAGTTTGGTTTTTATTAAAATCAACGCCTTTTTATCCTTTTCCAATGTTTATGGTCAAAACATTGGTGGTGACTCCATAAGAACCCCTTTTCGAAAACCTTGCTTTTATTAGAGGATAGTTCAGTTGTTGAGCACCTCGGAAGCAATGAACACATTTAAAAATAAAAACGCGAGTCTAAACCATCTTTTCGCGACCACTCGCATAAACGTTCGAGATGCCCCTAGACGTGGGAACGGACGGCAGCGACAAGCATCCTGAAGCTTCACAACATATTGTCTAAAGGATTAGCCTCCATAACAAGGAAGCATCCTGAAGACATCACTAGATTATATTCTTGGTCCCAAGGGTCAGCTACCACGTCAAGAGGAGCATCTGAATGACAATCGTGCAAGAGTGTTAACTCTTTTACCCGCCAATCAACCTTATGGCGCACCGATCCATATTCAATTGGTCAGGTAAAGGGGGGCAGTTATAGACCCCATATCTTGTCCGACTTCACAATAAAGCCAGAAGACCTCCATTCAAAGATGGACAAAGCCTCTTTAGGTCCCTAGGAATATGTACTAGGCTCCGTATTAGGATAGGAAGGCCTTCTATACACGAAAATAAGAGAATCCTCGTCAGGAGCCCGAGATGGTCGCCCCATTTGGCCAAACGGTCATCTCACCTTTATGAGGCAAGACGACTGTCTCACCACAAGGGGCCAGACGACCATCTCACCTCATAAGGCAAGACGATTGTATCGCCACTTGGCGAGATGGCCGTCTCACCACTTGTGAGGCGAGACGACTGTCTCGTTTGGTGAGACGAGCGTCTGGCTTGACAAGGGTCAAGACGGTCATCTCGCCCTGACTGGCGCGAATTCCTATAAATAGGGCCTTGCCCCCCCCCCCTCATTTCACACACTTTTCCAGAGATTTTGAGACTCTTACCTTGAATACACTCTCCTACCTTCTTAAAACCTCTCTGAAGCATTTCGAAAGTTCGAGTGCTCTTTTTAAACACTCTATAGCTAGAGTATTTATGTTGGTTAAGGAGTGGGTAGCATTGTAGAGTGAGGGTATAGCCAAAAAACATCCTCAATCTTCAAAAATTTAATACAAAGCTTGCTTCAAAGGTTTCTTCCACATACTCTCTTTTATTGCCTTCTTTATCGCTTTCCTTGTATGCATATTAAGTATTAGAGCCATGTAGACGTTTAATTTCTGCAAGTAGATGAAATAATAGGGTAAAAGTATAATTTCTTAGTCTTTATTTTTATAAACTAGTCCATCATAGGGAACCTAAAAGGGGCGTTGTGGGGTGCTAACACCTTCCCCACATGTAACTAACTCTCTTACCCAACTCTGGTTATAATGGCCAAAGTTGGTTTTTTAAAACCAATGCCTTTTTTTTACCTTTTTTAGTGTTTAAGGTTAAAACATTGGTGGCGACTCCATCGAACCTTTTCGAAAACATCACCTTTAGGTTCAGCCCAATTATCGGACAACCTAAAGGCGTTGAACATCTTCTTTAAAAAATGCGAGTCAATCAAAACCATCGCGTCGCTCTGACCGCCTCTTTTGACGTCGGCGACAATGAGGAGTGATGTTATAGTTTTGAGAGGAGTTCATGATGTTGGTTCCTCGGATACAACTGCACAGAAGTTGGAGAGTATGATTAATGCTCACACCACATTGGTCAACCAACTTGCTGTAAATTAGAGAATTGCACCTGCTACAAGAGTTTGTGGCATCTGCATTTCAAATGATCATTATATAGATGTTTGTCCATCATTGCAACAAACTACAGGTTCTGATTGTCACCAAGCTTATGCTGCAAACATTTACAACAACAGAAGTCCACAGCAGCAACAGAATTTTGACTTGACCTCAAATAGATACAATCCAGGTTGGAGAAATCACCCAAACCTGAGATGGTCCAATCAACAGCAACAACATCCTCCCACCTTCCAAAATAATGTTGGGCCGAGCAGTTACGTGCTTGCACCTTTTCAGCAACAGTATCAAAGACACAATGAAGATCTAGCAACAATAACAGCTCTAGCCCCCTCAACCTTCCACTTTTGAACCTTCATTAGAAGAGCTGGTCAAGCAGATGAACCTGCAAAATATTTAGTTCCAACAAGAGACAAGAGATTCCATCTAGAGTTTGACAAATCAAATGGAGCAGATGGCTACTCATCATAACCAAGCACAGTCCCAAAATTTTGATAGATTGCCATCCAAGACAATGCAAAATCTAAAGAATGTTAGTGCCATCACCATGCGGTCAGGCAAGACAATTGATGCACCTGTTGCACCTGTACCTAATGTCCCTATTCAGATTAGTGATGGAGTTGGAACAATAAAAGGGAAGGGTCCTATGCAACCAAAAGAGGAGCAGATTGGTAGTAAAAATCAGTCAACCAGCCCTTCTCCAACAAGCCCACCACAACAATAGTCTTCCATCACCCTTCCATTTCCACCAAGAGCAGTTCCAAGTAAGAAAATGGAAGAGGTGGATAAGGAGATTTTATAGACTTTAAGAAAAGTTGAGGTCTGTTGAAACATACAAGGATATGAATGTTGAACATACAAGAATATGAAGCTTGTAGATTTTGATGATGATTCAAGAATAAAGGACTTAAAGATTTGAAGACTTGTAATGTTATGTAATAACTCTGTTTTTATGATTTTGAGTTTGTAATATTAGAGTCCAAGATAGCCAGCACATAGTCCACTCTTTAAAAGCTTTAAAAACTCATTTTTATCAAAAACATACTAGATTAATCGATTAAATTGCAGGATAATCGATTATTACAGAGAGAAAACCATTTTCAGCATCTGCTCTCTAGAATAATCGATTAAACACCCTGTTAATCGATTAACTGGGCTGTTAATCGATTAAATGCCTAGTTAATCGATTAAATTGAGTTGTTTTGGGTTCTCTGCGAATTTGGCTCTGGAATAATCGATTAACACTCAAGATAATCGATTATTTCAGTTAGATATGTGTTTTGAAATTCAAAATTGGACCAAGTTTCGAAAACCCTATTCCCAATTCATTTGTTTTCGAAAATCCCAATTCCCAAACCCTAATCTTTCTACTTAAGGTTCTCTAAGGCTCTCTGCAATGTGAACAACCTTTTTCAAACAAAAGTTAAGAGTTGTGACTGCTAGAGAACTGTTTGTGGGAAGAAAAAAGGGCTTTTGAAATCTAGTGTGGGCTAGAAGTGATAAGAATTATTGAGTGGGTTTTCTTGGTGGATTGTGTGTTGTGTCGTCTCTAGGGAAAGCTGTTCTTCATCCTTTGTGGATTCAAAGGAGGTGTTCATCTCTTGTGTGACTCAAGAGAGGTGTATTATTTACCTTATTTGTTTATTTGTAACCTGTTTGTATAACTGTGATTATAGTGACAGTGTTAATCCTCTATTTGAGTGATTAACAACTGGACGTAGGGTCTTTTGATCCGAACCACTATAAATCGATTGTGTAATCTTCTATCCCTTCTCTATTTACTTTACACAACATTTTAATCGGTGAAATTTGGGAAAAATTTTAAAACCCTAATTTTTGTTTAAGAAACCAATTCACCCCCCTCTTGGCTATTGTCCGGAAACGCAAACATTTCGTTGTGCGATTCTAACAAGTGGTATCAGAGCCTGCTTTGATAGTCATTCAATTTTCAAAAATGGTCGAACAAAATCAAACGTTTGCCGAGGGTGAAATTATCTGTTTCTAACAAGTGGTATCAGAGCCTGCTTTGATAGTCATTCAATTATCCATTTTTGAAAGTTAGAATGCAAATATTTTTAGAGTCTGTTGATAGAGGTGTTTGGGATGAAATTTTAAACGGACATTTTATTCCTAAAATTACTGAAAACGGAGAAGAGGTACCAAAACCATTTTCTAGATGGTCGGCTGAGGAAAATAGAAAATCCCAATATATTATTTCATCTGCTTTAACCCTTGATGAGTTTTACAAGATCTCTGTTTCTAAAAGTGCTCAAGAAATATGGGAAATGTTAAGAATAACCCACGAAGATACCGACGATGTAAAAAGAGCACGAAAGAATTCATTGATTCAAGAATATGAGATGTTCCGGATGCAACAAGGGGAAACAATCTTTGATGTTCAAAAGCGTTTCACGCACATAGTGAATCATCTCACCGGGTTAGGTAAACTTTTTGATATTGATGAATTAAAGGTAAAAATTCTGAAATCTTTGGATAGGAAATGGCAACCTAAGGTGACTGCCATCACGGAGTCACAAAATCTAGCAACAATGTTTACGGAGGCGTTATTTGGAAAGTTGAGAGAGCATGAACTTGAACTTGGAAGGCTAAATGATGAAGAAGGTCAACATCAAAAGAGGAACCTAGTCTTCAAAACTGAAATTTCCAAGAATAAGAACAAGAAGGAAGAAGAAGACTCAGAAATTGAAGAAGAAGAACAATTGAGTCTTATGATAAAGAAATTTACCAAGTTCATGAAAGCCAAAGGGAAGCAACCCTTCAAAGGTAAGGGAAAGGTAAGAGAAAATACTTCCTTAAATATTAAATGCTATAGTTGTGGTGAAACAGGACATGTAAAAACCGAATGTCCAAATAAGAAGAATGAAGATCATAAAGGCAAGAAATTCTTCAAGAAGAAAGCCTACATTGCTTGGGATGATAGTGACTCAAGTTCGGAGTCAAGTGATTCGGAAATAGAAGCTAACATTTACTTGATGGGAAAAGACAATATATCTTCCGACTTTGAGGTTAGTGATTCCGACTCTTCCTCAAGTGATGATGAAAATAACTTTGATGAATTACAAAATGCATATGAAGAATTGTTTAATGCTTTTAAGGACTTGAAAAATGAATACAAATCTGTGAAAAAGTGTTTGAATAAATTCGAAAAAGAGGTGGAGTCTTTAAAAACGAAAATTGTATGTTTAGAGGAAAAGGATAATAAGAATATAGAATGTGCATCATGTAAAGAGTATGAACATAAAATTGATTTACTTAGACATTTGCTTGATAAAGCTAAGAAGGAAATAAGTGATAATTATAAGGAAAAAGTTGCTATTGTTCAAAATAGAGAAAACTATCATGTTCCCTTGAAAAAGCCTAAAATTAAAAATAGAAGAGTATGGGTTGAAAAAGGAACTAAAACGTCAATAGTTAGAAATGTATCATATTCTAAAATTACATCTAATGCACGCTTTTATTGTATGAAACATGGCCATACTTCAAATAGATGTAGAATTAAGCATTTTGGTGTTCCTAAAGGAAAATATGTTTGGGTTCCTATAGTAAAATGATTTGTTTGTCTCTAACCCAAGGACCCAAAAGTTATGGGGACATAAGATTACTATGCTCTTGTTTTGTAGGAAACTTCCAAATCCAAGAAGTCTATGTGGTATCTTGATAGTGGATGCTCAAAACATATGACCGGAGACAAAACGAAATTTTTAAGTTTCAAAGCTAAAGAACAAGGATATGTAACCTATGGGGACAACAACAAAGGAAAGATACTTGGAATAGGAAACATTGGTGGTGCAAACACTTTGGAGATAAAGGATGTGCTTCTTTTTGATGGGCTAAAACATAATCTCCTAAGTATAAGTCAACTTTGTGACAAAGGATTCAAGATAATCTTTGAAAGTAAGTTTTGTACCATACATTTAGTGAATTCCGAAAATGTAGCATTGAAAGTCATTAGGCATAATAATATCTATTTGATTGATTTGGATTGTATACATGATACTAGTATAACATGCTTAGTTGCTAAAGAAGAAAACCCATGGTTATGGCATAAGAGAGCGACTCATATAAATATGCATCAATTAAACAAATTAATATCAAAGGACTTAGTTGTTGGTTTGCCTGAGTTAAAATTTGAAAAAGATAGAATATGTGATGCATGTAAAAAAGGTAAACAAGTGAAATCATCCTTTAAATCTAATAATGTTATTTCCACATCAAAACCTTTAGAAATATTACACTTAGATTTATTTGGTCCATCTAGGATAAAAAGTTTTGGTGGAAATTATTATGCTCTTGTGATTGTTGATGATTTTTCTAGATATACTTGGACATTTTTCTTAACATTAAAAAGTGAAGCTTTCAAGGTCTTTAGGAAGTTTGCAAAGCAAATTCAAAATGAGAAAGACTTAAGAATTAAAGTTTTAAGAAGTGACCATGGTGGAGAGTTTCAAAATGAATGGTTTGAAAATTATTGTGCGGAAAATGGTATTTTGCATAATTTTTCTGCACTTAGGACTCCCCAACAAAAGGGTGTAGTAGAAAGGAAAAATAGGTCACTAGAGGAACTTGCTAGAACAATGCTAAATGAATAAAATGTTCCTAAATATTTTTGGGCTGATGCTGTAAGTACTACATGTTATGTATTGAATAGGATACTTATAAGGCCAATCATAAAATTAACTCCTTATGAATTGTTAAATGGTAGAAAGCCTAATGTTGTTCATTTGAAATATTTGGATGTAAATGCTTTGTTTTAAATAATGGAAAAGATAACTTAGGAAAATTTGACTCAAAAGCCGATGAGGGCATTTTCTTAGGTTAATCACTAACTAGCAAAGCATATAGAGTTTTCAATAGAAGAACTTTAAATGTTGAAGAATCTGTACATGTCACATTTGATGAAATTGTAGACCTTGAGGGAAATCCTCCTGAGTCAAATAAAGAATCTGCAGGTGATGATGAGTACATAAGAGAGGCTTTAGAAGAAATGTATTTGAATGAGAATGAGCCATCTCAACCAACTGAATTAGCAAAAGAATGGCAATCACCAAGAGGACTTTCAATGGACAATATAATTAGTGATATCTCAAAAGGGGTAAGAACTAGAAATATGACCAATTTTTGTATGTCTGTAGCTTTTGTTTCACAGATAGAACCCAAAAGTATTGAAGAAGCTCTTAAAGATGACCAATGGTGCATAGCAATGCAAGAAGAACTTAATCAATTTGAAAGGAATCAAGTCTGGGAATTAATTCCAAGAGAAGAATCACATCAAGTAATTGGAACAAAATGGGTATTTAGAAACAAACTTGATGAAGATGGAAATATAACAAAGAATAAAGCCAGACATGTTGCTAAAGGTTACTGTCAAGAGGAAGGTATTGATTATGATAAAACTTATGCTCCTGTTGCCAGGTTAGAGGCTATACGCCTACTTCTTGCTTATGCCTCATTGATGAAATTTAAATTATATCAAATGGATGTTAAAAGTGCATTCTTAAATGGGTTTATCAAAGAAGAAGTATATGTGGAACAACCCCCTGGATTTGAAGATTTTAAATATCCCAATCATATTTTTAAATTGAAGAAAGCGTTATATGGTTTGAAACAAGCTCCTAGGTCTTGGTATGAAAGATTAAGTAGTTTTCTAACTTCAAATGATTTTCCTAGAGGAAAAATTGATTCCACTTTGTTTATTAAGAAAGTAAAAGAACATATCTTATTAGTTCAAGTATATGTTGATGATATCATTTTTGGATCAACTGATAATTCCTTGTGTGTAGAATTTGCTAAGATAATGCAGGGTGAATTTGAAATGTCAATGATGGGAGAATTAACGTTCTTCCTTGGACTTCAAATTAAACAACTTAAAGATGGCATTTTTGTGTCCCAAACCAAGTACTGCAAAGAGATTCTCAAGAAATTTGGAATGGACACTTCAAAGGAAGCTAACACACCCATGGGAACTTCATGCTATTTAGACAAGGATGAATCAGTTTTGGAAATAAATCAATCTATGTATAGAGGTATGATAGGTTCACTGTTATACTTAACTGCAAGTAGACCTGATATTATGCATTCTGTTTGTGTGTGTGCTAGATTTCAAGCATGTCCAAAAGAATCTCATTTAACTACAGTAAAAAGAATTTTAAAATATTTAAAAGGAACTACAGGATTTGGTTTATGGTATCCATCTGAAGCTTCTCCTAGTTTAATAGGATATTCTGATGCTGATTATGGTGGATGTAAAATAGATAGAAAGAGTACTAGTGGAACATGTCATTTGTTAGGATCATCCTTAGTGTCTTGGCATTCTAAGAAACAAGCATGTGTTACTTTATCCACTACTGAAGCTGAATATATTGCTACTGGTAATTGTTGTGCTCAAATTTTATGGATGAAACAACAATTAGAAGACTATAGTATCTTTCTAAGTGATATTCTGTTGATGTGTGATAATACAAGTGCAATAAATCTTACTAAGAATCCAGTAGTGCACTCTAGAACTAAGCATATAGAGATCAGACATCACTTCTTAAGAGATCATATTAGTAAAGGAAATTGTAAAATCGAATATGTTGATACAAAGTATCAATTAGCAGATATTTTTACTAAACCTCTTCCCAAGGATAGATTCTATAATCTTAGAAGAGACTTAGGAATATTAGAAATAGCTTAAATTCTGCTTAATTAATCAATTTTTGCATGATTGTACTGTAATAATCGATTA
Source organism: Sphenostylis stenocarpa (assembly GCA_963425845.1). Lineage (NCBI taxonomy): Eukaryota > Viridiplantae > Streptophyta > Magnoliopsida > Fabales > Fabaceae > Sphenostylis > Sphenostylis stenocarpa. The sequence continues at coordinate 76,791,547 of OY731403.1, forward strand.
TGTATGGTTTTAATTGATTATCATGTGTCTAAACCTTGAAAGTTTGATGATCTCTCTGGAATAATTGATTATTTGAAGCAACAATCGATTATCTGCACCTAAATGTCCAAAATCTGAAGTTTCTCTCTAGAATAATCGATTATTTGAAGCAATAATCCATTATCTACTCACTTAATCGATTAACAACATCAGTTAATCGATTATTTGGTTCAGTTGATTGTTTAATCGATTAACTGAAGCTTTAATCGATTAAACTGGAACGTTTTGATGAACTAGCCGTTTGAAACGGCTATTTTGGCACTCCTTCACCCAAATATGACCGTTTATGACCGTTTTACTTCTTCCCTATATATAGGAAGCCTTCATTTCACTTCTTCACACCTCAAATCCTTGAATCCAAGCATTCTTGCATCATTCAAGCTCTCTTGCTTTCTCCCAATCTCACTTGCCTTCGAAACTCTCTTGTTTTCTTTCCTTCTAATCCTAATGGCTTCCTCATCTCGTGCTAAGATCCCCACAAGAAGAAGATATGCCCCTGCCTCTCTTCCCCGTCAAAATTTAGTTGAAGGATGGATCTCAGACGATGAGGGTAGACACGTCCAAATTCAGTTGAAGGATGGATCTCAGACGATGAGGGTAGACAAGAATTTCTCACCTTCTGGAAGGAAAGGGGTATCATCACTCCAAAATATATTATTGGTGATCAATTCATCAATAGGGGATTTAATTTTCCAAATCTTCTTGAAATCCAAGGTGTCCTCCCATTTATCCAAATGCAAGGTATTTACTACCCTGATTTATTTAGGGTATTCTATTCTCGTTTTAGATTTAGAGATCATGTAGCTACTTCTCAAGTCAAGGGTGTGATTATCATCCTTGATGATGATATATGGGAAAATGTTGTTAGAATCGCGCAGTGGAATGTTTGCGTGGTCATGTAGCTACTCCAACAAACAGTTCTCTGGCACTCACAACACTTAACTTTTGTTTGAAAAAGGTTGTTCTATTTTCTGAGAGCCTTAGAGAACCTTAAGTAGAGAAATTAGGGTTTGGGAATTGGGATTTTCGGAACTAGAGAGTATTGGGATTAGGATTTTCGAAAATAGGGTTGATTTGAAGTTGAAAATCAAAATCTGACTGAAATAATCGATTAAATGAAGTGTTAATCGATTATTACAGAGCCAAAATCAAAAGAACCCCAAAACTCTCTGTTTTAATCGATTAAAAGCCCTGTTAATCGATTAACAGACCTGTTAATCGATTAACAGGTGTGTTAATCGATTATTACAGTGAAGAGATACAGAAAATGGTTTTTCTCACTGTAATAATCGATTATTTGACCATTTAATCGATTAAAGCCGAGGCAAACTGATAAATTTGAGTTTTTGAAGCTTCTAAAGTGCAAACTATGTACTGACTATCTTAAACTCTAATATTACAGACTCAAACTAATCAAAACAGAATTATTACATAATAAAACAAGTCTTCAACTCTCTAAGTTCTTTGTTCTTGAATCATCATCAAAATCAACAAGCTTCATGTCCATGTAAGTTCAACATCAAGTCCTTGAATGTTCAACAATTTCCCCCTTTTTGATGATGATCAAAATTTTCTTTTTAAAGCTTTGTAATAACCTGTTTTATCTGTCATACTAACAAACACATTAAACATACCAGATAATATTTAAAATCAATCATAGTAGGCTTTAAATATTTCTCCCCCTATTTTGATTATAATAAAAAAGAATTCTTCTATAACAATCATAAGAGCTCCCCCTCAAAATATGCATAACTTGGAGATAACTCCCCCTCAATCAAAGCATTAAAAGAACACCATATTTTATTTCAGAAATGAAATTACATTACAGCACAAAAAGAAAATAAAAACAAATTTAAAATTCTTCACTATCATCACTATGAAAGTGTGCATCAAATTTATTTTCTAAATGGCACACTTTATCATCTACATCAGATATACGGTGAATTATTTCCTCATGCCGTACTCCAGAAAGAGTGAAGAATGCCTACATCCTCTGATTCATATCAGATAACATGTCTTCCATAGATTGTCGGGTTTCATGATGAGTAGAGGAAGTTCCAACACTTTGGATTTGATGAGAGGGAAACTCAGCAGCATGAGGCATATCTTCATCAGAATCTTCATTATCGTCACCTTCGCTTGGAACGTCATCCTTGTGAACATAAATATTGTTGACACGCACCATTTGGAGTTAGGTCAATGTGTTGTCCAACATGCGGTTTAAGTTATTCGTTCTTACTGTTTGTTCACCTTCGACATTTACTCCTTTGTATTCAAGAATGCGAGAGACGAGGAGGGCATATGGAATTTTGAAGGTGGGATGGCGTTTGGCTTTTAACATAGTCATGGTGACAAGAATGCCTCAATCTAAAGGCTCATTATTCATTATGGCATGAATAATACGAAGATCAATTGAAGAACATTGAGCATGATTCATAGCCCGGGGACATAGGATCCAGACAAGTAAATGTAAAATCATGTGTTCCTCCTTCTTCAAAGGTCCAGCAAGAAGGAGACGCTCAATCTCCATGGAGGGGTTTTGCAGAAAAGAACGGTAAGCCATGATCTTGTCAAAATCATCTAACTCACCATACACGTTAATAGCATCTTCTCTTATAGGAAAATGGGCAACGTTCTCCCAAATATCATCATCAAGAATAATTGTTACCCCCTTTACACGAGAGGTAGCAATTTGATCTCTAAATTTGAACCTAGAGTAAAATACCCTAACTAAGTCAGGATAATACGTACCTTGCATTTGGATGAAAGGGAGAACTCCTTGAATTTCAAGGAGATTAGGAAAGTTGAATCCCCTATTGATGAACTAATCACCAATAAGAAACTTAGGAGAAATAATACCACGTTCCTTCCAATAAGACAAAAATTCTTGTTGGCCTTCAGCATCAGAGATCCATCCTTCTACAGAATTAGGACGGGGATGAGATGAGGGTGCAAATCTTCTTCTAGTGGGGATTTTAGCACGAGAAGATGAGACCATTGAAGGATTAGAAGAGTAACAAGAAGATTTAGGAGGACAAGTTAAGTGAGAAGAAGGCAAGATTGATAGAATGAGGCAAGAAAGCTTGATTTCAAGAGATAGAAGTGAGTAGAAGTGAAATGGAGGTCCCTATTTATAACCAAGCATCTCCAACGGTCATATGAAAGTGAATAAGGGTCAAAAGAGCCGTTAGCAACAGCTAGGAATCAAAACTTGCCAGGTTTAATCAATTAAAACTCGAATTAATCGATTAAACCAGTACCAGACCCATTTAATCGATTAATTATCGATTAATGGGCGAATTAATCGATTAATCCAGAGAGAAATGTCATGTTTTGGGTGTTTTGGATGCAAATAATCGATTATAACTCCAAATAATCGATTATTCCAAAGAGTTCATCAAATTTTTGAGGTTTATACACATGATAATCTTTTAATATCCTACATAATGAATTTTAACATTACAACCATCCAAACATTGTCTAATTAAGCAGAATTTAAGATATTTCTAATATCCCTAAGTCTCTTGTAAGATTATAGAATCTATCCTTGGGTAGAGGCTTAGTAAAAATATCTGCTAATTGATGCTTTGTATCAACGTACTCTATTTTACAGTTTCCTTTGCTGATATGATCTCTCAAAAAGTGATGTCTAATCTCTATATGCTTAGTCCTAGAGTGCATTATTGGATTCTTAGTAAGATTGATTGCACCCGTATTATCACACATCAAAGGTATGTCATTTAGAAATATACTATAATCTTCTAGTTGTTGTTTCATACACAAAATTTGAGCACAAAAATTACTAGCTGCAATATATTCAGCTTCAGTGGTGGATAAAGCAACACATGCCTGTTTCTTAGAATGCCAAGATACTAAGGATGAACCTAACAAATGACATGTCCCACTAGTACTCTTTCTATCAATTTTGCATCCACCATAATCAACATCAGAATATCCTATTAAACTAGTACAAGCATTAGATGGATACCATAAACCAAAACCAGTAGTTCCTTTTAAATATTTTAAAATATGTTTTACTGCAATTAGGTGAGATTCTTTTGGACAAGCCTGAAATCTAGCACATACACAGACAGAACGCATAATATCAGGTCTACATGCAGTTAAGTATAACAGTGAGCCTATCATACCTCTATACATAGATTGATTAACTTCCAAACCTGATTCATCCTTGTCTAAATAGCATGAAGTTCCCATGGGTGTGTTAGCTTCCTTTGAGGTGTCCATTCCAAACTTTTTAAGGATCTCTTTGCAGTATTTGGTTTGAGAGATGAAAATGCCATCTTTAAGTTGCTTGATTTGAAGTCCAAGGAAGAATGTCAATTCTCCCATCATAGACATTTCAAACTCTCCCTGCATTATCTTAGCAAATTCTACACACAACAAATTATCAGTTGATCCAAAAATAATATCATCAACATATACCTGGACCAATAAGATATGTTCTTTTACTTTCTTTATAAACAGCATAGAATCAATTTTTCCTCTAGAACAATCATTTGAAGTTAGGAAACTACTTAGCCTTTCATACCAAGACCTAGGAGCTTGTTTCAACCCATATAATGCTTTCTTTAATTTAAAAATATGATTAGGATAACTAAAATCCTCAAATCCAGGGGGTTGCTCCACATAAACTTCTTCTTTAATAAAAGCATTAAAAAATGCACTCTTAACATCCATTTGATATAATTTAAATTTCATCAAAGAGGCATAAGCAAGAAGTAGGCATATAGCCTCTAACCTGGCAACAGGAGCATAGGTTTCATCATAATCAATACCTTCCTCCTGACAATAGCCTTTGGCAACAAGTCTGGCTTTATTCTTTGTTATGTTTCCATCTTCATCAAGTTTATTTCTAAATACCCATTTAGTTCCAATTACTTGATGATATTCTTCTCTTGGGATTAATTCCCAGACTTGATTCCTTTCAAATTGGTTAAGTTCCTCTTGCATAACTATGCACCATTGGTCATCTTTAAGTGCCTCCTCAACATTTTTGGGTTCTATCTGTGATACAAAAGCTACAGACATGCAGAAATTAGTCATATTTCTAGTTCTTACCCCTTTTGAGATATCACCAATGATATTGTCCATTGAGAGTCCCCTTGGTGATTGCCATTCTTTTGCTAATTTTGGTGTTTGAGAAGGCTCATTCTCTTCCAAATATAATTCATCAAGAGCCTCTCTTATATACTCATCATCACCTACAAGTTCTTTATTTGACTCAAGAGGATTTCCCCCAAGGTCTACAATCTCATCAAAAGTAACATGAATAGATTCTTCAATATTTAAAGTTCTTCTATTAAACACCCTGTAAGCCTTGCTAGTTAATGAATATCCTAAGAAAATGCCCTCATCAGCTTTTGAGTCAAATTTTCCTAAGTTGTCCTTTTCATTATTTAACACAAAGCACTTACATCCAAAAATTTTCAAATGAGCAACATTAGGCTTTCTACCATTTAACAATTCATAGGGAGTTGATTTTATAATTGACCTAATGAGCATTCTATTCAAAACATAACAAGCAGTACTAACCGCATCAACCCAAAAATATTTAGGAACATTAGATTAATTTAACATTGTTCTAGCAAGTTCCTCTAATGACCTATATTTCCTTTCAACTACACCATTTTGTTGGGGAGTTCCTAGGAGAATAAAAGTTATGTAATCTTCCATTTTCTTCACAATAATTTTCAAACTTTTCATTTTGAAACTCACCACCATGGTCACTTCTTAAAACTTTAATTCTTAAGTCTTTCTCATTTTGTATTTGCTTTGCAAACTTTCTAAAGACCTTAAAAGCTTCACTTTTCATTGTTAGGAAAAATGTCCAAGTATATCTAGAGTAATCATCAACAATCACAAGACCATAATAATTTCCACCAAAGCTCTTTACCCTAGAAGGTCCAAATAAATCTAAATGTAGTAATTCTAGGGGTTTTGAAGTGGAAATAACATTCTTTGATTTAAATGATGATTTTACTTGTTTACCTTTTTGACATGCATGACATAACCTATCTTTTTCAAACTTTAACTTAGGCAAGCCAACAACTAAGTCTTTTGATATTAATTTATTCAAATGATGTGTATTTATATGAGCTGCTCTCTTATGCCATAACAAAGGGTTCTCTTCCTTAGCAACTAAACATGTTATGCTAGAATCATGTAAACAATCTAAATCAATCAAGTATATGTTGTTATGCCTAATGCCTTTTAATTCTACATTTTCGGAATCTATCAAATGTATGGTGCAAAATTTACTTTCAAAGATTACCTTAAATCCTTTGTCACATAGTTGACTTATGCTAAGGAGATTATGCTTTAGTCCATCAACAAGAAGCACATCCTTAATCTCCAATGTGTTTGCACCACCTATACTTCCAATTCCAAGAATTTTCCCTTTGTTTTTGTCCCCATAAGTTACATATCCTTGTTCTTTAGCTTTGAAACTCAAAAATTTCGTTTTATCACCGGTCATATGCTTTGAGCATCCACTATCAAGATACCACATAGACTTCTTAGATTTGGAAGTTTCCTACAAAACAAGAACATAGTAAACTTAGGTCCCCATAACTTTTGGGTCCTTGGGGTTAGAGACAAATAAATTATTTAACAATAGGAACCCAAATGTATTTACCTTTAGGAACACCAAAATGTTTAATTTTACATTTATTTGAAGTGTGACCTTGTTTCATACAATAAAAACATGCTTTAGATGTAACTTTTGAATATGATGAATTTTTAACCATAGATGTTCTAGTTCCATTTTCTACCCATACTCTTTTATTTTTCCTTTTAGGCTTTTTCAAAGGAACTTGATAATTTACACTCTTTTGAGCAAAAGCAGTTTTATCCTTCTTAAAATCACTTATCTCCTTTTCGGCTTTATCAAGTAGATGATTAAGAATATCTATGTCATATTCATACTCTTTACAAGTTTCACATGCTAAGTTCTTATCATCATTCTCATCTAAACATACAATTTTCGTTTCTAAGGATTCCTTTTCTTCTAAACATGTGATTTTCGTTTTTATTGAGTCAATTTCCTTTTCGGATCTACTTAAACTCTTCTTCACAACTTTATATTCATTTTTCAAGTTCTTAAAGGCACTAAATAATTCATTATATGTATTTTGCAGTTCATCATAGTTATTATCATCATCATTAGAAGATGAGTTGGAATCACTTACCTCAAAATCGGAAGATATGTTGTCATTTACCATTAAGCAAATATTGGCTTCAACTTCCGAGTCACTTGATTCTGAACTTGAATCACTGTTGTCCCAAGCAATATAGGCTTTCTTCTTGAAGAAATTTTTGCCTTTGATTTCATCGTTTTTCTTGTTTGGACATTCGGTCTTTACATGTCCTGCTTCACCACAACCATAACATTTTATATTTACGGAAGTACTTTCTCTTACCTTTCCCTTACCTTTGAATGGATGCCTTCCTTTTGCTTTCATGAATTTGGTGAACTTCTTTATCATAAGACTCAATTCTTCTTCTTCATTTTCCGAGTCTTCTTCTTCCTTTTTATTTTTACCTTCGGAAATTTCGGTTTTGAAGACTAAGTTCTTCTTTTGATATTGTCCTTCTTCTTCATTTAGCCTTCCAAGCTCAAGTTCATGCTCTCTTAGCTTTCCAAAGAGCGCCGCCATTGACATAGTGGCAAGGTTTTGTGACTCCGAGATGGCCGTCACCTTAGGTTGCCATTTCCTATCCAAAGATTTAAAAATTTTAACATTCAATTCCTCAACGTCAAAGATTTTACCTAATCCGGTGAGATGGTTCACAATATGAGTGAAACGCTTTTGAACGTCAAATATTGTTTTGCCTTGTTGCATCCGGAACATCTCGTGTTCTTGGATTAGGGAATTTTTTCGTGCTCTCTTAACGTCGTCGGTACCTTCGTGGGTCACTCTTAGCATTTCTCACATCTCCTGAGCACTTTTACAAATAGAGATCCTGTAAAACTCGTCAAGGGTTAAAGCAGATGAAATAATATTTCTAGCCCTAACGTCAAATTGTGCTTTTCTGTTTTCCTCTATTGTCCATCTAGAAAATGGTTTAGGAACGTCAACACCGTTCTCAGTAACTTTAGGAACATAAGGACCGTTTAAAATAGCGTCCCAAATGCCTCTATCAACAGAATCTAAAAAAATTTGCATTCTTACTTTCCAGAAAGGATAATTTTGACCCGCAAAAAGTGGGGGTCTGTTGATAGACGCACCTTCGGCAAAAGTTTGATTTTGTTCGGCCATTTTCGAAAATTTTGAATGACTATCAAAGCAAGCTCTGATACCACTTGTTAGAATCGCGCAGCGGAATGTTCGCGTGGTCGGACAAAAACCAAGAGGGGGGGTGAATTGGTTTCTTAACAAAAATTAGGCTTTAAAAATTTTCCCCAAATTTTACCGATTAAAAAGTTGTGTAAACGTAAATAAGATAGAGATAGAGTCTTACACAGGAGATTTATACTGGTTCGGATCAAAAGACCCTACGTCCAGTTGCTAATCACTCAAACAGAGGATTAACGCTGTCACTATAATCAAAGTTGTTACAAACAGATAACAATTGAAAATACAAAGTAAAGAAAACACCTCTCTTGAAACCCACAAGAGATGAAGAACAGATTTCCCCAGAGATGGCACAACACACAATCCACTAAGAATTCCACTTAGTGATTCTTATCGCTTCTAGCCCACACCAGGTTCCAAAAGCCCCTTTTTCCTCCAACAAACAGTTCTCTGGCACTCACAGCACTTAACTTTTGTTTGAAAAAGGTTGTTCTATTTTCTGAGAGCCTTAGAGAACCTTAAGTAGAGAAATTAGGGTTTGGGAATTGGGATTTTCGGAACTAGAGAGTATTGGGATTAGGGTTTTCGAAAATAGGGTTGATTTGAAGTTGAAAATCAAAATCTGACTGAAATAATCAATTAAATGAAGTGTTAATCGATTATTACAGAGCCAAAATCAACAGAACCCCAAAACTCTCTGTTTTAATCGATTAAAAGCCCTGTTAATCGATTATTACAGTGAACAGATACATAAAATGGTTTTTCTCACTGTAATAATCGATTATTTGACCATTTAATCGATTAAAGCCGAGGCAAACTGATAAATTTGAGTTTTTGAAGCTTCTAAAGTGCAGACTATGTACCGGCTATCTTAAACTCTAATATTAAAAAATCAAACTAATCAAAATAGAGTTATTACACAATAAAACAAGTCTTCAACTCTCTAAGTTCTTTATTCTTGAATCATCATCAAAATCAACAAGCTTCATGTCCATGTAAGTTCAACATCAAGTCCTTGAATGTTCAACAAATGTTGCCCACTTTAATATAAGAGAAGATGCTATCAATATTTTTGCGGAGTTAGAATACTTTTATAGAATTATGGCTTACTGCTCATTTCTCCGCAACCCCACCATGAAAATTGGGTGACTTCTATTGGTCGACCCATTAAAGAAGGAGGAACGCTTGCTACTGCATCTTATTGTCTGGATTTTATGTCCCCGGGCAACACACCATGCCCAATGCTCATCTATTGATCTTCGCATTATTCATGCCATCATGAATAATGAGCCAATTGACTGGGGTAGTCTAGTCACCATGACAATGCTTAAAGCTAAGTGTCATCCTACTTTCAAAATTCCATATGCTCTTCTTATTTTTCTTATTTTAGAATACAAAGGAGTGAATGTTGAAGGAGAGCAAATGGTAAGGACGATAAATTCAAATAGAATGTTTGACAACACACTAACTCAATTACAAATGGTGCGTGTCAATGGAATCTACATGCACAAAGATGACGCTCCTAACATGGCTAAAAATGCTGAAGATTCTGATGAACAGATGCTTGCAGCTGCTGAATTTCCTACTGAAAATATACATACTGCTGGGACATCATCTTCCCCTCCTACATCCCGCCAATCAATGGAAGATATTCTCTTTGATATGAATCAAAGAATGCAAGAATTCTTCACTATCTCTCAAGAACGACATGAGGAAATCATTCGTCGTATCTCAGATGTAGATGATAGGGTTTGTAACTTAGAGGATAGATTTGATGCTCAATTCAATAGCGATGCAAGTGAAAAGTTTTAATCTCTTCCTCATATCTTATTGTTTGTAATTACTTTAATTTATGGAATAAAATTGGTATTTTTGCTTTGTTTGAGGGGGAGCTATTTTCTATATCTTATGCATTTATTGAGGGGGAGCTTTCATTTTTTTTTTATCATAATCAAAATAGGGGGAGAAATTATTTAAAGCCTCTTATGTTTCTTATGTTTAAATTTAAATGTTGTCTGGGCTGTTTAATGTTTTTGTTAGATGTGACAGATAAAACAGGTTATTACAAAGGGCTTTAAAAGAAATTTTGATCATCATCAAAAAGGGGGAGATTATTGAAACATACAAGGATATGAATGTTGAACATACAAGAATATGAAGCTTGTAGATTTTGATGATGATTCAAGAATAAAGGACTTAAAGATTTGAAGACTTGTAATGTTATGTAATAACTCTATTTTTATGATTTTGAGTTTGTAATATTAGAGTCCAAGATAGCCAGCACATAGTCCACTCTTTAAAAGCTTTAAAAAATCATTTTTATCAAAAACATATTGGATTAATCGATTAAATGGCAGGATAATCGATTATTACAAAGAGAAAACCATTTTCAGCATCTGCTATCTGGAATAATCGATTAAACACCATGTTAATTGATTAACTGGGCTATTAATCGATTAAATGCCCAGTTAATCAATTAAACTGAGTTGTTTTGGCTTCTCTGCGAATTTGACTTTGGAATAATCGATTAACAATCAAGATAATCGATTATTTCAGTCAGATATGTGTTTTGAAATTCAAAATTGGACCATGTTTCGAAAACCCTATTCCCAATTCATCTGTTTTTGAAAATCCCCAATTCCCAAACCTTAATCTTTCTACTTAAGGTTCTCTAAGGCTCTCTGTAATGTGAACAACCTTTTTCAAACAAAAGTTAAGAGTTGTGACTGCCAGAGAATTGTTTGTTCGAAGAAAAAGGGGGCTTTTGAAACCTAGTGTGGGCTAGAAGCGATAAGAATCACTGAGTGGGTTTTCTTGGTGGATTGTGTGTTGTGCCGTCTCTAGGGAAAGCTGTTCTTCATCCTTTGTGGATTCAAAGGAGGTGTTCATCTCTTGTGTGACTCAAGAGAGGTGTATTCTTTACCTTATCTGTTTATTTGCAACCTTTTTGTATAACTGTGATTATAGTGACATCGTTAATCCTCTGTTTGAGTGATTAACAACTAGACGTAGGGTCTTTTGATGCGAACCAGTATAAATCGACTGTGTAATCTTCTATCCCTTCTCTATTCACTTTACACAGCATTTTAATCGGTGAAATTTGGGAAAAATTTTAAAACCCTAATTTTTGTTTAAGAAACCAATTCACCCCCCTCTTGGTTTTTGTCCGGAAACGCAAACATTCCGCTGCGCGATTCTAACAAGGTCAATATACCTCTCCTTGATCCAATCAAGAAAATTCTGAGGTATGCCAAGTTCCTCAAGGAGTTGTGCACTCACAAGAGGAGGCTTAAAGGTAATGAGCGAATCAGTTTGTGCAGAAATGTGCCTACACTCATAGGTAAACATGTTCCTCATACTCTTGAAAAGTGTACGGATCCTGGCACATTTACCATACCTTGCATCATAGGTAATAGAAAATTTGAAAATGCCATGCTAGACTTAGGAGCATCTATAAATGTCATGCCTATGTCTGTTTTCAATTCTTTGTCCCTTGGACCCTTAAAACCCACAGGTGTGGTTATTCAATTGGCAAATAGAAGTATTACCCACCTTGCTGGTGTTATTGAGGATGTTTTGGTTCGGGTTGATCAACTCATTTTCCCTGATGACTTTTGTGTTTTTGAAATGGAAGAAGGGTATTCCCACAGTTTAGTACCAATTATTTTAGGCAGGCCATTTTTAAGTACAGCTTGAACTAAGATAGATGTCCATACTGGTGCACTTTCCATGGAATTTGATGATTGTTTGGCTACTTTCAACATCCATGATGTTATGAAACACCCATCTGAGGATCATTCTGTCTTTCATGTTGATTTGATTGATGAATTAATTGATGAACATGTACTTGAATTATTTCATGATGTTGACTTCCCATCTTTGCATAATTCCTTCACCTGTCTTGCATGTACTGATTCTAAAGTGTGTAGTTCTTGTAGTGATCAGTTTCAGAATATTGATTGTAGACCTCAAATCTTGCCCGACCTCAAAATAAAGAGCAGAAGACCTCCTATTCGAAGGTGGACAAAGCCTAAAAAGCCACTAGGAGAGACTATTAGGCCCCATATTACAGTAGGAAGGTTTTTTTGTACAAAAAATAAGGATTCCTGCCTTAAGGGGTCGAGACCGCCATCTCGATTTTCGGGACCGCCGTCTCACCAAAGGGCAAGTCGAGGCGGTCATCTCGTTTGGCGAGACAGCCGTCTCGCCACTTACCTTTAGCAAGACCCCCCTCCCGTTTGGCAAGACGGCCCTCTCTCCATTTAGCAAGTCGATACCGCCGTCTCGTTTGGCGAGACGGCGGTCTCGCCACTTATTAAAGTCGAGACCATCGTCTCGAATGGCGAGACGACCGTCTTGACCTTGCCAGGCGCAAATCCCTATAAATAGGGAGCGCTCTCCCCTTCATTTCACACAGTTCTTCCACCTTTCCTCCTGCAATTTCTTAAAATTCTTCTTTTAGAGCCCCTCCGAAGCATTTCCGGAGTTTTTGAGTGTTTTAGGAGAGTTTTTATAGCGTTTTCGAGAGGGAATTTGACGTTGTAAGAGCGAAGGGCTGCAAAACGCACCCTATTTTTCACAAGAATTAATCAAAGCTTGCTTCGAAGGTTTCTTCATTCTCCCTTTCTCTCTTATCGCTATATTATTTATATGTGCATTAATTAGGGTCATGTAGTCATCATTTTTTTATTCTGCTAATAAAAGGGTAAAAGCGTCATTTCAAAAGTTTATTTATACAATAACTGGCTCATCATAGGGAAACCGAAAGGGGCGTCGTAAGGGAGCTAATACCTCCCTTACACATAACTAACTCCCTTACCCAACTCTGGTTTTAACGACCAAAGTTGGTTTTTCTTAAAAAACCAACGCCTTTTTCTTCCCTTTTTCGATGTTTCTGGTAAAAACATCGGTGGCGACTCCATAAGAACCCCCTCAAATTTGTTCTTAGGTCAGCTCGGTTATCGGACGACCTAAGAACACCCTTTCGAAAACCTCGCCCTTAGGTGTAGCCCGATTATCGGACAACCTAAATGCGTTGTAATCTCACCCATAAAAGCGCAAAAAACGAGAAACTCGGAACCATCGCGTCGCTCCGACCGCCTCTTTTGACGGCAGTGACACATGGCGACTCCATTGGGGAAGCCTAGAGAGTTGATCCCATTTAGTGATGGGCCAGTTTAATAAATAAACTTAGAAATTTCTCTTTTACCCTACCTTATATTATAACATGCTTTAATTGTTTGGCTTTAATAAATGTTGTTTGTTTATTTTATGCAATTGTTTGAAATAAAAATTGTACACAAAGCTTTGCACACAACAGTTCCCTCTATACCCGGGGGCAAGTGAGAAATCCATAGGGAGCGGGTGGCAAGTACGGTTTGCCGTAGTGAGGGCCATGTGCCCACCAGTATGATCGGAAACCACCACTCAAGGTGATAACCTTCCTCTTTTGGCACAAAGACTGACTATGTCCTTAGTGTTAAGCATGGTCAGAAGGATGGAGAGTGGGGACCCTATAATGGGGGCACCTTGGGGGCCTAAGCCTTGGTGAGAACAGTTAGAACCTACCCTTGCTAATGCACTTTTTTGCAGGAAAACCCTACCTCGTGATTAAAACGACTTCTCGCCTGATCGCTGATGAGTGAATTGCGTGTGCATTTGATTGCATAACATAACCAAACAACAAGAAAAAATCACAAAAGAAAAAAAAATCTTTTATAATAAACTCCCTTATCTCAGACAGTTTGCCTTTTAGCTAGCCTGGCTTCAGGTTCTTTGTAAGCTAAGTAGCCACGCAGTCCGACAGAAGAGATAAGGGACGCTAATTCTTTCACAATAAACCATTTTATCTCGGACATTCTGCCTTTTAGCTAGCTTGGCTTCAGGTTCTTTGTAAGCTAAGTAGCCACGCAATCCGACAAAAGAGATAAAAGGCTATAAAATAGAAAAAATCAAATCAAATAAAGATCCATATCAAATAAATGGGAACTTGTTCATAAACGTTAAATTCATAAATCATCCATATAGGTAGTTTCTTTTTGAAAATAAACACGTGAATACTATCATACATCATGTAGAAATAAAACATGATAAATAAATAGGAAAAAACAAAAACACTCGCATGCATACCCACAATAACATCATATTCATTAGCACGCATTTTGGTTTTAGAAAATAGAGGGGACTAGTAGACAATTGAAGAAAGTGAACATTCCTCGGTACCATACTGAGAAGCTAGAACGGCTTTGCACGATAATGCCACCAGAGGTCCGCTCCGACTTCAAAAAATCCTATGGACGGATCCTCGACCTTTTGAAGATCTATGTCGATCCCATTTTTATCAGGGTTCTAGTTCATTTTTGGAATTCTAGTTTGCACTGCTTCGTATTCCCACAGTTCGATATGGTGCGTACTTTGGAGGAGTATGAGATTATGCTAAAATGGCCCAAATTGGCCGGGGTCCATATTCGCCACGGAGCATATACTTCTGCAGCACAAGTCGCTGCCATCATCTGATTGTCATTACGACAGACTACCCTAATAGAGAAAGGGAATATCCAGGGTTGGAAAGTCTCAATGTTAGAAGACTATCTGTCCTCTTTGGCTGAAAGGGCAGAATGAGCTGCTTTTAACAAAACCCTGGCTTTAATCATATTTGGAATGATCTTGTTTCCCTTCCATATCGACACAGTAGACCAAGCCGTCATGGATGCCTTCTTCGCCTGGGACGTGAACTCGAAGAGTCCCTTGCCTGCACTTCTTGCCGACACCTTGCTCTCAATGGAATTTTGTCACTAGAAGCAAGGAAAAACACTTAGATGTTGCTCTTCACTACTTTTTGCATGGGGAATCATGCATTTCTACGCCTCTAGTCACATGGGGATGTTCCCCGACCCTTTGAGAAGCTTCTCCAAAATCCCTCTCCACCGACGCCTGACCTTAGAGTTGAAGGTCGAGTTGGAACAATGGGATGCCAACTGATTATCCTGGGTTTGCCCTTGGTTCCGACCCGACCCAGTCCTCATCAGATGTGGGGATTACCCGAGCATACCATTCATATGACTCAGGGGTTGCATAGCATATTCGCCGAAAGTAGCTATGAGACAACTCATGAGGACTCAAACTGCAAAAGCGTATTTTTCCGGTTTATTTATCAACAAAATAGCTGGCCTATCATAGGGAACCCGAAAGGGGCGTCCTAAAGGAACTAACACTTCCTTTACGCGTAACTAACTCCCTTACCCAACTCTGGTTCTAACGACCAAAGTTGGTTTTTCGAAAACCAACGCCTTTTAAATTCCTTTTCCGATGTTTCCGGTAAAAACATCGGTGGCGAATCCACAGCCCAGTTATCGGACAACCTAAAGGCGTTGTAACCACCAATAAAAAACGCAAAAATCAAGAGAGTCAGAAACCATCGCGTCACTCCGACCGCCCTCGTTTTGACGGCAGCGACAATGACGTTGGTGAAAATGTGAAACATTTCCCTACATGCCCAAGATATGTTTTTGATAAAGATGATGATTCAAGCAAGCCCAAGATGATTCCTGAAGACTAGATAGAGTCTTAGAATACTAGATATGGAGGTACAAGTTGATGAAGTAATATTATGCATAAGGCTCCAAAGCACAAGTGTGATAAAATTCATAACATGATATTTTTCTCTGTCATAATTAATTATGATGCATCAGAAATGTAAAAATGATTTTCTCTATCATAATTGATTATACTGGTAATATAATCAATTATGACAATTCAAATTTAAAAAATATATCCGTTTTAAAGAATAAATGTTTTTTAATACATCTTGATTTTCTCTATGATATTATTAATGTCCAACGACCATTTTCCGATGCTATTTTTCTATTTAATTAAGTTTTAATGAAAAAAAACACAATTACGAAATTCAAAAATACAATTTACATTTAATCGAGTTTTGAGAAAAAAATTCGAGCAAGGCAACAGAGATATTTTACACCTTTTGAGAAAACCCTCTTCTCTACTGCCTTCTGTGCTTTCATTGTTAATCACACTTGTTCTTGGAGATTGGCATTCTACAGGCTTCTACAATTTGTTGTCTCCATTACCCAGGTGTGTTTGTTCTTATTTTTATTACCTTCATCCTTTTTGTATTGGTGAAAAGGAGGTGTTTTTCATCCCTAGTGTGATTTTAGGGAGGTGTTCATCCTTAGTGGGATTCTAAGGAGGTGTTTTCATCCTTTGATTTGTTCAGAGGAGGTGTTCATCCCTAGTGGGATTCTAGGGAGGTGTTCATCCTTAGTGGGTTTCTAAGGAGGTGAATGTCTTTTTAATTAGTTTACTTTTTACTGGTTCTTCTGCTGAGTTGATTGTAATTTGTAAACTGAATTTGAAAGATAGTGAATGGGGAGTCACACTTGTGTTAAGAGTTGACTGGGAACTGGATGTAGGGTTGGCTATACCCGAACCAGTATAAATCTCTGTGTGCTCTTCTCTTTCCCTTATCTCTTTCTCCTTTCCTAATTATATTATTGCTTCCGTTTTATCTGTGTTCAAACAAATTATTGACTCACAAATAATTTTTTAATTTGACATCTATTTTAATTTGTGCATCTATTCACCCCCCTCTAGATGCCATTTGTCTAACATTAACTGGTGCGTCTTATAGAGACGGGAGCCCTCTGATATTTGCTTTTTAGCTATACTCTTTCATGTCGTTCTGGACTTAGCGTGACCGAAGAATGACTTTCTCTTCTTCTCTTTCTTTTTTTGGAAAGCACCCTTTGTCATGTGGGTACCCCTTTTTTCTTCGCTTTAGGGATTTCAATCCTCTTGTTGATTATACACCACCATATTCCCAAACTAATTGTTAGAATAATGTTGTGAGGGTCAAGAGAAAAGAAGTAGAGGATAAATTCAATGGCTTGTGTTTTAGACGGTTGATTTTATTCAGAAAAGATTTTGTAAGAATGGCTGGCTAAGGTTAGGCCTGAGTGTTTAAGCTTTTGTCTAAGCAAACGTTTTTATTTGCGGTTTTGCGCCTTAGCCTATTTCCATTGCTTTTTATGGCTAATTGATTTCCCTAGACCGCCTTTTGGGTTTTTGAACTAGGATATTGTGTTTTGGTCCTATCTTTTGTCTAGGTTCCTTCCTTTTTCTTTTTTGTTTAGGGAATCCTAGCGGACTTTATTTTGTAACCCTAACTTTTGCCTAGGCTACCCTTTATTTTTGTTCGGGTGTCCTAACGGGTTGACCCTATCTTTTGTGTAGCCCCCTTAGTGGGTTTTCTACCAGGTATTTTTCCTTTTTTCTTTTGGCCTTTGGCTTCTATGGGCTTTTTCCTTATTTTTGTTTTTACACAATATTGGCGAAACACGACTTTATTTATGGTAAGGTAAAACCTTATTTTGTGCTTCTAATCAACCAGCTTGATTATTATGGAAATGGTACATTTTGATTATTTGGACGCGCTTTTATTCTTCCTTTCTCTTCTGTTTGTTTTAGACAAGGTTATTATGAGGTCTAGACATGAAGTAGCAAGAAGAGAAGCAGATAGTAAGAAATGTATTCTTTATTAAATAATAAGGGAATATGTGCCCAAAAATGCCCGGGGGTCGGGCTAGCCCCGGGGGATAATCTTTAACAATCACCGGGTTTACATCCCTTAAGCAAAGAAAAAGATCTCCTAATGACTAGGGTAGCTCTTGATGCTTGCATCCCTCCGCTTCGGAATATCTGTTTGAGTGTGCAAAGGGGAGACTTCCCTTTTCTTCTCTCTGCTCGGCCCTTTGTAGGGTCATATCCTAGGCCATACTTAAAGGGGTTATCCTTAAATTCTAGGGGTTCCTTCATCCCTTGGGAATCTGCCCCCAGTCCTTGGCCAGGATGGTAACCATGCTTCATCATCATACGGGCTACCTTCGTATTATTGGGAAGTCTTTCTACACTTGCAATTTCGAGTGCTTGAAAAGATGTTTCAAGGGCCTCTTCAGCCGCATCCACATAAGGTTGGGTAGACGGTCCACTGATCAAAATGTCGTCTTCTGCTTGGACCGTGACCAATTTGTCATCCACTATGAACTTGACTTTCTGGTGGAGCGTTGAAGGTACTGCCTTAGCGTCATGAATCCAAGGCCTGCCGAGGAGACAACTATATGCTGGAGTAATATCCATTACATGGAAATCGACGTTGAAGATAGTGGGTCCAACTTGGATTGGCAAATTAAATTCTCCCATTACTTCTTGTTTAGATCCGTCGAAGGCTTTAACGATGGTGTTGCTTGGGTGCAGACGGGTTCCTTGAATAGTCAACTTGTCGAGTGTGCACTTGGGCATTACGTTCAAGGATGACCCGTTATCCACAAGAACTTTGGCGATGAGGTACTCCTTGCATTTGACTGAGATATGCAAGGGCTTGTTGTGGTTTGACCCCTCGAGGGGGAGTTCTTCCTCCGTGAAGGTGAGGTGATTGCTTGTCGTGATATGACCGACGATCCTCTCAACATTTTCTTGGGATATGGTATGAGATACGTGCGCCTCGCTCAAGACCTTCAGCAGGGCGTTTCTATGCGGTTCCGAGCTCATTATCAAAGATAACAATGTAATCTTTGCGGGTGTACGATTGAGCTGGTCTATAATGGAATACTCACTTTGCCTTATGAACTAGAGTAATTCCTCTGTCTCCTCCTTGGATTCTTTATCTTCTTTTTCTTCTTCGGTCTTTTTATTTTTTTCTTTATTCTTGAGGACCTCTTCTTGTGTGTCCTTGGGGGAGTAGACTCTTCCACTTCTAGTCATGCCCCCAATGCCGGCTATATTTGTTATTTCTTCTTTTATTGGTGAAGATTTTCCATATCTCCACGGTATAGCTTTATTCGATTCGTAGGGGAAAGGCCGTGGCATAAATAGTCGCATTGGTGTCCTTGCCCCCTCTTCCTTATTCTTGAGGACCAACGGTCGAGGCTTATTTTCCTCTTGCGGTGAGTCTAGCCCGTCTCTTTCCTTATAGCGTAGCTCAGTGAGACTTTTGTTGAGTCTCCGGTTGCCCTCTCGCTCTTGACGTATGTCTGACCGAGTCTTGGTGAGTTCTTGCAATAATTCCTTGATCGTTTGAGCCTGTTTTGCTGATTCGGCCTCAAGGTGTGCAGACTTGGCGGTTATCTCCTGAATTTGACTATCCGAGCTGGTTCTGGCAGTTTTGGATGCTCGGATAGCTTGCTCGTTGGAGTCAGCACACTATTCCTTGAGGCACTCTATTTCATGATCCTTTTTCTTGCACTGCCTTTGCAGACCATCAATGGTGAGGATAGATTCTTTCTCTCTTTCTTCAAGGGCCCTCATCTGGGCTCCCATGATTTCTATCCTCTGGGTCAAGGCATCGACTTGAGCCTGCAGCTCTTCACTATTGGCGCTTGTAGTGAGTGTGGTGGATGGTTGAGACATCTCTCTTCTTTGTCTCCACACCTCGTAGTCACTAGAGACAGTCACTCGAGCTTTTCCTAGCTCTCTATCTCCCATATAGACTGGTCTCTCCCATGCTCTTCTCACGGCTAGTGAGTTGGCGATTGTGCATGGGTCTCCGAAGAAACACAGTCCTCCGAGTTCTCCCCGAGAGACGGTAGTTTGGGTCCTCATGAGTTGCCTCATAGATACTCTAGGTGAGTAGGCTATGCAACCCCTGAGTCCTATCAAGGGTACGTTCGGATAGTCTCCACATCTGATGAGGACTGGGCCAGGTCAGAACCAAGGGCAGACCCAGGATATACTGTTGGCGTCCTTTTGTTCCAACTCGTCCCTCCATTCTGAAGTTAAGCGTCGTTGGAGAGGGATTTTGGAGAAGCTCCTTAAAGGATCGGGGAATATCCCCATGTGACTGGAGGCGTAAAGGTGCGTAGCGCTCCACACGAATAGTAGTGAGGAGCAGCAGCGAAGTGTTTTTCCTTGCTTCTGGCGGCAAAATTCCACCGAGAGCAAGGTGTCGGCAAGAATGGCAGGCAAAGGACTCTTCGAGTTCACGTCCCAGGCGAAGAAGGCGTCCATGACGGCTTGATCCACTGTGTCGAGGTGGAAGGGAAACAAGATAGTTCCAAACATGATTAAAGCCAGGGTCTTGTTAAAGGCAACCCACTCTGTCCTTTCTGCCAAGTCGGACAGGTGGTCTTCTAACATTGAGACTTTCCAACCCTGGATGTTCCCTTTTCCTATCAGGGTAGTCTGCCGGAAAGGTAGTTGAATGATGGCAGTGACTTGTGCTGCAGGAGTATACGCCCTGTGGCAGACATGGACCCCATCCGATTTGGGCCATTTCAACATAATCTCATACTCCTCCAAGGTATGCACCATATCAAACTGCGGAAATTCAAAGCATCGCAGACTGGAGTTCCAAAAATGAATTAATACCCTAAGGAACACTTGATGGACACAGATCTTTAGCAGGTCGAGAATCCGTCCATAGGATTTTTCAAAGTCGGCGCGGACCTCCGATTGCATTACCGCGCAAAGCCGTTCCAACTTCTCAGTATGATATCGGGGAATATCCACTTTCTTCAATTGTCTACTAGTCCCCTCAATTTTCTAAAACCAAAATGCATGTTTTATGAAAATGATGCTTATTTGAATGAATGTGAGTGTTTATTTTTGTTTATCATGTTTTGTATGGTGTTTATATTTTTTCCGAAAAATAAACTACCTATATGATTGATGTTTATGAATCAGGTCCCATTTATGGTTTTGAAAATAGATTTTATTTGGTATTTTATTTTTATTTATTTGTTTATTTTATAGCCTTTTATCTCTTCTGTCGGAACTGCGTGACTACTTAGCTTACAAAGAACCTGAAACCAGGCTAGCTAAAAGGCAGACTGTCCGAGATAAAATGTGGCTTTATGCGAAAAAAATATTTAGCGTCCCTTATCTCTTCTGTCGGAACTGCGTGGCCACTTAGCTTACAAAGAACCTGAAACCAGGCTAGCTAAAAGGCAGACTGTCCGAGATAAGGGTGTTTATTTGTAAAAATATTTTTTTTGTGATGATTTTTTTGTTGTTTGGTTATGCTATGTAACAAACAAATGCAACAATCATATGCACACACAATTCGATCATCCACGAATAGGCGAGAATTCATTTTTATCACAAGGTAGGGTTTTCCTGCAGAAAAGTGATTTGGCGAAGGTAGGTTCTAACTGTTCTCACCAAGGCTATGGCCCCCAAGGTGCCCCCATTATAGGGTCCCCACTCTCCAGCCTTCCGACCATGGTTAGCACTAAGGCCATAGTCAGTCTTTGTGCCAAAAGAGGAAGGTTATCACCTTGAGTGGTGGTTTCCGATCACACTGGTGGGCACAAGGCCATCACTACAGCGAACTGTACCTGCCACCCACTCCCTATGGATTTCTCACTTGCCCCCGGGTATAGAGGGAACTGTTGTGTGCAAGGGTTTGTGTACAGTTTTTATTTCAAACAATTGCGTAAGTATAAACAAAAAACAGTTATTAAAGCCAAACAGTAAAACATGTTATAATACAAGGTAGGGCAAAAGCGTTATTTTCTTGGTTTATTTATTTTTAAGCTGGCCCATCACTAAATGGGATCAACTCTCTAGGCTTCCCTAGCGGAGTCGCCATCTATCGCCGCCGTCAAAACGAGGGCGGTCGGAGCGACGCGATGGTTTCTGACTCTCTTGATTTTCACATTTTTTATTGGTGGTTACAACGCCTTTAGGTTGTCTGATAACCGGGCTGAACCTAGGGGTGAGGTTTTCGAAAGGGTGCTCTTGGATTGTCCAATAACCGGGCTAATCCAAGAGCTAGTTTTTGAGGGTTCTCTGGAGTCGCCACCGATGTTTTTACCGGAAACATCGGAAAAGGAATTTAAAAGGCGTTGGTTTTCGAAAAACCAACTTTGGTCGTTGGAACCAGAGTTGGGTAAGGGAGTTAGTTATGCGTAAAGGAAGTGTTAGTTCCTTTACGACGCCCCTTTCGGGTTCCCTATGATAGGCCAGCTATTCTGTTGATAAATAAACCGGAAAAATACGCTTTTGCCCTTTTATTTTGCGGAATTTAAATATTACGACTACATGGCCCTAATGTCTATTGCATAATTTAAATAAAGCAGTAAAAGGTAGAGAAAGAGAGTAGAGACCTCCGAAGCAGCTTTCTATTTAATTATTTTGAAATAGGGTGCTTTGCGGCAGCCCTTCACTCTACACGGCGTCAGAAATCTCTCAAAACGCTCTAAAAACACTCTAAAGACACTCAAAAGCTCCGAAAATGCGTCGGAGGGATTCTAGAGAGAGAAACTATTGATGTGACTAGAGAGAGAGTGAGAAAGCTATGAGAAATGAGGGGAAGGGAGACCCTATTTATAGGGATTTGCGCCTGTCAGGTCGAGACGGTCGTCTCGTCTGACAAGGTTGAGACGGCCATCTCGACGTTCCAGACGGCCGTCTCACCTTGCAGGTCTCGCCAAACGAGACGGCGGTCTCGCCTTTCACAGGTGGCGAGACGGCGGTCTCGCCTTTCGCGAGTGGCCGCGAGACGGCCGTCTCGCCACTTGTGCAAGGCGAGACGGCGGTGTCAAATCTGAGACAGCGGTCTTGACCCCAAAAGGCAAAAATCCTTATTTTTGTGCCAAAAATCCCTCCTATCCTAGTATGGGGCCTAATAGTCTCTCCTAGTGGCTTCTTAGGCTTCGTCCATCTTCGAAAAGGAGGTCTTCTGATCTTTATTGTGAGACCGGGCAAGATTTGGGGTCTACAGTCATAAATTCAGCTTGTCCTTAATTCATCTTGAATGGTGTTGACTTGAATGTAGTTGACTTGAATCATCATCAAAATCATCTTTTGGGAATGTAGGGACATTTCCATAAATCTCCCCCTCATTGCTTTCAGTTAATCCTTCTGAAAAAAAAATTTAATAAAGTAAGCATTATAGGACATCAAACATGAAAACATTACATGCATAAAATGTTTTTGAACAAGGTCCTATTTTCTCTTCAAAAAAAAATCTCCTAAAAATCTGGCCCAAGTGCTTCTGCAGTCCCAATCCCGGCGGACCCGACCCGGCTCTCACCCCAGCATCAGGCCCGCCTAGAGCACATCCAAGGGTACGCATGGCATCCCATGCTGAAGCTGGACTTCCACATCCTTGCCGAGTTCGGATGGAAGGATGACGTGCGGGTCTACTTCGACAACATCGGGTGGGGCTTCCTCCTCCAGTCTCCCCCCACCCACATCTACCTGCAGGCGGTGATGGAGTTCCTTGCCTCCATCACGTACTTCGAACTCCCCACGATGGTACAGGGACTCTCGCCAGTCAAGATGGTGTCCTACTACATGAATGGGTCGTACCAGACGACGACCCTAGACGAATTCAACATGTCTATCGGCTTCGTCCGGCCCAAAGACATCCTGACCCAGGAGTACCGAGGGGCCATCTGCGAGCGGCCTCCTACTCTCACAGCCGGTGAGATGTGGGAAGATCTCAATGGGATGCGCATCCTGCCGTCCCTGCTTAAAGGGTCCGCACTCACTCCCGCTCTCCGCATCTGCCACAAGTTGCTGGCAGGAACTCTCCACATACGGAAGGAGAGTCAGGGGAAGGTCACCTACCCGGACCTCTTCGCCCTCCACTGCATGAGCCAAGGGCGCCGGTGCAATCCCGGTTACTTCTTCGTGAAGGCCCTCAAGGATTTTGGGTGCTGCCCTGTGGGAGACATCCTTATGGCTCCCCTCATCACCCCGTTGGCAGAAAAATGGGGGTGCAGTGGTGGAGAGAGCATCTCCTCCGATCTTCAACCTGAGTCTATCAAAGGGTCCATGCTTGTCAGCATGGGGATGCTGAGCTGCCAAGGATCCCGATTGGCCCTCCACCCCTCGCTAGCCATGACCCTAGACCTCCAGGACCTGGTGGCGATGCAAGACCTCCCGACACCCTCGGAGTTCCAGCAACAACAACAGCAGCAACAACAACAGCAATAGTATGGGGACGACTTTGCTGGCATCAGCCGCAACATCTATAGCTTGCGCCAGCAATTCGACCAGATATCCCTAAGGCAGGATGTCTTCGAGACGCGAATGGAGACCTTCGGCCAGGTACAAGAAGGGATGAGACAAGACCTGGCACTCCTCCGACAAGAACATCTCGACTCAGTTCGAAGCCAGGTAGAGTTTCAGAGACATATGTATCAGTAGTTCCCTCCTCCCGGATCGTCTCCCGGCTCGAGCCCACCGTCTTAGGGATGTTACCCCAAAAATAATTACTGTAATAAAACTTTATCATAAATAAAATTCCTTTCGTTCATTTTTGCTCTCTTTTCGAAAAAAGTCAGCGTAACAAAAAGAAACTAAAAGAGTAAAAAGACTTACGCTTAGTCCCGAAAAAGCCAAGATCCGAAATCGCGAGAAAAAAGGATGAAACCGCGGAAAAAGGCAGGATTAAAAACCAAAACAAAAGCCAAGCCAGATTGACAAGTCAACCACATTGACCAAGAATTTTTTGACGACCAGCAAAGTCGAACTACAAAACAAGACTACCCGGCAGCCAACAAAGCCGGATGACCACCGGAAGAGTCAAAATAATCCCCGACAAAACCGGACGACTACTCCAGAACAAATATAAAAAAGCAAGAGAACGCATCTCACCGACTGCGCATGAGCTACAGAGCAGTAAGCCGCCACCACCATCAATCCTACGAAGTGCACTGTACCAGCCTGATGGGGGGTTCATACCCATCAGCTTGCGCACAAAGTGCACCTGATCGGCGCATGAGCTACAGAGCAGTATGCCGCCACAACCATCAGTCCTACGAAGTGGACTGTACCAGCCTGATGGGGGGTTCATACCCATCAGCTTGCGCACGAAGTGCACCTGATCGGTGCATGAGCGGGCAAAATTAGGGGTCTCTAGCTAGGCGAGCTTTATCTTGTTGTAGGAAGTCTCCTTAGCCTTTATTGAGAGACCGGGCAAAATTAGGGGTCTACAGCTGCCCCCCCTTCACCTGCCTGACTAATTTGTTGGCTTAATGTGCCGACAAAATTAGTTGGTAGGGGAAGGAGTTAACCCTTTTGCCCGGTTATCCTTCAGATGCTTCTTTGCTGATCCTCCGGATGATAAATATTTTTGATAGGTACCAACCCCTATCTGGTTTGAGCCTTACTTTATAAGGCTCTGGTGAGTACTTACCCTCACCAGGTATGAGTCTGCATTTCACTAGACTCTTGTGGGTACCTACCCCACTAGGTATGAACCTTGTTTTGCAAGGCTTTGGTGAGTACCTACCCTCACCTGGTATGAGTTCGCATTTTGCTAAACTCTTGTGGGTACTTACTTCCAAGGTGCTCAACACTTGAACTATCCTCTAACAGAAGCAAGGTATTTGCAACCTGTTTTTGTGATGCTCTGGTGAGTATTTTACTCTACCTGATGCATTTTGATAAGTTTTGATGAGTACCTACCCTCATCCGGTACAAACCTTATTTTATAAGGTTTTGGTGGGTACCTACCCCCACCTGGTACGAATCTGCATTTTTTGCTAGATTCTGATGAGTACTTACCCTCATCCGGTATAAACCTTATTTTATAAGGCTCTGGTGGGTACCTACCCCAACCTGGTACGAACCCCGTTCTGCAAGGCTCTGATGGGTACCTACCCCCACCCGGTACGAACCCCGTTTTGCAAGGCTCTGATGGGTACCTACCCCTACCTGGTACGAACCCCGTTCTGCAAGGCTCGATGGGTACCTACCCCCACCCGGTACGAACCCCGTTCTGCAAGGCTCCGATGGGTACCTACCCCCACCCAATACGAACCACTGTTCCGCAAGGCTCGATGGGTACCTACCCCCACCCGATACGAACCCCGTTCTGCAAGGCTCTAATGGGTACCTACCCCCACCCGTACGAACCCCGTTCCGCAAGGCTCGATGGGTTCCTACCCCCACCCGTACGAACCCCGTTCCGCAAGGCTCGATGGGTACCTACCCCCACCCGGTACGAACCCCGTTTTGCAAGGCTCTTGTGGGTACCTACCCCCACCCGGTACGAACCTCGTTCTACAAGGCTACGATGGGTACCTACCCCCACCCGGTACGAACCCCGTTCTATAAGGCTCGATGGGTACCTACCCCCACCCGGTACGAATCCCGTTCTGCAAGGCTCTGATGGGTACCTACCCCCACCCGGTACGAACCCCGTTCTGCAAGGCTCTTATGGGTACCTACCCCCACCCGGTACGAACCCCGTTTTGCAAGGCTCTGATGGGTACCTACCCCCACCCGGTACGAACCCCGTTCTGCAAGGCTCTGATGGGTACCTACCCCCACCCGGTACGAACCCCGTTCTGCAAGGTTCTGAACGAGCCCCGTTCTGCAAGGCTCTTAGGATGCACTTTTTGATAGTTAATCCTATGGTCATCTGGTTATGAAGATGTGTTGGCGGCTTACTGTTTGTGATCATGCGCCTATTCCATAGGGAGTGATTGATCTGACTTTTTTGTTAGTCATCCGGTTTTACCGGGGATTCTTTGTTTTTGGCTTTTCTGTTTATCCATCCGGCTTTTGCCGAGGTTTATTGATAATTGCCTCTTAATTTAGGCAGGAATCCATTGAGGATTTGTTGATTTCTTGTTGATTGTGCCTCTTGTTTTTAGGCAGATGCTTCAATAGTGGTGAAGGCTTTGTTGTTTTTCGCCTCTGAATAGGCTGATGTTTCATTTGAGGATATTTGTTCTTGATAATACCTCTGAGTAGGCAGATGCTTTATTGGAAGCTTTGTGCTTTGGTCTTGCCTCTTGCATAGGTTGATTTCCCATTTCTTGGGGATATCAGCTCTTTGCTTGCCTCTGAGTAGGCAGAGGCTTTCTTGGGATTGAAGGCTTTGCCTTTCACTGGGGATATTCATATTGGGTGTTACAGGTAATTAACTCCCTGAGGATATGAATTTGTAGTTTGCCTTTTGCTGGTAGGCTCGCTGGGGATTTTTTCTTTTTGGTGATCCACCAGGGATTTGATTGTTTTCCGGAGATCTATTTTGAATTGCCCCCTAGGGGGGAATGGAGTTTTTTTACTCCTTATTGGATGCTATTTGTTTGAGTTGGCTTTGCCTATGCTCTTATTCCTGCTGGGGAATGAGTTTTTACCTTTTTCTCGCGATTTGTATCTCTTTTTTGCGATTCTTGAGAATTTGGCTTTTAAATATGTGCGCCTTTTATGCACATTGGCCTTTCCTTTTGTTGGATGAAGAGATATATTTTTCCTCTTTTCTTTTTGACGATCCCAGGGAGTTTATTGGCTTCCTGGGGATCCAATCTTTTGATGATTTTTATGATGGAGTCCTGGCTCCTGGTTTTGTGAAGCTCCTATTTGAGCTGGATGATGGAAATTTTCTTTTTTTCCTCTTTTTGTAGAATTTTCTTGATATGCTCTACTTGGAGATTTTTTATTTGGCCTTTTTCGTTGTGGCCTCTATTGGGGAATGAAAGTTTTTCTTTTCTTTCTTTTTGTTGCCCCCTGGTGATATGGAGGATTTGTCTCCGTATTTTCTTTGATGGACTCTTGTGTAGTCCTTATTCTCCTTTGGGGAAGTGGTGGAGATTTTTCCATGAGTGTGCTTGATGACTCATGTGGTGATGTCGTTGAGTCGTGAGGTAGTTTTTTTATTTTGCCTCTGGAGTAGGCAAGGGTCCTCTTGGGGATGATCAAGCCTTTCCGTTTGGCTTTTCTGTTTAGATAGCTTCCTTCTTTCTTGGATGGAAGGTTAAAACTGTTTTTCGTGAAGTTCTTTATTCTACTGGAATAATTTTGTTGGAATAATCTTGATTTCGCCTTTTTCTTTCGCGACTTTGATCTTTATCGTGAGTTATTTGAAATCTAGCTTTTTAATATATCACGTGTGCCTTTTATTTTATAATTTTTGTACACGTGGGCTTTTTGAAGTGTAGACAGAAATAACAACGTTTATTTATTACTTTTTTTTTTGTGATACATTCAAGCATTTTCAAATTACTAGAAAATATCTAAAAAAACTATCTCCTAATCATCTGCCTCTGGACTGGAATGGGAGGATGGTGCTGGTGAAGGGATGCGGCGGAGCAAGCGGCGCTGGAACCTTGCCTGGGTCTGGACCAAATTCTCTATTTGACGGTCCATCCTGTCTTGCCTCATGGTCAGCTGACTGAACTGCTTCCGTATGAACTGGAACTCCCCCTCCATGTAAGCATGCTCGTCGTCTATCCGTCGGTACAAGCCGGCGAAGTCTGGATCATATGACTACTGCTGGGATTCCGAAGTCGCAGGGATGTCCTGTGGCGTGTCGAAATCGCGCATATCCAGCGAAATCGAGATTATGGGGTTTAAGATAAACCCTGATCCCTGTCGACTAAGGATGCTCATGTGGACCAGCATCCCTCCGCTAATCGGCTCTTGTTGGAGGCTAGCTGGGAGGTCTTCTCCGTCAGTGCATCCCCAATATTCAGCTAAAGGGGTGAGGAAGGGGGCCACCATGATGGCTCCTGCTGAGCCGCGGGTTCCGTAATCTTTTACGGCTTTCAGGAAGGCATATCCTGGGTTGCATCGAAGCCCTTGATGCATACAGTAGACAATGAAAAGGTCAGCCAGCGTTACCTTCCCTTGGCTTTCCTTCCGGCTGTGTATAGTCCCAGCTAGAAATTTATGGCATATGCGGAGCGGAGGAGAGAAAGCTGCGCCCTTCAGGTGTGACGGCAGAGTATGAGCTCCAGTGATTTCCTTCCACATGCTGGTGGTGGTGAGAGCAGCAGGTTTTTCTAGATATGCGGACCGATATTCTGGTGTTCTTGTGTCTGCTCGTTGGCAGAAGCCCATTATGACATTAAAGTCATCCAGAAAAGTGGTCTGGTAGGCCCCATCCATCCAGTAGGAGATGGCTTGAGTAGGTGGCACTCTGGGACTTGTGGACGGCATTTCTACCAGACTGATAGAAGCAAGGAATTCCAGCGTAGCAATACGGTGGATCCGGGTAGATGGCTCACGGAGCAGAAAGTCCCATCCTATGTTGTGGATGAACCTTCTGACGTCTTGATCCCAGCCAAATGTAGCTAGGATTTCAAATTCCAACCGCAGCATGGGGTGCCAGGAAAACTGTTGGACATTTGCTAGCCGCTGTTGATGTGGCTCTGCCAGCAGAGTGTTAGTGACAGGAGTTCCTCTAGCGGAGGTCCTAGTGTGTTTTCTCCTGGATGAGGCTTCTCCATGCTCCATTGTATATAGTGTTTACTTTAGAAAGCTAGAAGTGTGTAGAAAGGGAAGAGAAGCAAGATAGAAAGCTTGGAATGGGGTACCAAAGGCAAAATCCGCGCCTAGCATATATAGGAGGCATCAGGAAATTTGGGACGGTCGTCTGGGTTGGGACGACCGTCTCACTTGAAATTTTGCTATGTAGACAACCAACTGAAGATAGGGACGGCCGTCTCACTTGGGACGCGCGTCTCAATTGAATGTGGCAACTTGGGACGGCCGTCTCAACTTTGGGACGACCGTCTCAAGATTTTTGAGTTGATTTTTTTGTTTTTTTGTTGAGAAAGAGGATAGGACTCCATTCATTGATGTTTTAATGCATGTTATGTTTCATGATATGCATCCTATGATCTATTTCAGTTAATATTTCGAAAGTTTTAACTAATGTGCTTTGACTTTGGGCGTGTTCTTGGTGATGTACCTTTCTGTCATCATGTTTTTTTTTTTATTAACAAGCTTGACTATACCTGATTTGCCGTCTTAGACTTTTCTTGCTATAGTCGAAGAGCAATCTTTTGTTCGTATGGTAAGTTCCATATCAATGTCCCCCTTCCTTTCCTTAGGGATTTCAACCATCCTATTGATCACTATATTTCCACATTCCCCTTTATTACTTGAATGCTTTATAGTGAAATGGTCAAGAGAAGAGAAAGAAAAGGATTTATAACAAGGGCATGTGTTTTAGAGGGATATTTTTTTGTAATAGAGGTTTCTGTAAGAATGGCTAGCCAAGGTTGGTCTGTGTTTAGGCTAGTTTAGGCAAACGTTTCGTTCTTATGATGTGGCGTCTTTATTTTACTGATTTGTGGCGCCTTTTTGTAATTGATTAGCTTTCCTAGCCCGCCCTTTCGGGTTTTCAGCCTAGGATGTTATGCTTATGTCCTAACTTTTGTCTAGGTTTCCCTTTTTGTATTTATTTTTTGGAATACCTAGCGGACTTTTTATAACCCTAACTTTTGCCCAGGTTACCCTTTATTGTTGTTCGGGTCTCCTGCCAGGTTTACCCTAACTTTTGCGCAGCCCCCTTTTGTGGGTTTCCTGCTGGGTATTTTGCCCTTTTATTTTCTTGTCTTGGCCTTTGGCTTTAACGGGCTCTCCTTTTTTGTATATATATATTTTTTTGCATAACATTGTCGAAACTTGATTTTATCGAGATAATTTTTATCCGTGTTTCTAGTTAATCAATCATATTTGACTTTGCTTTGTGACGCTTTGATTGTTCTGACGCATTTGGAACAAAACGTCTATCTAAACCTTGTTTATTAAAAATGAGGTATAGATATATTTAGCGAGAAAAGAAGCAGATAGTAAGAATAGCATTCTTTTGTAATTTTGGGGAAATGTGTGCCCTAGAAATGCTCGGGGGTCGGGCATACCCCGAGGAGTGATCTCTAATAGTCACTAGGTTTACATCCCTTAGAATTGGAAGAAGGACACCTAATGACTAACGCTACCCTTTGCGCTAATATCCCTCCTTTTCGGAATATCATCTTTGAAGGGTAAGACTTCCCTGTTTTCCGTATGATTTGATCTTTTGTGGGGTCATACCCTAAACCATACTTTAAAGGATTATCTTTGAAATCCGGTGGCTCTTTTATTCCTTGAGCATTCTTTCCGAGCCCCTGTCCTAGGTGATATCCATATCTTCTCATCATATGGGCCACCTTTGTATTTCTGGGAAGTCTTTCTATGTTGGCAATTTCGAGCGCTTGAAAAGATGTTTCAAGAGCCTCTTCAGCCGCATCCACATATGGTTGGACAGACGGTTTGCTTATTAAAAAGTCTTCTTCAGCTTGACTGTGACAAGTTTATCATTTGTCACAAAC
Source organism: Sphenostylis stenocarpa (assembly GCA_963425845.1). Classification (NCBI taxonomy): domain Eukaryota; kingdom Viridiplantae; phylum Streptophyta; class Magnoliopsida; order Fabales; family Fabaceae; genus Sphenostylis; species Sphenostylis stenocarpa. The sequence continues at coordinate 76,822,973 of OY731403.1, forward strand.
TTGACTTTTTGGTGGAGCGTTGAAGGTATTGCCTTAGCACTATGAATCCAAGGTCTACCAAGGAGACAACTATATGCTGGCGTGATATCCATCACGTGGAAGTCTATGTTAAAAATAGTAGGGCCAATTTGGATTGGTAGACTAATCTCTCCTACTACTTCACGTCTTGATCCATCAAAGGCTCGAACAATTGTATTACTCGGGCGCGTGTGGGTTCCTTGCACTGTTATCTTATCAAGTGTGCCTTTAGGCATGACGTTTAAGGATGACCCATTATCCACCAGAACTTTGGAAATGAGATATTCCTTGCATTTGACCGAAATATGCAAGGGCTTATTGTGGTTTGACCCTTCTAAAGGGAGTTCTTCATTTGTGAAGGTAAGATGATCATTGGTTGTAATGTTACCAATAATTCCTTCAAATTTGTCCTAGGATATTGCATGCGGAACGAATGATTCATTCAAAACCTTTAATAGTGTGTTTCGATGCGGTTCCGAACTCATTATGAGTGATAACAAGGTTATCTTTGCAGGAGTACGATTGAGTTGATCGATGATGGAGTACTCGCTTTGTCTTATGTACTGGAGTAACTCATCTGTCTCCTCCTTGGATTCTTTTTCCTCTTCGGCCTTATTTTTTGCCTTATCTTTAGGAATATTATCTTGTAATTCCTTGGGGGAGTATATTCTTTCGCTTCTTGTCATGCCCCCAATACCGGCTATGTTGGAGATGTCTTGATTAACTGGTGATTCTTCTGAGTATCTCTAAGGTACAACTTTTTTTGATGAATAAGGGAAAGGACGAGGCATGAATAAACGTAAAGGTGTTATTGCCTCTTCCCTTTTATCGATTGGGATAACCAACGGTGCTTGTTTATTATCATCTTTGGGTCTATCGACCGTTGTAGAGATTTTGATAACGAAAGACTTCTTTTCCATTTATTCTGATTTGCGGAAAGCACATCAATTAATCCTTCCTTTTTATTATCTTTGTTATTAAAATGAGGAGGGATGTATGAATGTATGCAACTTATGAATGCAATAGACAGTTTAAGGAAAAAATGCTTTTTATTTCAACTAGAAAGTGTTTATCCTTCTATACAATGTTTTGAAGCAAGTGTTGACAAAAACGGAGAAGCTTGAAGAATCCTATAGGTAAATTAGGCTTTCTTCGTAATTCATCTTCAGCTGTTCTCACATGATTTCTGAGCATCTTGATTTGCTCATGTACCGCCTGGCTCATATCTTCACTATATCGACGAGCCTCTTTTATCTTTTCTTCTTGATGAACGATCAAGGCATGTTGTTGGTTAGACCTCTCTATTACTTGGTCTCTTTCACGAAGTAATTGACCATACTGATCTAATCCATCTCTTTCTTTATCATGTAGCTCCTCTAGGTCTTCTTGTATCTTTCAGCGGTTTCCCACCACTTTTGTGCTTCTGACCGAGTTTCTGCTAGGTCATCCTGTATTAACTTGATCGTTTTTGCCTGTTCTGCAAGCGCACTCTCAAGATGTGCTATTTCGTCACTCATGTCCCAGAATAGACTATCTTGTTCAAGCCTTGGAATTTTCAGCGCTTGTTTAGTCTCTTCTTGATAATCAGCACAATCATTCTTAAGGCGCTCTATTTCATGGTCCTTCTTTTTACATTGCCTTTTTAGACCATCTATTGTAAGGGTTGCTTCTTGCTCTTTTTCTTCGAAGGCCCGTAGCTGAGCTTCCATGACTTCTACCCTTTTATTTAAGGCATTGACCTGCAATTGTAGCTCTTCATTGACTAATGTTGTAGTGAATGTAGCAGATGGTTGGGGTATCCTTCTACTCTTCCTCCATTCTTCATATTCGTGGGACGTAGACACCTAAACCTTTCCAAGTTCTTTATCTCCTATATAGACTGGTCTTTCCCATGCTTTCCGGACAGTGGATACTTCTTCAAAGCTATGGGAGTAATGGCATAGACTCAGCCCTCTGAGCTCATCTTGAGTTGGCATGGTCTGGGTTCTCATGAGTTGTCTCATAGCTATCTTAGGAGAGTAAGCTATACAACGCCTGAGGCCTAGTAGTGGTATGCTCAGGTAATCTTCGCATCGTACAAGAATATAACCGGGTCGGAACCAAGGGCAAACCCATGATACATGCTCTATGTTCCAATTTTCTAACTCGGTTTTCCATTCTAAAGCTTGACGGTGCTGAAGAGGGATTTTTGCAAAACTTCTTAAAGGATCAGGGAATATGCCCATGTAACTTGAAGCGTAGAAGTGAGTGACGCCCCATACATATAGTAATGAAGTGCAACATCTAAGTGTTTTCCCCTGTTTCTGTCGGCAAAAATCTACTGAAAGCAGGGTATCAGCAAGAATTGCAGGTATAGGACTCTTAGAGTATACATCCCAGGCAAAGAATGCATCTATTGCAGCATGATCCACAACGTTCACATGAAATGGGAATAATATGATTCCGAACATTGCCAATGCTAGAGTTTTGTTGAAGGTAGACCAATCTTTCTTTTCAGTCAAAGAGATTAAGTGGTCTTCTATTATGGACATTTTCCAACCTCGGATGTTCCCTTTCCCCTCTAGGATGGATTGATGAGGAGGCAGTCGTATGATAGTAGCAACCTTACTCACGGCCACATACACTCCTGAGCAGACATAGACCCCGACTGACTGAGGCCATCTAATCATGAGTTCATATTCTTCTAAGGTTGGTACTAAGTCAAACTGCGAAAACTCAAAGCAGTGTAGATCGGGATTCCAGAAGTGGACCAATGCTCTAACAAAGATTGGATCGATGCTGACTTTCAGGAGGTCAAGAATCCTTCCATAAGATTTCTCAAAATTAGCACTGACCTCTGGCGGCATATATGTACTCAACTGCCTTAACTTCTCTACACGGCATAGAAGGATTTCCACTTTCTTTAATTGTCTATTACTGGATCCCTCCATTATCTAAAAGAAATGAAAATGCATGATATGAGGATGAGTTCTTGTAAATGCATGCATGTAAGTGTTTGTTTTTCTAAGTATTATCATGTTTTATTCCTAATATGATACATGATAGTACTTGGTTTTTCTTAAAAAGAAAACTATCTATATGGATGTTTATGGATTTTGATGAAGAGAGTCTTATTTTCTTCTCTTAACATTTTTTTGAACAAAGGTTGTAAGAATTATAGGACTTTTATCAAGAATCTTTTTATTTAAAAGGCATTTTTATGGCTTTAATTTGTTTTTATATTTTTTTATGACCCTTTATCTCTTCTATCGGTCAACGTGGCTACTTAGCTTACAAAGAACCTGAAACCAGGCTAGCTTAACTGAAGACTATCCGAGATAAAGTTGGCTTATCTTATCACTTTTATTATTTTTTAGGGTTTTTCATTATTTTGTTTGTTGTATGATTACCCTATGCTAATGCATCAATACAAATGCAGCAAACGAATGCACACACAATTCATACATCCACGAGCAGAGCCACGCTTGTTTAATCACGAGGTGGGGTTTTTCTGCAGAAACGTGCTTGGTTTAGGTGGTTCTAAACTGTTCTCACCAAGGCCAAAGGTCCCCAAGGTGCCCCCATTATAGGGACCTCTCAATCTCTCAGTCCTCGGGTCATGCACGGAACTCCGTGTCCACATCCTTAGACCAAAAGAAGAGAGTTATCACCTTGAGTTGGTGATTTCCGACAACGATTGTAGCCCCGTGTGCCAACAAGCCGGTCGTATCTGCCACCCACTCCCTATAGCTATTCACTCGTGCCCCCGGGTATAGAGGGACTGTTGTGTGCAAGGGTTTTTGTGTGCAATTTATATTTCAGACAATTTTGCAGAAAATAATCATACAGCATTTATTAAAGCCATACAATAAAAAATACGGAAGAGGGTAAAGGCGTAATTTCAAATCTTTACTTAGTTTGAATTTATCCGTAACTAAATGGGATCAACTCTCTAGGTTCCCCAGTGGAGTCGCCATCTGTCGCCGCCGTCCGTTCTGACGTCCAGGGACATCTCGAACGTTTATGCGAGCGGTCATGAAAAGATGGTTTAGACTCGCATTTTTTGTTAAAATATATTCATTGCTTCCGAGGTGCTCAACAACTGAACTATCCTCTAATAAAAGCAAGATTTTCGAAAAGGGGTTCTTATGGAGTCGCCACCAATGTTTTGACCATAAACATTGGAAAAGGATAAAAAGGCGTTGATTTTAATAAAAACCAAACTTGGCCATTATAACCAGAGTTAGGTAAGGGAGTTAGTTACATGTGGGGAAGGTGTTAGCACCCCCACGACGTCCCTTTCGGGTTCCCTATGACGGATTAATTCATTTAAGTGAAGATTACGAGAAATTACGCGATTACCCTATTTTATTGCATAATATTTAAGAAATGGCTATCTACATGATTTTATTTTATATTGCATACATAAAGCAATAAATAAAGCAGTAAAAGAGAAGAGAAGTGAAAAGAACCTTCGTAGCAAACTTTGTATTGCGAATCTTTAATCGCGAGGATGCGTTTTGGCAATCCCTCGCTCTACAAAGACTCTCCTCTCCGAATACAATATCGACTCTACTAAATTTTACAGAAGAATCGAATGCTGGAATGTAATTCCTTAACTGATTGTTACCTTATTAAGGCAATCAGAGAGTTCATTCGAAGTAGGAAGAGAAGAAAAGTATTGGGAGTTGTCTGGTGTGTCAAAAAGTGGCAAATGAGCCTCCTATTTATAGTTTTCGCAGCCTGGCGCTTGGGATGGCCGTCCGGGGCCTGGAAAACAGGGATGAGCGTCTGGAGAGGTTGGGACGGCCGTCTGGGATTTGGGACGACCGTCCCATTCAAATTTAGGACTTGAGACGCGCGTCTCAACTTTGGGACGGGCGTCCCACTTGGCCAGGGCAGCTTGGGACGGCCGTCCCACATTTGGGACGGCTGTCTCAACTTGTTTTGGCCAGCTTTTGTGTTCTGAGACCCCCGGGAAGCTTTCCTTTCTTTATTCGGACGTCGATTGATGCCGATAGATGCCCATTGAAGCTTTATCTTCATATAGGAAGTCTTCTTAGCCTTTATTGAGATGTCAGGCGAGCTTTATCTTGTTGTAGGAAGTCTCCTTAGCCTTTATTGAGAGACCGGGCAAAATTAGGGGTCTACATGGGTTTCTTTAGGCTTTTCCATTTCTGTCAAAAAGTGCTTCGTAGCATGGAGTAGGGGAATGTACACTTTCTACAAATAAATAAAATTTCTTTATTCAACAATTGTCTACTTGCATGCATTACATTCATTTGCATATTTGAATTCCCCTCCTTCACCTTTTAATAAATAAGATAATAAAAAGGAAGGATTAACTGACACGTCTTCCAATCAGAAGGATGGAGAGAAAACCTCCTATAATCAAGCTTTCCCCAACGGTTGATTCACCGCAAGAGGATAATAAGCCTCGATCGTTGGTTATCAAGGTTAATAAAGAAGAGGGGTCAAGGACTCCTATGCAATTATTTGTGCCTCGTCCTTTCCCCTACGAAACGAATAAAGTTGTACCATGGAGATATGAAGAATCTTCATCAATAAAGGAAGACATCTCCAACATATTCGGCATCGAGGGCATAACCAGAAGTGGAAGGATATACTCCCCCAAGGATTTACAAGAGGACGTCCCCAAAAATAAAGGAAAAAATAAATAGACCGAAGAAAAAAAAAATTTGGAATCCAAGGAGACTGATGAATTACTCCAGTTCATAAGGCAAAGTGAGTATTCCATTATCGACCAGCTCAATCGTACACCTACAAAGAAAACTTTGTTATCTCTAGTGATGAGTTCGGAACCACATAGAAATGCCCTGATGAAGGTTTTGAGCGAAGCGCATGTACCTCATAATATATCCCAGGAAAAAGTTGAGAGGATCGTCGGTCACATCACGGCTAGTGATCACCTCACCTTCATAGATGAAGAACTCCCCTAGAGGGATCGAGCCACAACAAGCCCTTGCATATTTCCATCAAATGCAAGGAGTATCTCATCACTAAAGTTCTTGTGGATAACGGGTCATCCTTGAACGTGATGCCGAAGTGCACACTTGACAAGCTGACTATTCAAGGGTCCCGCTTGCGCCCAAGTAGTGTAGACCCCTAATTTTGCCCGGCCTCTCAATAAAGGCTAAGGAGACTTCCTATAACAAGATAAAGCTTGCCCGACATCTCAATATAGGCCAAGAAGACTTCCTATATGAAGATAAAGCTTCAATGGACGTCTATCGGCATCAATCGACGTCCGAATAAAGAAAGGAAAGCTTCCCAGGGGTCCCAGAACACAAAATCTGGCAAAAACAGTCGAGATGGACGTCCCAGAAGTTGGGACGCCCGTCCCAGAAGCCCAGACGGTCGTCCCAAGTTCCAGACGGTCGTCCCAACTTGTTTTGAGGCTCGGGACGGCCGTCCCAACTTCCCCAGACGGCCATCCCTGATTTCCAAGCTCCAAACGGTCGTCCCAAGCTGCCAGGCTGCGAAAACTATAAATAGGAGGCTCATTTGCCACTTTTCCACACTCCAGACACTTGTCTTCTCTCCCTACTTCGAATGAACTCTCTGATTGCCTTAAAAAGGTAATAATCCATTAAGGAATTGTATTCCAGCATTCGATTCTTCTTTAAAATTTAGTCGAATCGATATTGTATTCTGGGAGGAGAGTCTTTGTAGAGCGGGGGATTGCCAAAACGCATCCTCACAGTTAAAGATTTGTAATACAAAGCTTGCTACGGAGGTTCTTTTCACTTCTCTTCTCTTTTATCGCTTTATTTATTGCTTTATGTATGCAATATGAAATAAAGTCATGTAGATAGTCATTTTTTTAATATTATGCAATAAAATAGGGTAATAGCGTAATTTCTCGTAATCTTCACTTAATGAATGAATCCGTCATAGGGAACCCGAAAGGGGCATTGTGGGGTTCTAACACCTTTCCCACACGTAACTAACTCCCTTACCCAACTCTGGTTATAATGGCCAAGTTTGGTTTTTATTAAAATCAACGCCTTTTTATCCTTTTCCAATGTTTATGGTCAAAACATTGGTGACGACTCCATAAGAACCCATTTTCGAAAACCTTGCTTTTATTAGAGGATAGTTCAGTTGTTGAGCACCTCGGAAGCAATGAACATATTTTAACATGAGTCTAAACCATCTTTTCGCGACCGCTCGCATAAACGTTCGAGATGTCCCTAGACGTCGGAACGGACGGCGGCGACAAGTAGCATTATTGTTCAAGCCTTCGACGGATCTAAACGATAAGTAGTGGGGGAAATCAATCTGCCAATCCAAGTCAGACCCACTATCTTCAACATTGATTTTCACGTAATGGACATTACTCCTACGTATAGTTGTATCCTTGGCAGACCTTGGATTCATGACGCTAAGGCAGTACCTTCAACGCTCCACCAGAAAGTCAAATTTATAGTGGATGATAAACTGGTCACGGTCCAAGCAGAGGATGATATCCTGATCAGTGGACCGTCTACCCAACCTTATGTTGATGTGGCTGAAGAGGCCCTTGAAACATCTTTTCAAGCACTTGAAATTGCCAATGTAGAGAGACTTCCCAATTATACGAAGGTAACCCTCATGATGATGAAGCATGGTTACCATCCTGGCCAAGGACTGGGGGCAGACTCCCAAGGGATGAGGGAACCCCCAAAATTTAAAGATAACCCTCTAAAGTATGGCCTAGGATATGACCCTACAAAGGGCCAAGCAGAAAGAAGAAAAGGGAAGTCTCCCCTCCGCTCACTCAAGCAAATTTTCCAAAGCGGAGGGATACAAGCATCACGAGCAACTCTAGTCATTAGGAGTTCTTTTTCTTTTCTCAAGGGTTGTAAACCCAGTGATTGTTAGTGATTATCCCCCAGGGCTAGCCCGACCCCGGGCATCTTTTGGGCACATATTCCCTTACTAATTAATAAAGAATACATTTCTTACCATTTGCTTCTTTTCTTGCTATTTCATGTCTAGGCCTCATAATAACCATGTTTAAGAAAACGAAAAAAGAAGAAGAAAAACAAAAGTGCGTCCAAACGTGCCTGTCGCCGCCGTAAAAAAGAGGCGGTCGGAGCGACGTGATGGTTCCAATTTTCGCGTTTTTATGGGTGATGTTACAATGCCTTTAGGTTGTCCGATAACCGGGCTGAACCTAGGGGCGAGGTTTTCGAAAGGATGTTCTTAGATCGTCCGATAACCAGGCTGACCTAAGAACAAATTTGAAAGGGTTTTGATGGAGTCGTCACCGATGTTTTTACCGGAAACATCGGAAAAGGGGAGAAAAGGCGTTGGTTTTTCAAAAAACCAACTTTGGTCGTTAAAACTAGAGTTGGGTAAGGGAGTTAGTTACGTGTAAGGGAAGTATTAGTTCCCTTATGACGCCCCTTTTGGGTTCCCTATGATGGGCTAGTTATTTAATAAACAAACTTTCGAAAAGACGCTTTTACCCTTTTATTCTGCGGAATCAAAATACTGACTACATGGCCCTAGTGTCTATTATGCATTTTAATCATAAAAATAAAGATAGTAAAAGAGAGGGAGAGAGTGAAGAAACCTCCAAAGCAAGCTTTTTGATTAATTCTCTTAAAGATAGGGTGCGTTTTGGCACGCTCTTACAACACCGGAAATCTCTCGAAAACGCTATAAAAAGCTCTCTAAGACTCTCAGAAACTCTGGAAATGCTTCGGAGGGACTCTAGGAAGAGAATTTGAAGAAATTGTAGAAGGGAAAGTGGAAGAACTGTGTGAAATGAGGGGAGGAGCGCTCACTATTTATAGGGATTCGCGCCTGTAAGGTCGAGACAGTCGTCGCGCCATTCGGGATGGCGGTCTCGACTTGCAAAAGTGGCGAGACGGCAATATCAACTTTTCAAGTGACGAGAAGGCCTTCTCACCAATCGGGAGGGGGGTCTCGCCATTGGCAAGTGGCGAGACGGCGGTCTCAACCCTTGAAGGAGAAAATCCTTATTTTTGTACAGAAAATCCTTCCTACTCTAACATGGGGCCTAATAGTCTCTCCTAATGGCTTTTTAGGCTTCGTCCATCTTCGAATAGGAGGTCTTCTACTCTTATTTTGAGGTCGGGCAAGATTTGGGGTCTACAGCTACCCCCCCCCTTTACCTGACTAGTCATCTGTTGGCCTATCGTACCAAGAAGATCGACTGGAGGGTAAAGGAGTTGACCCTCTTGCCCGGTTACCCTTTGGATGTTCCGTCTTGCGGCGGTTGATCTTCTGGGGAAAAGTGTGTTGTGCGCCTCCAGGATGCTCCTTCTGACGGTTGCTGATCCCTTCGGTTGATGAGTATGAAGCCCCATCTGGTTTGACGAGTATGAACCCCCATCTGGTAAGCCCCCTTTTGTAAGGCATGATGAGTACACACCCCATCTAGTGTTTGACGAGTATGGATCGCCATCTGGTAAGCCCCCTTTTATAAGGCTTGATGAGTACACACCCCCATATGGTGTTGGACGAGTATGAACCCCTGTCTGGTAAGCCCCCTTTTGTAAGGCTTAATGAGTACACACCCCCATCTGGTGAAGTGCCTCCGGATGCTCCTTATTGCGATAGCTGACCCTTTGGCTTTGGTGGCGGCTTACTGCTCTAGCTCATGTGCCGTTTGGGAAACCTTAGGATGCTCCTTTGATGCGGTAGCTGACCCCTTGGGTGACGAGTACGAACCCTCGTCTGGTTAAGTGCCTCTGGATGCTCCTTCGATGCGGTAGCTGACCCTTTGGTTGTGGTGGCAGCTTACTGCTCTAGCTCATGCGTCGGTGTTGTGATATTTTCTTTTGTCTTTGTTTTTGTCTTTTCTGGGAATGATCGTCCGGTTGTCTCCAGGAATTACTTTGACTCTTCTGGTCGTCATCCAACTTGGTGGCTGCTGGGTAGTCTTGTTTATTTGTTGTTTGACTTTTGTTGGTTGTCGAAAATCTTCTTAGTTAATGTGATTGACTTGCTTTGTTTTTTATCCTGCCTTTTTCCACTGTTTATATCTTTTTTCTCGCGATTTTGGATTTTGGCTTTTCTGGGATTGAGCGTAAGTCTTTTTACTTTTAGTTTCTTTTTGTTATGCTAACTTTTTTTTTGAAAAAGGGAGCAGACATGAATGCAAGAAAAAATTTTATTTATGGTAAATTTTTATTACAGCATTTATTTTGAGTACTATCCCTAAGACGGTGGACTTGAGCCGGGAGACGATCCGGGAGGAGGGAATTGCCGGTACATATGCCTCTAAAATTCCGCCTGGTTTCGGACTACGTCGAGGTGTTCTTGTCGGAACATCGCCAAGTCTTGCCTTATTCCCTCTTGCATTTGGCCGAAGGTCTCCATCCTCGTGTCAAAGACGTCCTGCCTCAAGGACATCTGGTCTTGTCTTAGGGACATTTGGTCGAATTCTGGCGCAACTCGTAGATGTTGCGGTTGATGCAAGCAAAGTCGTCTGTGTACTGCTATTGTTGCTTATGCTTTTGCTGCTGTTGTTGTTGCTGGAAATTCGGGGGTGTGGGGAGATCTTGCATTGCCATGATGTCCCGGAGATCCAGAGTTATGTCTAGTGAGGGATGGAGGATCAACCGAGACCCTTGGCGGAGCAGCATCCCCATGCTGACCAAGACAGACCCGTTGATAGTCTCAGGTCGAAGGTTGGAGGCCAGTTCTTCCCTACCGCTGCACCCCCATTTTTCTGCCAGTGGGGTAATGAGGGGAGCCATGAGGATGGCTCCCACGGGACGGCTCCCGAAGTGCTTGAGGGCCTTCAAGAAGAAGTATCTGGGGTTGCACCGATGCCCTTGGCTCATGCAGTAGAGGGCGAAGAGATCTGGGTGGGTGACCTTACCCTGACTCTCCTTCCGCCCGTGGACAGTCCCAACTAGCAGCTTGTGGCAAATGCGGAGGGAGGGGGTGAGTGCGGAGCCCTTCAACAGGGATGGCAGAGTGTGCATCCCGGTCATCTCCTGCCACATCTCGCCGGCGGTGAGGGTAGTAGGGCGCTCGCAGATGGCGTCCTAGTATTCCCGAGTTAGTATGTCCTCGGGCCGGACGAATCCAATGGATACATTGAACTCGTCCAGGGTGGTGGTCCGGTACATCCCGTTCATGAAGTAGGTTACCATCTTCGTCGATGGGAGGCCCGACACCATGGTGGGAATCTCGCAGTAGGCGATGGAGGTGAGGAATTCCATCACTGCCTATGGGTAGACATGAGTGGGAGGAGACTAGAGCAAGAAGCGCCATCCGATGCTGTCGAAGTAGGCGCGAACATCGTCTTCCCAACCGAACTCGGTGAGGATACCGAAGTCCAGTCTCAGCATGGCGTCCCAAGTGTACCCCTGAATATGTTCCAGGCGGGCCTGGTGTAAGGGCGAGAGTTGTGTTGGATCTTGTGGGGCTAGGGTCGTGGAGCTACTGGGGCTAGAAGAACCCCTTCTCTTTTTGGATGCGTCTCCTCTATGCATTTTTGGGAGTAGGATGCTTGAATATGTAGAAAATAGGTAGGAGAGTGCAGAAAGGGATGCCTAGGAACCCCCCAAGGCCTCCTATATATAGGCCCTCATAGCAGAATCGGGACCGCCGTCTGGACAATCGGGACTGCCGTCCCAAATTGGCGAGGTTCGGGACCGCCGTTTGGAACTTCGAGATGGCGGTCTCGATTTTGACCTATGGCGAGACAGCCCTCTCGCCAGGCGAGAAGGCGGTCTCGTCTTTGTCAAAATCGAGACAATGGTCTCGAATGTCGAGACGGCGGTCTCGTCTCAGCGAGAGGCGAGACGACAGTATGGGAAGACGAGACGGTGGTCTCGTTTTTAGATGGATTTTTTTTTGTGAAGAAAATAGGACCTTGTTCAAAAACATTTTATGCATGCAATGTTTTCATGTTTGATGTCCTATAATGCCTATTTCATTAGTTTTTCAAAGGATTTAACTAATACGTCTTGTAGAGACGGGTGCCCTCTGATCTTGGTTCCTTTGCTGTACTTGGTTGTACCGTTCTGGACTTCTCGTGACCGAAGAATAATTTTTCCTTTCTTTCTTTCTTCTTTCTTTCCTTTTTGGAGAGCACACTTTGCCATATTGGTGTCCCTTTTTCTTCACTTTAGGGTTTTCAATCCTCTTGTTGACTATATGCTTCCATATTCCCAAATTAATTGTTAGAATAATATTGTGAGGGTTAAGAGAAAAGAAGTAGAGGGTAAATTCAACGGCTTGTGTTTTAGACGGTTGATTTTATTAGAAAGGGTTTTGTAAGAATGGTTGGCTAAGGTTAGGCCTTGGTGTTTAAGCTTTTGTCTAGGCAAACGTTTTCTCCTTTTTTGTTTGAATTTATGCCTTAGCCTATTTCCATTGCTTTTTATGGCTGGTTGATTTCCCTAGATCGCCCTTTGGGTTTTCGAACTAGGATATTGTGTTTTGGTCCTATTTTTTGTCTAGGTTCCTTTTTTGTTTTTGTTTAGGGAATCCTAGCGGACTTTATTTTGTAACCCTAACTTTTGCCTAAGCTACCCTTTATTTTTGTTCGGGTATCCTACCGGGTTGACCCTATCTTTTGCGTAGCCCCCTTAATGGGTTTCCTACCGGGTATTTTGCCCTTTTTCTTTTGGCCTTTGGCTCCTATGGGCTTTTTCTCTTTTTTGTATTTTTTTTATGTTGTTTTTTTTTTTTCACAATATTGGCGAAACATGACTTTATTTATGGTGAGGTAAGGTCTTATTTTGTGCTTCTAATCAACCAACTTAATTGTAATGGCAATGGTAAATTTTGATTATCTGGATGCACTTTTTGTTCTTCTCTCTTTTTTGTTTACTCTAGACAAGGTTGTTGTGAGGTCTAGTCATGAAATAGTAAGAAGAGAAGCAGATAGTAAGAAATGTATTCTTTATTAATTAATAAGGGAATATGTGCCCTAAAATGCCCGGGGGTCAGGCTAGCCCCGGGGGATAATCTCTAACAATAATTGGGTTTACATCCCTTAAGCGAAGAAAAAGATCTCCTAATGACTAGGGTAGCTCTTGATGCTTGCATCCCTCCGCTTCGGAATATCTGTTTGAGTGTGCGGAGGGGAGACTTCCCTTTTCTTCTTTCTGCTCGGCCCTTTGTAGGGTCATATCCTAGGCCACGCTTAAAGGGGTTATCTTTGAATTTTGGGGGTTCCCTCATCCCTTGGGAATCTGCCCCCAGTCCTTGGCCAGGATGGTAACCATGCTTCATCATCATACGAGCTACCTTTGTGTTTTTGGGAAGTCTCTCTACACTGGCAATTTCGACCGCTTGAAAGGATGTTTCAAGGGCCTCTTTAGCCGCATCCACATAAGGTTGGGTGGACGGTCCACTGATCAGGATATCGTCTTCTGCTTGGACTATGACCAACTTGTCATCCACTATGAACTTGACTTTTTGGTGGAGCGTTGAAGGTACTGCCTTAGCGTCATGAATCCAAGGTCTGCCGATGAGACAACTATATGCCGGAGTAATATCCATTACATGGAAATCGACGTTGAAGATAGTGGGTCCAACTTGGATTGGCAAATTAACTTCTCCCACTACTTCTCGTTTTGATCCGTCAAAGGCTCGAACGATAGTGTTGCTTGGGCGCATACGGGTTCCTTGAATAATCAGCTTGTCGAGTGTGCATTTGGGCATCACGTTCAAGGATGACCCGTTATCCACAAGAACTTTGGCAATGAGGTACTCCTTGCACTTGATAGAAATGTACAAGGGCTTGTTGTGGTTTGACCCCTCGAGGGGGAGTTCTTCCTCTATGAAGGTGAGGTGATCGCTTGGCGTAATGTGACCGACGATCCTCTCGACCTTTTCTTGGGATATGGTGTGAGGTACATGCACTTCACTCAAGACCTTCATCAGGGTGTTTCTATGTGGTTCCGAGCTCATCATCAGAGATAATAGAGTTATCTTTGCGGGTGTATGATTGAGCTGGTCAATAATGGAGTACTCGCTTTGTCTTATAAACTGGAGTAATTCCTCGGTCTCCTCCTTGGATTCCTTATTTTCTTTTTCTCCAGTCTGTTTATTTTTTCCTTTATTTTTGGGGACTTCTTCTTGTAAGTCCTTGGGGGACTAAATCCTTCCACTTCTAGTCATGCCCCCAATGCCGATTATATTGGAGATATCCTCCTTTATTGGTGAAGATTCCCTGTATATCCATGGTACATCTTTATTTTACTCGTAGGGGAAAGGACGTGGCATAAATAGTCGCACGGGCGTCCTTGCTCCCTCTTCCTTATTGGTTTTGAGGACCAACAGTCGCGGTTTATTATCCTCTTGTGATGGATCAACCGTTGGGGAAAGCTTGATTAAAAGTGGCTTTCTCTCCATTTTTCTGATTTGGAAGACGTATCAGTTAATCCTTCCTTTTTATTATCTTATTTATTAATAGTGAAGGAGGGGAAATTAAATATGCAAATGAAAGATATGCATGCAAGTAGACAATTGTTGAATAAAGAAAAATTTCATTTATCCGTAGAAGGTGTACAATCCCCTATTCCATGCTACGAAGAAACTTTTGACAGAAGCAGAAAAGCCTAAAGAAACCCACAGGCGGGTCTTGATCTCTATGTAATTCTCTTTCGGCTTCCCGGACGTGACGAGCGAGTGCTTCACTTTTCTTCTAAACCGCCTGGCTCATATCTTCACTGTACTTTTGAGCCTCTTTGATCTTCGCCTCTTGATGGACGACCAAGGCTTGTAGCTTGTCGAGTTTTGCAAGGACTCGGTCCTTTTCTCGTAGTAGTTGACCATACTGAGCTAGCCCGTCTCTTTCTTTGCAGCGTAGCTCAGTGAGACTTTTGTTGAGTCTCCGGTTGGCCTCTTGCTCTTGGCGTATTTCTAACCGAGTCCTTGTGAGATCTTGTAACAAATCCTTGATCGTTTGAGCCTGTTTTGCTGATTCAGCCTCAAGGTGTGCTGATTTGGCGGTCATTTCTTGAAGTTGGCTATCCGAGCTGGTTCTAGCAGCTTTGGATGCTCGGATAACTTGCTCGTTAGAGTCAGCACATTGATCCTTGAGGCGCTCTATTTCATGATCCTTTTTCTTGCATTGCCTCTGTAGACCGTCTATGGTGAGGATAGATTCTTGTTCTCTTTCTTCAAGGACCCTCATCTGGGCTCCCATGATTTCTATCCTCTGGGTCAAGGCATCGACTTGAGTTTGAAGCTCTTCACTATTTGCACATGTAGCGAGTGAGGTGGATGGTTGAGACATCCCTCTTCTGCGTCTCCACTCTTCATAGTCACTGGAGATAGCTACTCGAGCTTTTCCTAGCTCTCTATCTCCCATAAAGACTGGTTTCTCCCATGCCCTTCTCACGGCTAGTGAGTTGGTGATGGTGCATGGGTCTTCGAAGAAACACAGTCCTCCGAGCTCCCCTCGGGATATTGTATTTTGAGTCCTCATGAGTTGTCTCATAGCTACTCTAGGTGAATAAGCTATGCAACCCCTGAGTCCTATCAGTGGTATGCTCGGGTAATCTCCACATCTGATGAGGACTGGGCCGGGTCAGAACCAAGGGCAAACCCAGGATAACTGGTTGATGTCCCATTTTTCCAACTCGTCCTTCCATTCTGAGGTTAAACGTCGGTGGAGAGGGATTTTGGAGAAGCTCCTCAAAGGGTCGGGGAACATCCCCATGTGACTAGAGGCGTAGAAATGTGTGATTCCCCACACAAAAAGTAGTGAAGAGCAACAACAGAGTGTTTTTCCTTGCTTCTGGTGGCAAAATTCCTCTGAGAGCAAAGTGTCGGCAAGAAGTGCAGGCAAGGGACTCTTCGAGTTCACATCCCAGGCGAAGAAGGTGTCCATGACGGCTTGGTCCACTATGTCGATGTGGAAGGGAAACAAGATTGTTCCAAATATGATTAAGGCCAGGGTTTAGGTGAAAGCGACCCATTCTTCCCTTTCAGCCAAAGTGGACAGGTGGTCTTCTAACATTGAGACTTTCCAACCCTGGATGTTCCCTTTTTCTATCAGGGTAGTCTGCTGGAATGACAATCGGATGATGGCAGCGATTTGCGTTGCAGGAGTGTATGCCCCGTGGCGGATATGGACCCAAGCTGATTTGGGCCCAGGCTGATTTGGGCCATTTTAGCATAATCTCGTACTCCTCCAAAGTGGGCACCATATCGAATTGCAGAAATTCGAAGCAACGTAGACTGGAGTTCTAGAAATGAACTAGAACCCTGATAAAGATGGGATCGACACAGATCTTCAGCAGGTCGAGGATCCGTCCATAGGATTTTTCGAAGTCGAAGCGGACCTCTAGTGGCATTATCGCGCAAAGTCGTTCTAACTTCTCAGTATGGTATTGGGGAATGTCCACTTTCTTCAATTGTCTACCAGTCCCCTCCATTGTCTAAAACCAAAATGCATGTTTTATGAACATGATGCTTATTGTAGGTATGAAGGTGAGTGTTTACTTTTTCCTTTTTATCATGTTTTATTTCTACATGATGTATGGTAATTGTGTATTTTTTTTAAATAAACTACCTGTATGAATGATTTATGAGTGTAATGTTTATGAACAAGGTCCCATTTATTTTTATTCGGGTTTTTATTTGGTTTTACTTTATTTTTAGAGCCTTTTATTTCTTCTGTCGGACTGCGTGGCTACTTAGCTTACAAAGAACCTGAAGCTAGGCTAGCTAAAAGGCAGACTGTCCAAGATAAAAATGGCTTATGCGAAAGAATAATGTTCAGCGTCCCTTATCTCTTCTGTCGGACTGCGTGGCTACTTAGCTTACAAAGAACCTGAAACCAGGCTAGCTAAAAGGCAGACTGTCCGAGATAAGGGTGTTTATTGCGAAAAATGTTTTTTGTGATTTTTCTGTTGTTTGGTTATGCTATGCAATCAAATGCAACAAACAAATGCGCACACAATTCTATCATCCGCGAACAGGCGAGAATTTGTTTTTAATCACGAGGTAAGGTTATCCTGCAGAAAAGTGCATTGGCGAAGGTAGGTTCTAACTGTTCTCACCAAGGCTAAGGCCCCCAAGGTGCACCCATTATAGGGTCCCCACTCTCCAGCCTTCCGACCATGCTTAGCACTAAGTCCATAGTCAGTCTTTGTGCCAAAAGAGGAAGGTTATCACCTTGAGTGGTGGTTTCCGATCACACTAGTGGGCTCAAGGCCATCACTACTGCAAACCGTACCTGCCACCCACTCCCTATGGATTTCTCACTTGCCCCCGGGTATAGAGGGATCTGTTGTGAGCAAAGGTTTGTGTACAATTTGTATTTCAAACAATTGCGTAAACATAAACAAACAATAGTTATTATAGCCAAGTAATTAAAACATGTTATAATACAAGGTAGGGTAAAAGCGTAATTTCTTAGTTTATTTATTAAACTGGCCCATCACTAAATGGGATAAACTCTCTAGGCTTCCCCAGTGGAGTCGCCATCTATTGCTGCCATCAAAAAGAGGCGGTCAGAGCGATGCAGTGGTTCCGACTTTCCAATTTTCGCGTTTTTATGCGTGATGTTACAACACCTTTAGGTTGTCCGATAACCGGGCTGAATCTAGGGGCGAGGTTTTTGAAAGGGTGTTCTTAGATCGTCCGATAACCGAGCTGACCTAAGAACAAATTTGAAAGGGTTCTGATGGAGTCGCCACCGATGTTTTTACCGGAAACATCGAAAAAGGGGAGAAAAGGCGTTGGTTTTTTTAAAAAAATAAACTTTGGTCGTTAGAACCAGAGTTGGGTAAGGGAGTTAGTTACGTGTAAGGGAAGTATTAGTTCCCTTACGACGCCCCTTTTGGGTTCCCTATGATGGGCTAGTTATTTAATAAAAAAACTTTCGAAAAGACGCTTTTACCCTTTTATTTTGCGGAATCAAAATAATGACTACATGGACCTAGTGTCTATTATGCATTTTAATCATAAAAATAAAGACAGTAAAAGAGAGGGAGAGAGTGAAGAAACCTCTAAAGCAAGCTTTTTAATTAATTCTCTTAAAAATAGGGTGCGTTTTGGCAGCCCTTCGCTCTTACAACACCGGAAATCTCTCGAAAACGCTATAAAAAGCTCTCTAACACTCTCAGAAACTCCGGAAATGCTTCGGAGGGACTCTAGGAAGAGAATTTGAAGAAATTGTAGAAGGGAAAGTGGAAGAACTGTGTGAAATGAGGGGAGGAGCGCTCACTATTTATAGGGATTCGTGCCTGTCAGGTCGAGATGGTCGTCTCGTCTGACAAGGTCAAGACGGTCGTCTCGCCATTCGGGACGGCGGTCTCGACTTGCAAAAGTGGCGAGACGGTAGTATCGACTTTTCAAGTGACGAGAAGGCCTTCTCGCCAAATGGGAGGGGGGTCTCGCCATTGGCAAGTGGCGAGACGGCGGTCCCAAAAAGCGAGACAGCGGTCTTGACCCCTTAAGGCGAAAATCCTTATTTTTGTACAGAAAATCCTTCCTACTCTAACATGGGGCCTAATAGTATCTCCTAATGGCTTTTTAGGCTTCGTCCTTCTTCGAATAGGAGGTCTTCTGCTCTTATTTTGAGGCGGGGCAAGATTTGGGGTCTACAGTGCCATCGCCATAATAATCGAGCTGATTGATTAGAAGCACAAAACAAGGTTTTACCTTATCATAAATAAAGCCATGTTTCGCCAATATTGTGTAAAAATAAAAGAGAGAAAAAGCTCATAGAAGCCGAAGGCCAAAAAGAAAGGGCAAAGTACCCGATAGGAAACCCACTAAGGGGGCTACACAAAAGTTAGGGTCAACCCGCTAGGAAACCTGAGCAAAAATAAAGGGTAGCCTAGACAAAAGTTAGGGTTACAGAATAAGGTTCGATAGGATTCCCAAAAAAAAAGGAACCTAGACAAAAGATAAGACCAAAACACAATATCCTAGTCTAAAAACCCGAAGGGCGGTCTGGGGAAATCAATCAGCCAAGGAAAGCGATGGAAATAAGCTAAGACGCAAATCCTCAAAGAAAAACATTTGTTTAAACATCAGCTTAAACACTCAGGACCAACCTTAGCCAACCATTCTTACAAAACCCCTTCTAAATAAAAATCAACTATCTAAAACACAAGCCATTGAAGTTATCCTCTTACTTCTCTTCTCTTGACCCTCACTACATTATTCTAACAATTATTCTGGGAATATGGAGGCATATAATCAATAAGAGGATTGAAATCCCTAAAGTAAGGAAAAAGTGCACCAACATGGCAAAGTGTGCTCTCTGAATCAAAAGTCATTCTTCGGTCACGATAAGTCCAGAACGGCACAAACAAGTACAGTAGAGAAATGAACATCATAAGGCCCCCATCTTCCTAGGACACACCAATTAATCCTTCTGAAAAACTAATGAAATAGCATTGTAGGACATCAAACATGAAAACATTGCATGCATAAATGTTTTTGTACAAGGTCCTATACTTTCTAAAAGAAAAAAAACCTCCAAAAAGCAAAATTTCCATCTCGTGTATTGAGATCGCCGTCTCGCTAAACGATACCGCCATCTCGCCTTTAGGTGAAAACGAGACCGCCTTCCCAAATTTCGGGACCACCGTCTCGCCATTTGACAAAAGCGAGACCGCCTTCTCACTTGACGAGAAGGTTGTCTCGTCATGGATCAGTGACGATACTGCCGTCTCAAAATTCCAAATGGTGGTCCTGAGCCTCGATGAATCGAGACCGCCGTCCCGAAAATCCCAGATGGCGATCTCGACCAGAGTCGAAAATTCTATATAAACGGGGCATGGGGTTGGTTTTGAGCATCCCTCCAGTCAAGATGGTCTCGTACTACATGAACGGGGCCTACCGGACGACGACGTTGGACGAGTTCAACTTCGCCATTGGCTTTGTCCAACCCGAGGATACCCTGACCCCAGAATATCAAGGGGCCATTTGTGAGCGGCCAGCTACCCTCACAACCGGTGAGATGTGGGAAGATCTCACCGGGTCATGAAATCTGTCGGCCCTGTTAAAAGGGTCAACACTTAACCCCGCTCTCCGCATTTGCCACAAGCTGCTAGCGGGAACCATTCATGGGTGGAAGGAAAGTCAGGGAAAGGTTACCCACCCTGACCTCTTCGCACTGCACTGCATGCTCCACGGGCGTCGGTGCAATCCTGGTTACTTTTTCCTGAAGGCCCTCAAGGACTTCGGTAGTCGCCCTGTAGAAGCCATCCTCATGGGTCCTCTCATCACCTCGTTGGTCGAGAAGTGGGGGTGCCGCGACGGAGAGAACATCTCCTCCACTCTCCGGTCCGAGTACATCAGCGGATCCATGCTCGTCAACATGGGGATGCTCATCTGACACGGGACCAGATGACCCTTCATCCTGCGCTCGCCATGACCTTAGATATCCAAGATTTGGAGGCGATGCAGGATATCCCGACGCCCCTGGAATTCTAGTAACAACAACAACAACAACAACAACAGAAGTGTGGGGACAACTTCGCTGGCATAAACTGTAACATATACGACATCCGCCAGCAGTTAGACCAGATGTCCCTACGACAAGACGTCATCGAAACACGACTGGAAACCTTCGGCCAAATGCAGGAAGGGATGAGACAGGACCTGGCTCTGATCAGACAGGATCAGCTCAACTCAATCCGGAGGCAGGAGGAATTCCAAAGGCATATGTTTCAGCAGTTCTCCCCTCCTGGGTCATCTCCAGGCTCAAGTCCACCGCTGTCTTAGGGACATTATCAAAATAAACATTGTACAAATTTTATCAAATATGAATAAACTCTTTTGGAAAATTTATCTGCCTTTATTATTTTTCTAAAAAGCCAGCATAACAAAAGAAACTAAAAAGTAAAAAGACTTACGCTCAAGCCAAAAAAGTCAAAATCCGAATTGCAAGAAAAAAATGAACCGAGGGAAAAGGCAGGATTAAATCCGAAACATCTTCCTAAAAGGAAAGGCAAACTGATGAGATGACCAAGTCAGCCAAAAATCCCTGACAACCAACAAAGCCGGACGACAAATACCAAAAGATCAAAACAAAAAATTCCCAGCAACCAACGAGCTGGATGGCTATTGGAAAAGTCGAAAATCAAAAGATCCCTAGCACACCGGAGGACTCTACCAAGCAAAAGCATTTAAAATCCTGGCGCATGATTGAAATCAATAAGCCGCCACCACAGCCAAAGGGTCAGCTACCGCATCAAAGGAGCATCCTGAGGCACCTAACTGTTGAACATACAAGGACTTCATGTTGAACTTACATGGACATGAAGCTTGTTGATTTTGATGATAATTCAAGAATAGAGAACTTAGAGAGTTGAAGACTTGTATTATTGTGTAATAACTCAGTTTTGATGAGTTAGAGTCTATAATATTAGAGTCTAAGATAATCGGTACATAGTCTACTCTTTAGAAGCTTCAAAAACTCATATTTATCAAAAAGGCTCAGGTTTAATCGATTAAATCACCAGATAATCGATTATTACAGTGAGAAAAACCATTTTTTGTATCAGCTCATTGTGATAATCGATTAACACACTTGTTAATCGATTAAACCAATGTGAATTGGGGTTCTGTTGATTTTGGCTCTATAATAATTGATTAACACTTCATTTAATCGATTATTTCAGTCAGATTTGGATTTTGAACTTCAAATTAAACCTATTTTCGAAAAATCTATTCCCAATACACCAAGTTTCGAAAATCCCCAATTCCCAAACCCTAATTCATCTACTTAAGGTTCTCTATGGCTCTCAGAAAAATTGAACAACATTTTTCAAACAAAAGTTAAGAGTTGTGATTGCCAGAGAACTGTTTGTTGGAGAAAAAAGGGCTTTTGGTACCTGGTGTGGGCTAGAAGCGATAAGAATCACTAAGTGGAGTTCTTAGTGGATTGTGTGTTGTGCCGTCTCTAGGGAAAGTTGTTCTTCATCTCTTGTGGGACTCAAGAAAGGTGTTTTTGTTACTTTATCTTTTTCATTTGTAATCTGCTTGTATAACTTTGATTATAGTGACAATGTTAATCCTCTATTTCAGTGATTAGCAACTGGACGTAGGGTCTTTTGATCTGAACCAGTATAAATCTCCTGTGTAAGACTCTATCATTTTCTCATTTACGTTTACACAGTATTTTAATCAATAAAATTTGGGGAAAATTTTTAAAACCTAATTTTTGTTAAGAAACTAATTCACCCCCCTCTTGGTTTTTGTCTAACCATGCAAACATTCCGTTGTGCGATTCTAACAAGTGGTATCAGAACTTGCTTTGATAGTCATTCAAATATTTCGAAAATGGCTGGACAAAATCAAACGTTTGTCGACGGTGCGTCTATCAACAGACCCCCACTTTTTGCGGGTCAAAATTATCCTTTCTGGAAAGTTAGAATGCAAATCTTTTTAGAGTCTGTTGATAGAGGCGTTTGGGACGCTATTTTAAACAGTCCCTATATTCCTAAAGTTACTGAGAACGGAGTAGATGTTCCTAAACCATTTTCTAGATGGACAACAGAGGAAAATAGAAAAGTTCAATTTGACGTTAGGGCTAGAAATATTATTTCATATGCTTTAACCCTTGACGAGTTTTACAGGATCTCTGTTTGTAAAAGTGCTCAAGAAATGTGGGAAATGCTAAGAGTGACCCACGAAGGTACCGACGACGTTAAGAGAGCACGAAAAAATTCCCTAATCCAAGAATACGAGATGTTCCGGATGCAACAAGGCAAAACGATATTTGACGTTCAAAAGCGTTTCACTCATATTGTGAATCATCTCACCGGATTAGGTAAAATTTTTGACGTTGATGAATTAAATGTTAAAATCTTGAAATCTTTGGATAGGAAATGGCAACCTAAGGTGACGACCATCTCGGAGTCACAAAACCTTGCCACAATGTCTATGGTGGCGCTCTTTGGAAAGTTGAGAGAGCATGAGCTTGAGCTAGGAAGGCTAAATGATGAGGAAGGACAATATCAAAAGAAGAACTTAGCCTTCAAAACTGAAATCTCTAAAGGTAAGAGTAAAAAGGAAGAAGAAGACTCGGAGAATGAAGAAGAAGAATTGAGTCTCATGATTAAGAAGTTTACCAAATTCATGAAAGCCAAAGGAAGACATTCATTCAAAGGTAAAGGAAAGGTAAGAGAAAATACTTCCGTAAATATAAAATGCTATGGTTGTGGTGAAACAGGACATATGAAGACCGAATGTCCAAACAAGAAAAATGAAGAATACAAAGGCAAAAAGTTCTTCAAGAAGAAAGCCTACATCGCTTGGGACAACTGTGATTCAAGTTCGGAATCAAGTGACTCGGAAGTTGAAGCCAATATTTGCTTAATGGCAAATGACAACATATCTTCCGACTTTGAGGTAAGTGATTCCGAATCATCTTCAAGTGATGATGAAAATAATTATGATGAACTGCAAAATGCATATAATGAATTGTTTAGTGCCTTTAAGGACTTGAAAAATGAATAATAGTGGATTCTCTAAACATATGACCGGAGACAAAACGAAATTTGTGAGTTTCAAAGCTAAAGAACAAGGATATGTAACTTATGGGGACAACATCAAAGGAAAGATTCTTGGAATTGAAAATATAGGTGGTGCAAACACTTTGGAGATTAAGGATGTGCTTCTTGTTGATGGGCTAAAGCATAATCTCCTTAGCATAAGTCAACTATGTGACAAAGGATTTAAGGTAATCTTTGAAAGTAAGTTTTGTACCATACATTTGATAGATTCCGAAAATGTAGCATTAAAAGGCATTAGGCATAATAACATATACTTGATTGATTTGGATTGTTTACATGATTCTAGTATAACATGCTTAGTTGCTAAGGAAGAGAACCCTTGGTTATGGCATAAGAGAGTAGCTCATATAAATATGCATCATTTAAATAAATTGATATCAAAAGACTTAGTTGTTGGTTTGCCTAAGTTAAAGTCTGAAAAAGATAGGTTATGTGATGCATGTCAAAAAGGTAAACAAGTGAAATCATCATTTAAATCAAAGAGTGTCATTTCCACATCATAACCTTTAGAATTATTACATTTAGACTTATTTGGTCCTTCTAGGATAAAAAGCTTTGGTGGAAATTATTATGGACTTGTAATTGTTGATGACTTTTCTAGATATACTTGGACATTTTTCTTGACAATGAAAAGTGAAGCTTTTAAGGTCTTTAGAAAGTTTGCAAAGCAAATTCAAAATGAGAAAGACCTAAGAATTAAAGTTTTAAGAAGTAACCATGGTGGTGAGTTTCAAAATGAAAAGTTTGAAAATTATTGTGAGGAAAATGGAATATTGCATAATTTTTCTACTCCTAGGACTCCCTAACAAAATGGTGTAGTTGAAAGGAAAAATAGGTCACCAGAGGAACTTGCTAGAATAATGCTAAATGAATCAAATGTTCCTAAATATTTTTGGGCTGATGCGGTAAGTACTGCATGTTATGTTTTGAATAGAATGCTCATTAGGCCAATTATAAAATCATCTCCCTATGAATTGTTAAATGGTAGAAAGCCTAATGTTGCTCATTTGAAAATATTTGGATGTAAGTGCTTTATGTTAAATAATGGAAAGGACAACTTAGGAAAATTTAACTCAAAAGCCGATGAGGGCATTTTTCTAGGTTATTCATTAACTAGCAAAGCTTATAGAGTGTTTAATTGAAGAACCTTAAATGTTGATGAATCTATACATGTTACTTTTGATGAAATTGTAGACCTTGGGGGAAATCCTCTTGAGTCAAATAAAGAACTTGCAGGTGATGATGAGTATATAAGAGAGGCTCTTGATGAATTGTATTTGGAAGAAAATGAGCCTTCTCAAACACCTGAATTAGCAAAAGAATGGAAATCACCAAGAGGACTCTCAATGGACAATATTATTGGTGATATCTCAAAAGGGGTAAGAACTAGAAATATGACAAATTCCTGCATGTGTGTAGCTTTTGTGTCACATATAGAACCCAAAATGTTGAGGAAGCACTTAAAGATGACCAATGGTGCATAGCTATGCAAGAGGAACTTAACCAATTTGAAAGAAATCAAGTCTAGGAATTAATCCCAAGAGAAGAATCACATCAAGTAATTGGAACTAAATGGGTATTTCAAAACAAAATTGATCAAGATGGTAATATAACAAAGAATAAAGCCAGACTTGTTGCCAAAGGCTACTATCAGGAGGAAGGTATTGATTATGATGAAACTTATGCTCCTATTGCCAGGTTAGAGGCTATACGCCTACTTCTTGCTTATGCATCGTTGATGAAATTTAAATTATATCAAATGGATGTTAAGAGTGCATTTTTTGAATGGGTTTATTAAAGAAGAAGTTTATGTGGAGCAACCCCCTGGATTTGAGGATTTTAGTTATCCTAATCATATCTTTAAATTGAAGAGAGCATTATATGGTTTGAAACAAGCTCCTAGGTCTTGGTATGAAAGATTAAGTAGCTTTCTAACTTCAAATGATTTTTCTAGAGGAAAAATTGATTCTACTTTGTTTATAAAGAAAGTAAAAGAACATATCCTATTGGTTCAAGTATATGTTGATGATATTATTTTTGGATCAACTGATAATTCTTTGTGTGTAGAATTTGCTAAGATAATGCAGGGAGAGTTTGAAATGTCTATGATGGGAGAATTAACATTCTTCCTTGGACTTCAAATCAAGCAACTTAAAGATGGCATTTTTGTCTCTCAAACCAAATACTGCAAAGAGATTCTTAAAAAGTTTGGAATGGACACCTCAAAGAAAGCTAACACACCCATGGCAACTTCATGCTATTTAGACAAGGATGAATCGGGTTTGGAAATTAATCAATTTATTTATAGAGGTATGATAGGTTCTCTGTTATACTTAACTGCAAGTAGACCTGATATTATGCATTTTGTCTATGTGTGTGCTAGATTTTAGGCATGTCCAAAAGAATCTCGCCTAACTGCAGTAAAACGTATTTTAAAATATTTAAAAGGAACTACTGGTTTTGGTTTATGGTATCCATCTGAAGCTTGTACTAGTTTAATAGGTTATTCTGGTGTTGATTATGGTGGATGCAAAATAGATAGAAAAAGTACTAGTGGGACATGTCATTTGTTAGGATCATCTTTAGTATCTTGGCATTCTAAGAAACAGGAATGTGTTGCTTTATCCACCACTGAAGCTGAATATATTGCAGCTGGTAATTGTTGTGCTCAAATTTTGTGGATGAAACAACAACTAGAAGATTATAGTATATTTCTAAATGAGATTCCTTTGATGTGTGATAATACAAGTGCAATCAATCTTACTAAGAATCCAGTAATGCACTCTAGGACTAAACATATAGAAATTAGACATCATTTCTTGAGAGATCATATAAATAAAGGAAACTGTAAAATTGAGTATGTTGATACAAAGCATGAATTAACAGATATTTTTACTAAGCCTCTTCCCAAGGATAGATTCTATGATCTTAGAAGAGACTTAGGGATATTAGAAATAGCTTAAATTCTGCTTAATTAAACAGTTTTTGGATGGGTGTAATGTTATAATTCATTATGTAGGATGTTAATAGATTATCATGTGTCTAAACCTCAAAAATTTGATGAACCCTCTGGAATAATCGATTATTTGAAATTTTAATCGATTATTTGCACCCAAGACATCCAAAACATGACATTTCTCACAGGATTAATCGATTAACTCACCTGTTAATCGATTAAATACAGTGTTAATCAATTATTTGCTTGAATTAATCGATTAAGGGGTCTGTTACTGGTTTAATCAATTAATTCAAGATTTAATCGATTAAACCTGGTTGGTTTGGTCTTCTAGCCGTTGCCAACGGCTCTCTTGGCCCCCATGCACTCCCATATGACCGTTAGAGGTGTTTGGCTATAAATAGGGACCTCCATTTCACTTCTCCTCATCTCTCACTCTTAAATTCAGGCTTTCTTTCCTTATTCTAACATTCTTGCCTTCTTCTAGCATCACTTGTCTTCCCAAACTATCTTGTTTCTACTCTAAATTCTACAATGGCCTCATCTTCTCGTGCTAAAATTCCCACCAGAAGAAGATCTGCACCTTCATCTCATCCCCGTCCGAATTCTGTAGAAGGATGGATCTCTGATACTGAAGGCCGACAGGAATTTTGTCTTATTGGAAGGAACGAGGTATTATCACTCCCAAATTCCTTATTGGTGATCAATTCATCAATAGGGGATTCAATTTTCCTAATTTTCTTGAAATTCAAGGAGTTCTCCCTTTTATCCAAATGCAAGGTACGTATTATCCTGACTTAGGGTATTTTACTCTCGCTTTAAATTCAGAGATCAAGTAGCTACCTCTCGTGTTAAGGGAGCATCCATTATTCTTGATGACGATATTTGGGAAAACATTGCACATTTTCCTATAAGAGATGATGCTATTAACGTTTTTGGTGAGTTAGATGATTTTGACAGGATCATGGCTTACCGTTCTTTTCTTCATAACCCTTCCATGGAGATTGGACGTCTCCTTCTAGCTGGACCTTTGAAAAAGGAGGAACGCATGCTCTTGCATTTACTCGTTTGGATCCTATGTCCCCGGGCAACCAATCATGCTCAACCAATCATGCTCAATGCTCTTCAATAGATCTTCGCATTATTCATGCAATAATGAATAATGAGCCTCTAGATTGGGGCACCCTTTTCACCATGACTATGTTGAAAGCCAAACGTCATCCCACCTTCAAAATTCCCTATGCCCTCCTTATTTCTCGCATTCTTGAATATAAAGGAGTGAATGTCGAAGGTGAACAAACTGTTCGAACGATAAACCTAAACCACATGTTGGACAGCACATTAACCCAACTCCAAATGGTGCGTGTCAATAATACTTATGTTCACAAGGATGATGTTCCAAACATAGATGCAGATGATGAAGATATGCCTCCTGCTGCTGAGTTTCCCTCTAATCAGATTCAAAGTGTTGGAACTTCCTCTGCTCATCCTGAAACCCGTCAATCTATGGAAGATATGTTATCTGATATGAACTAGAGGACGCAGGCACTCTTCACTCTCTCTGGAGTACGACATGAAGAAATCATTCGTCGTATCTCTGACGTAGATGATAAAGTGTGCCACTTAGAAAATAAATTTGATGCACACTTTCATAGTGATAGTGAAGAATTTTAAAGTTTGTTTTTATTTCTTCTTGTGTTGTAATGTATTTTTTTTTATGAAATAAAATTTTCTATTCTTTTATTGCTTTGTTTGAGGGGGAGTTATCTCCAAATTATGCATATGTTGAGGGGTGGCTCTTAATTTTTTTTTTATAATAATCAAAAGAGGGGAAGAAATATTTAAAGCATCTTATGATCAAAATTAAATATTATCTGGTATGTTTAATTTGTTTGTTATTGTGACAGATAAAACAGGTTATTACAAGGCTTTAAAAGAAAATTTTGATCATCATCAAAAAGGGGGAGATTGTTGAACATACAAGGACTTGATGTTGAACTTACATGGACATGAAGCTTGTTGATTTTGATGATGATTCAAGAACAGAGAACTTAGAGAGTTGAAGACTTGTATTATTGTGTAATAACTCTATTTTGATGAGTTTGAGTCTGTAATATTAGAGTCTAAGATAGTCGGCACATAGTCTACTATTTAAAAGCTTCAAAAACTCATATTTATCAAAAAGGCTCGAGTTTAATCGATTAAATCACCAGATAATTGATTATTACAGTGAGAAAAACCATTTTCTGTATCAGTTGACTGTGATAATCGATTAACACACCTGTTAATCGATTAACAGGGCAGATAATCGATTAAACCAGTGCGAATTGGGGTTCTGTTGATTTTGGCTCTATATTAATCGATTAACACTTCATTTAATCGATTATTTCAGTTAGATTTGGATTTTGAACTTCAAATTGAACCTATTTTCGAAAACTCTATTCCCAATACACCAAGTTTCGAAAATCCCCAATTGCCAAACCCTAATTCATCTACTTAAGGTTCTCTATGGCTCTCAGAAAAATTGAACAACCTTTTTCAAACAAAAGTTAAGAGTTGTGATTGCCAGAGAACTATTTGTTGGAGGAAAAAGGGGTTTTTAGAACCTGGTGTGGGCTAGAAGCGATAAGAATCACTAAGTGGAGTTCTTAGTGGATTGTGTGGTTTTCCGTCTCTAGGGAAAGTTGTTCTTCATCTCTTGTGGGACTCAAGAGAGGTGTTTTCGTTACTTTATCTTTTTCATTTGTAATCTGCTTGTATAACTTTGATTATAGTGACAGCGTTAATCCTCTGTTTGAGTGATTAGCAACTGGACGTAGGGTCTTTTGATCCGAACCAGTATAAATCTCCTGTGTAAGACTCTATCCTTTTCTTATTTACGTTTACACAGTATTTTAATCGGTAAAATTTGGGAAAAAATTTTAAAACCTAATTTTTGTTAAGAAACCAATTCACCCCCCCTCTTGGTTTTTGTCCAACCACGCAAACATTCCGCTGTGCGATTCTAACACTAACCTGATGAGGGTTCATACTCATTAACCAAGGGGTCAGCTATCGCATCAAAGGAGCATCATGAGGTTTCTCACCTAGCGCATGAGCTAGAGCAGTAAGCCGCCACCACATCGCAAGGATCATCCCTGTTGCAAAAGGGTATCCAAAAGATACAACTCACCACTACCTAAGGGGTCAGCTACCGCATCAAAGGAGCATCCCAAGGGAAAAATTTTCATCAGTCGAAGGGTCAGCTATCGCATCAAAGGAGCATCTTGAAGCCTCACAAAATATCGTCTGATGGGTCAGCCTCCGCAGCAAGGAAGCATCCTAAAGACAACACCAAGACTGCATTCATCATCCCGAGGGTCAGCTACCGCAACAAGAGGAGCATCCAGAGGATAGTCGGGCAAGAGGGTTAACTCCTTCACCCGCCAATCGACCTTATGGTACGTTAGCCCATAGCCAATTGGTCGGGTGAAGGGGGGCAGCTGTAGACCCCAAATCTTGCCCGGTCTCAAAATAAAGAACAAAAGACCTCCAATTCGAAGATGGGCAAGGCCTAAAAAGGTCCCTAGGATAGACCAAAAGGCCCCAAATTAGAATAGGAAGTTTTTTTGTACAGAAAAATAAGGAGGGCCACCTAGAAGGTCGAGACCACCGTCTCGCCATCAGCAAAGGGCGAGACCGCCATCTCGTTTGGCGAGACGGCCGTCTCGCCACTTGCCAATGGCAAGACCGCCTTCCCGTTTGGCGAGATGGCCTTCTCGCCAGTTGTCAAAGCGATACTGCCTTCTCAATTGGCGATACCGCCATCTTGCCATTTTTCAAAGGTGAGACCGTCATCTCGACCTGACAGGCACGAATCCCTATAAAAGGAGGGCACACTCCCCTCCTTTTCACTCCATTCTCCAACTTTTCCTTCTGTAACTTCTTCAAATTCTTCTCCTAAATCCCTCCGAAGCATTTCCAGAGTTTTCTTAGCGTTCTTAGATAATATTTTGTAGCATTGCGAGGAAGAGCGATCAACGTTGTAGAGTGAAGGATTGCCAAAAAGCATCATATTTCAATAATTTTAATCACGAAAGATTGCTTTGAAGGTTTCTTAATTTCTCTCCTTTTACCATTATTTCCTTACATTTATCTGTGCATTAGCTGTTAGGGCCATGTAGTCATTATTTTTAATTCCGCAAATAAAAGGGTAAAAGCATCATTTTAAGGTTTACTTATGAAATAAACGACCCATCATTGGGAACCCGAAAGGTGTGTCATGGGGGTGCTAATACCTTCCCCACACGTAAATAACTCCCTTACCCAACTCTGGTTATAATTGCCAAAGTTGGTTTTGCTAAAACCAATGCCTTCATTTTTTTCCTTTTCCAATGTTTTCGGTAAAAACACCGGTGGCAACTCCATAAGAACCCTCTTTGAAAACCTTGCCCTTAGGTCCAGCCTGGTTATCGGACAACCTAAAGGCGTTGTAACACCACTTTAAAAGCGCGAGTTGGAAGTCAAACAAAACCATCGCGTTGCTCCGACCGCCTCTTTTGACGGCGGTGACAGGTTGCCTCTATTTTTCCCCCACTAGCATCTAGATCTCAGATTGATAAACTCAAAAGTGATGCTAAATATTATATAAGGGATGATTTGTATTTATGGAACATGTGTAGTGACCAGGTGATTAGGAGATGCATTCCAGATCATGAGATTGAGTCCATCCTTCATTTCTACCATGCTTTAGCAGTTGGTGGACATCTTAGCTCCCAAAGAATAACACGGAAGGTGCTTGACTGTGGTTTTTATTGGCCCACCATCTTCAAGGATGCATGGAGGATTTGTTGCACTTGTGAGCAATGTTAGAGAGCAGGAGGTGCCATTACTTGGAGACAACAGATGCCTCAACAACCTATGTTGTTTTGTGAGGTTTTTTTATATCTGGGGTATTGATTTCATGTTCCCTTTCCCTGTTTATTTTGGTTTCTCTTATATTTTGCTTGTTGTTGATTATGTTACCAAGTGGGTGGAGGCTAAGGCCACCAGGACTAACGATGCTCAGGTTGTTGTAGATTTTGTTAGATCTCATATTTTTTGCAGGTTTGGTATACCCAAAGCCATTATTAGTGACCAGGGCTCCCATTTCTGCAACAGATCCATGCAAGCCATGCTCCATAAGTATGGGGTCGTTCATAGAGTTTCTACTCCTTACCACCCCCAGACTAACGGGCAAGCTAAGATATCTAACAAAGAGATAAAGAGGATCTTGGAGAAGATGGTGCAGCCTAATAGGAAGGATTGGAGCCATAGGCTTGAGGATGCTCTTTGGGCGCACAGAACTACCTACAAGGCACCTATAGGGATGTCTCCCTATTGGGTTGTCTTTGGCAAGGCATGTCACCTACCAGTTGAGATAGATCATCGTGCATATTGGGCTGTGAAGACTTGTAGCTTGGCTCTTGATCGAGGTGGAGAGGAAAGGAAGCTCCAATTGAATGAGCTTGATGAGATCCGCTTAGAAGCTTATGAGAACTCTAAGTTCTACAAAGAGAAGACCAAGAGATTCCATGACAGCTTAATAGCTAGGAAGGAGTTTCTTGTTGGGCAGAAAGTGTTGTTATTTAACTCTAGACTTAAGCTTATGGCTTGGTAAGCTCCGTTCTAAATGGATTGGACCCTTTGTTGTTACAAATGTTTTTCCATATGGAGTTGTAGAGATCAGGAGCGAATCCTCCAACAAGAGCTTCAAGGTGAATGGTCATCGCCTGAAGCATTTTCATGAGAGCCCTTCACTTGTGGATGTCACTATGGAGGAGTATGCACTGGAGGAGCCTATCATTGACCCACCATGATCAGGGAGTTATTCTTTCCCCTTCCATTCTTTTATCTTGCTTGTCCTATTTGTTTAGTGACAGATTTACCCTGCGTGAGGTTTTGAGCCACTCTCTATTCTTTCTTTCTTGTGTGTTATGCCTCTTGATTGCTTGCACAGTGGCCTTAGCTTAACTCTTTTTGATGTTTCTCGATTCACATGCATGTTTGGAGCTTGTTAAGGCAATTTGTGTTGTGATTAACCTCTATCCAAATAAGCCTACCCTGAATCAATTCCCTTGATATCCCCTTTGAGCCTATGTTTCCCTTTACTTCTTTTAAAGCTCATTACAAGCCTCAAGTGAAAAACCCATGATTACCTTAACCTTAGGGATTTTTGGAGCTTTGAAATCATTTTGGGAATAACTGAATAAGTGTACGGGTGTGTTTTCATTGGATGATATACTAGCTAGTTGGTTCCTTAATGTACAGTTTATGCAATTTAACTTTAAAAAAAACATGAAAATAAAAAATAAGTTCAAAAGAAAGAAAAGTGTTGTTGAGGAAAAGGAAATTGAAATTATTGGTATTAGAGGTCTTTGAGCATGCTCTGATGTTTATTTTTTACTTATTCCCCATTGCTCCTCTAATGCTCTGAGGTTTTGTTGCTTTTCATTCACCTCTTGAGCAGATTGATTTTCTTGACATGTTTTGAATTGTTTGGACGATGTCCATAAATGTCTGGTTTCTTTGACTCTTTGAATGTTGGAGATTGTCTATTCCTTTCGTTTCCCAAGTTTCATTGAGGAGTATGTATATCTGTTTATGTTTTTGTTTGTCTTTTTTTTTGTTTCTATCCTTTGAATGATTTTCTTTAATGTTTTTCAATTTATTTCCTTGCTTTGCTTCTTGATTTTGCCCAGGAGTGCAAAATGCTAAGTGTGGAGTTCTTTGATGAGTCATTATATTCTCATATTTTCTTCCCTTTCTGAACTTATTTTAATTAGTGTTTTGGACTTAACTTTCTATTATTAGTGAATTTTTATTAATTGGGTTTCGTTGGGCCAATAATTCAGATTTTAATTAATTTTAATCTATTTGATTTAATTTTTGCTCATTATTATTTTTAGGACAATTTAAAGCAATTTTGGGCCTAGAAGATTGGGTCAGATGACATATTACAGTTTAAAGCAATTTTGGGCTTGGAAAATTGGGCCAATTGTCATATTTTATTTTTATATGGGTACTAACATTAGTTCACTATTTTATTTATCATTTTTTTCTACAAATATCAAAAAATCATGATTCTAGAAGAATTATAAACTAGACACATTCAGCTTTCCAGAGGATCTAGAATCATTCAATTCAGAGCTAAATTGGATTTTACATAAATTATCCAAAACGGGTCAAGCGCACTAGGCTGGCCCAATGGATATGCTTCAGTAATTTAGGTCTCTTAAATTCATTAGACCTCTGAAAATAGTAAAAATGGTGGCATTTTAAAGATAACTCAAAAGTCTTTCAAAGGAGATCAAAATCGCTTAATTTGGATAAGTATTGAAAATATTGCACGTGTTTGAAGTTCACGGACCTACACTGAAGCCAACTTATGATGTGTTTTGTGGACCAGTTGGGCCCAAACCTAGATTAAGATTGGGGTTAAGGTTATTTATATAAGCGAGATGTAGGGTTGAGAGGGGAGGACACCACGCAATAGCCACACAACCACCTTTCATCTTTTGCAATTTGTATTCAAGTTTGTTTACTCTTCTGTCATTATTTTAAATTATTGTTTCGATTTTAATTATGTCTCTTTTTCTGCATTTTCGATTTTCCATGGATAGCTAAATCTTTGTATTAATTTTCCATGGATAGCCAAATAATCGATTATCACCAGTGATAATCGCTTATTTGTTCATCCCTGCCCAGAAAGTGCATGAATAATTGATTATCTGGCTTGATAATCGATTATTGCAGAGAGAAATCACTGATTTTGGCCAATTTAGTACAGATAATCGATTATTACCCCAAATAATCGATTATTACAGAAAGATTTTCATGAACCACTCAATTAAGCTTCAATAATCGATTATTACCTAATATAATCGATTATTCTAGAGAGATTAGTAATTTTATCATGTATTAGACAGAAGATAATCGATTATTCCCCTATATAATCGATTATTCCAGTACAGAATGTAAAGTTTTTTTTTCAGTTAAGAAGAGTTTAGACTATTTCTAATATTCCTAAGTCTCTCCTAAGTTCATAGAATCTATCCTTTGGAAGAGGTTTGGTAAATATGTCTGCTAACTAATGCTTTGTGTCTATATACTCAATTTTACAATTTCCTTTAGATACGTGATCTCTTAAAAAATGATGCCTAATCTCAATGTGTTTGGTTCTAGAATGCATGACAGGATTCTTTGTGAGATTAATGACACTTGTATTATCACACATTAAAGGAATATCACTTAGAAAAAACTGTAATCTTGTAGTTGTTGTTTCATCCATAGAATTTGAGCACAATAATTTCCAACTGCAATATATTCAGCCTCAGTTATGGATAAAGCAACACATGCTTGTTTCTTAGAATGCCAAGATACTAAGGATGATCCTAACAGATGACATGTTCCACTAGTACTTTTTCTATCTATTTTACATCCTCCATAATCAGCGTCAGAATAACCTATTAAACTACGAGAAGCTTCAGATGGATACCATAATCCAAATCTGTAGTTCCTTTTAAATATTTTAAATTTTGTTACTGCAGTTAAATGAGATTCTTTTGGACATGCTTGAAATCTAGCACACACACAAACAGAATGCATAATATCATATCTACTTGCAGTTAAGTATAATAGAGAACCTATCATACCTCTATACATTGATTGATTAATTTCCAAACCTGATTCATCTTTATCCAAATAGCATGATGTTCCCATGCGTGTGTTAGCTTCCTTTGAAGTGTCCATTCCAAATTTCTTGAGAATCTCTTTGCAGTATTTGGTTTGTGATATAAATGTGCCATCTTTAAGTTTCTTAATGTGAAGTCCAAGAAAGAATGTTAATTCTCCCATCGTTGACATTTCAAATTCACCCTGCATTATCTTAGCAAATCCTTCACACAAGGAATTATCAGTTGATCCAAAAATAATATCATCAACATATACTTGAACTAATAGAATATGTTCTTTTACTTTCTTAATAAACAGGGTGGAATCAATTTTTCCTCTAGAAAAATCATTTGAAATTAGAAAATTACTTAATCTTTCATATCAAGACCTAGGAGCTTGTTTCATACCAATACCTTCCTCCTGACAGTAACCTTTGCCAACAAGTCTGGCTTTGTTCTTTGTTATATTTCCATCTTCATCAAGTTTGTTTCTAAATACCCATTTTGTTCTAATAACTTGATGAGATTCTTCTCTTGGAATTAATTCCTAGACTTGGTTTCTTTCAAATTGATTTAGTTCTTCTTGCATTACAATGCACCATTGGTCATCTTTGAGAGCTTCCTTAACACTTTTGGGTTCAATCTGTGAAACAAAAGCTACAGATATACAGAAAATTGTCATATTTCTAGTTCTTACTCCTTTTGAAATATTCACCAATTATATTGTCCATTGAAAGTCCTCTTGGTGGTTGCCACTCTTTTGCCAATTCAGTTGGTTGAGATGGCTCATTCTCATTTAAGTACATTTTCTTCTAGAGCATGTCTTATGTACTCATCATCACCTGCATATTCTTTATTTGACTCAAGAGGATTTCCCTCAAGGTCTAAAATTTCATCAAAGGTAACATGTACAGATTCTTCAATATTCAAAGTTCTTCTATTGAATACTCTATATGCTTTGCTAGTCAGTGAATAACCTAAGAAAATAACCTCATCGACTTTTGAGTCAAATTTTCCTAAGTTATCTTTTCCATTATTTAAAACAAAGCATTTACATCCAAATATTTTTAAATGAGAAACATTTGGCTTCCTTCCATTTAACAATTCATAAGGAGTTAATTTTATGATTGGCCTAATAAGCATCCTATTCAATACATAACATGCAGTACTTACAACATCAGCCAAAAATATTTAGGAACATTTGATTCATTTAACATTGTTCTAGCAATTTCCTCTAGTGACTTATTTTTCCTTTCTACTACACCATTTTGTTGGGGAGTTCTAGGTGCAGAAAAATTATGCAAAATTCCATTTTCTTCACAATAATTTTCAAAGGATTCATTTTGAAATTTCCCACCATGGTCACTCCTTAACACTTTAATTCTTAAGTCTTTCTCAGTTTGAATTTGCTTAGCAAACTTTCTAAAAGCTTTAAAAGCCTCACTTTTCAATGTTAATAAAAATGTCCAAGTAAACCTACAGAAGTCATCAACAATTACAAGAGCATAGTAATTTCCACCAAAACTTTTTATCCTAGATAGACCAAATAAATCTAAGTGTAAAAGTTCTAAAGGTTTTGATGTGGAAATAACATTCTTAGATTTAAAAGATGATTTCACTTGTTTACCTTTTTGACATGCATTACATAATCTATCTTTTTCAAATTTTAACTTAGGCAAACCAACCACTAAGTCATTTGATATTAGTTTGTTTAATTGATCATGTTTATATGAGTCTTTCTCTTATGCCATAACCATGGATTTTCTTCCTTAGCAACTAAGCATGTTATATTAGTATTAGATACACAATCCTAGTCAATCAAATAAATATTATTATGCCTAATACCTATTAATGCTATATTTTCGGAAACCTTTAAATGAATGGTGCAAAACTTACTTTCAAAAATTACCTTAAATCCTTTATCACAAAGTTGACTTAGGAGATTGTGCTTTAGCCCATCAATAAGGAGTACATCCTTTATCTCCAAAGTATTTGCACCACCAATATTTTCGGTTCCAAGTATTCTTCCTTTGTTGGTGTCCCCATAGGTTACATATCCTTGTTCCTTTGCTTTGAAACTCACAAATTTCTTTTTGTCTCCAGTCATATGTCTTGAACACCCACTATCAAGATACCACATAAACTTCTTGGATTTGGAAGTTTCCTACAAAACAAGAACATAATAATCTTAGGTCCCCATAACTTTTGGGTCCTTGGGGTTAGAGACAATCAAATCATTTAACTTTATGAACCCAAACATATTTTCCCTTTGGAACACCAAAATGCTTAATTCTACACCTATTAGATGTATGTCCTTATTTCATACAATAGAAGTAAGCATTCGATGTAATTCTTGAAAATGATACAATTTTATTTTGAGAAGATTTAGATCATTTTTCAATCCATACTCTTCGGGTTCTTTTACTTTTAGGCTTTTTCATTTGAACATGACAATTTTCTCTAGTTTGTACAATAACCTCATCCTTATAACAATCACTTAATTCTTTCTTAGATTTATCAAGTAAGTGGCTAAGTATGTCAATATCATATTCATATTCTTTACATGATGCACATGTTATTTGTTTATTTCCTTTTTCCTCTAAACATGCAATTTTCGTTTTCAAGGATCCCACTTCTTTTTCTGATTTATTCAAACACTTTTTCAAGGTTTTATATTCAGATTTTAAGTCCTTAAAAGCAGTAAACAACTCTTGATATACATTATGCAAGGCATCATAATCATTTTCATCATCACTTGAAGAACAATCGGAATCACTTACCTCACAGTCAGAAGAAATGTTATCATTTGCCATCAAGCAAATATTTGCTTCAACTTCCGAGTCACTATTAGCCCAAGCTATATATGCTTTCTTTTTTAATAATTTCTTGCCTTTATGATCATCACTTTTCTTGTTTGGACAATCGGATTTTACATGCCCTATTTCACCACAACCATAACATTTAAAATTTAAAGAAGAACTTTCTTTTACCTTTCTCTTACCTTTGAAAGGTTGCTTCCCTTTGGCCTTCATGAACTTTGTAAATTTCTTGATCATGAGACTCAAGTTTTCATCTTCTTCATTTTCAGAGTCTTCCTCCTTTTTTTTACCTTTTGAAATTTCAATTTTGAAGGCAAGGTTTCTCTTTTGATGTTGGCCTTCTTCATCATTTAGCCTTCCAACTTCAAGTTCATGCTCTCTCAACATTCCAAAGAGAGTCGCCATAGTCATGGTAGCAAGATTTTGTGACTCCGTGATTGCCATCACCTTTGGTTGTCATTTCCTATCCAAAGATTTAAGAATTTTTACATTTAATTCATCAGTATCAAAAATCTTACCAAGTCTAGTGAGATGATTCACAATATGTGTGAAACATTTTTTAATGTCAAAGATCGTTTCTCCTTGTTGCATTCTGAACATCTCATATTCTTGAATTAATGAGTTCTTTCGTTCTCTTTTTACATCATCGGTACCTTCATGGGTTACTCTTAACATTTCCCACATTTCTTGAGCACTCTTGCAAACAGATATCCTGTAAAACTCATCAAGGGTTAAAGAAGACAAAATTATATTCCTAGCCCTAACATCATATTGGGCTTTCCTATTTTCTTTAGTCATCTAGAAAATGGTTTAGGTTCTTCTACATTATTTACAGTAACTTTACGAATAAAAAGACCATTTACAATTACATCCCATACACCCCTATCCACAGATTCCAAAAATATTTGCATTCTAACTTTCCAAAAAGGATAATTTTGCCCCGCAAAAAGTGGGGGTCTATTGACAGAAGCACCCTCAGCAAAGGTTTGGTTTTGTCCGGCCATTTTTGAAATTTGAACGACTATCAAAGCAAGCTCTAATACCACTTGTTAGAATTTCACAGCGGAATGTTCGCGTTTAGGGACAAAAACCAAGAGGGGGTGAATTAGTTTCTTAAAAAAAGTAAGGGTTTTGAAAATTTTCCCAAATTTCACCGATTAAAATGCTTGTAATGTAAAGAGATAAGGGAAAGAAGATTACACAGATGATTTATACTGGTTCGGATCAAAAGACTCTATGTCCAGTTGTTAATCACTCTAAAAGAGGATTAACGTTGTCACTATAATCACAAGTTATAACAGATTACAAATTGAAAAAGATAAGGAATAGAAAACACCTCTCTTGAGTCACATAAGAGATAAACACCTCCTTTGAATCCACAAAGGATGAACAACAGCTTTTCCTAGAGATGGCATAACACACAATCCACCAAGAAACCCACTCAGTGACTCTTATCGCTTCTGGCCCACACTAGGTTTTCAAAAACCCCTTTTTCTTCCATACACAAAGTCCTCTAGCAATCAAAGCTCTTAACTTTTGTACGAAAAAGGATTGTTGTGTTGTAGAGAGCCTTAGAGAACCTTAAGTAGAGAGAATAGGGTCTGGGAAATAATGATTTTTGAAAACATAAGAATTGGGAATAGGGTTTTCATAAATTGGTCCAGATTTGAATTTAAAAACTCATAACAGACATAGATAATCGATTATCTTAAGTGAAAATCGATTATTACAGAGTAATTTTGCAGAGGAGTAAAACAGGACCAGGATAATCGATTATCTGTGTAAATAATTGATTATCTAGCTGGAATAATCGATTATCCTGAGTGATAATCGATTATCACAGCAAGGTTTTTAGAAAAAAAAATTTCAGTGCAAGATAATCGATTATTCTAAGTGATAATCGATTATCACAGAGTGGATTTGATAAAAATGAGTTGGACTATGTGTTGGCTATCTTGTACTCTAATTATACATACTCAAAAACATAAAACAAAGTTATTACAAGTAAATACACACATGATTATAAATCTTCAAGTCTTTAAGTCCTTTATTCTTGAATCATCATCAAAATCTTCAAGCTTCATATCCTTGTATGTTTAACAATGCTTCAAAGGATGGTCTTTGACAACTAGTAGCTCCCTTATTCCTTGAGAGTCTCTACCGAGCCCTTGGCCAGGGCGGTATCCATACTTCATCATCATGTGGGCCACCTTCATGTTGTTGGAAAGTCTTTCCACATTTGCAATTTGTATCCCTTGAAAAGATGTTTCAAGGGCCTCTTCAGTCGCATTCACATAAGGTAGGGAAGACGGCTTGCTGATTAGAATGTCGTCTTCAGCTTGGACCGTGACCAGCTTGTTGTCTACCACAAACTTGACTTTTTGGTGGAGCATTAAGGGAACTGCCTTAGTGTCATGAATCCAAGGTCTACCAAGGGGACAACTGTAAGCAGGAGTGATATTCATCACATGGAAACCCACATTGAAGATAGTGGGGCCAATTTGGATTGGTAGGTTGATCTCCCCCGCCACTTCACACTTTGATCCATCGAAGGCTCAAACGACAGTATTACTTGGGCGCATGTGGGCTCCTTGGACTGTCAGCTTATCAAGTGTACATTTGGGCATGACATTCAAGGATGATCCATTATCCACAAGAACTTTAGCGATGAGATATTCCTTGCACTTGACAGAGATGTGAAAGGGCTTGTTATGGTTTGACCCTCCGGGAGGGAGTTCTTCATCAGTGAAGGTGAGGTGATCATTGGTTGTAATGTTATCAACAATCCCCTCAAACTTGTCTTGGAATATGGCATGCGGGACATAGGCTTCATTCAAGACCTTCAACAGGTTCCGAACTCATTATTAGTGATAATAAAGTTATCTTCGCAGGTGTGCAATTGAGTTGGTCGATGATGGAGTACTTGCTTTCCCTTATGAACTGGAGTAACTCATCAGTCTCCTCCTTGGATTCTTTCTTATTTTCTTTTTCGGTCTCTTTATTCTTAGGAGCATCATCTTGTAGCTCCTTGGGGGAGTAAACTCTTCCACTTCTTGTCATGTCCCCAATACCAACTATGCTAGAGATATCTTCATTGATAGGTGATGTCTCTTCGTATCTTTACGGTACAACTTTATTTGATACATAGGGGAAAGGACGAGGCACGAACAAATGCAATGGCGTCCTTGCCCCCTCTTCTTGATTAACTTGGATGACCAATGGCTGAGGCTTATTATCCTCCTTAGGTGGATCAACCATTGGGGAGAGCTTGATGACGAAAGGTTTTCTCTCCATTTTTCTGATTATGGGAAGCACATCAATTAATCATTTCTTTTTATTATCTTATTATTATTAAAGTGAGGTGGGATATATGAATGAATGCAACTTATGAATGTAATAGACAGTTGAAAAGATGATAGAAAAGATAATTTTATTCATTTCATCAAGAAAGTGTACGTTCCTCTATACAATGCTTCGAAGTACACTTTGACAAAAACGGAAAAGTCTAAAGAAACCCACAGGCGGGTTAAGATTTCTATGTAACTCTTCTTCGGCTTCCCGTACATGGTGTGCAAGTTCTTCGACTTGCTGATGGACTACCTGGCTCATAGCTTTACTATATCGGTGAGCCTCTTTTGTCTTCGCCTTGCGATAAACGATCAAGGCTTGTAAATCATCGGACCTTTCAACTACTCGGTCTCTTTCTTGAAGGGTCTGGCCAAATTGAGCTAGTCCCTTTCTCTCTTTGATGTGAAGCTCAAAAAGGCTTGTGTTATGTTCTTGGGCAGTTTCCCACCATTTTTGTGCTTCAGACCGAGTCATTGTGAGGTCATCTTGCATTATCTTGATTGTTTGCGCCTGTTTTGCATGCTCGGCCTCAAGATGTGTTATCTTGGCATTAATATCTCGGAGTTGACTATCCAAATTGAACTTTGGAAACTTCAGCGCTCGGCTAGTCCCCTCCTTGAAGTTAGCACATTCAATCTTGAGGTGCTCTATTTCTTGATCTTTCTTCTTGGATTGCCTTTGTAGACCATCAATGATGAGGGTAGATTCTAGATCTTTCTCCTCAAGGGCCCTTAACTGGGCTCCCATGACCTCTACCCTCTTGGTTAAGGCGTCGACTTGCGGTTGCAGCTCTTCATTTGCTAATGACGAGGCAGGTGGAGCAGATGGTTGTAGCACCCCTCTATTTCTTCTCCACTCCTCATAGTCACTGGAAATAGACACTCGAGCCTTGCCAAACTCTCTATCTCCCACGTAGACTGGTGTCTCCCATGCTCTTCGGATGGCAGATGCACCCTCAAAGTTACTGGAGTCACAAGAAAAACACATCCCTCCGAGCTCTTCTTGTGATGGCACGGTTTGGGTCCTCATGAACCACCTCATAACTATCTTTGGGGAATAGGCTATGCAACCCCTAAGGCCTAATAATGGTATACTCAGTTAATCTCTGCATCGAATGAGAATATAGTCGGGTCGGAACCAAGGACAGATCCATGATATATGATCTATAATCCAATGCTCCAATTCGACTATCCACTCCATAACATGACGATGACAGAGAGGGATCTTCGAGAAACTCCTCAAAGGATCGGGGAATGCCCCCATGTGGCCTGAGGCATAGAAATGAGTGATGCCCCAAACATACAACATCGTCAAGTAGCATCTAAGTGTCTTCCCTTGCTTTCAATGACAGAATTCCATCGAATGTATGGTGTAGGCAAGAAGTCCAGGCATGGGACTCCTTGAATGTACCCAAGCAAAAAACGCGTCCATAGTAGCGTGATCCACGATATCGATGTTAAAGGGAAATAAGACAGTCCCAAACACAATCAATGCTAGAGTCTTGTTGAAAGTAAACCAATCTTCCTTATCGGCCAAGGATGACAGATGGTCTTCTAGCAATGAGATCTTCCACCCTCGGATACTCCCTTTTCCCACTAGGGCAGACTGACGAGATGGAAATTGGATAAGGGCGGCGACTTTATTCACAGAAATATAAGCTTTGCGGCAAATGTAGACCCCGGCTGATTTGGGCCATCGGATCATGAGCTCATATTCCTCTAAGGTCAATACCAAATCGAACTGCGGGAACTCAAAGCAATGTAAATCAGAGATCCAAAAGTGGACCAAAACTCTAACGAAAATGGGATCAACACAGATCTTCAAAAGTTCAAGAATCCGTCCATAGGATCTCTCAAAGTCGGAACAGACCTCGGGCGGCATCAATGTGCACAACTGCTCCAATTCAACTACCTATTGCTAGATTCCTCCATCGATTAAAAGCAAAAATGCATGTTATGAGTATGACGTTTGGTGAATGCATGCATGAAGGTGTTTGTTTTTTCCTAAACATTATCATGTTTTATTTTCTAACATGATGCATGATAGTGTTTGGGATTTTTCTTTCTGTATTGTATTTTTACTTTGTATTATTATTTTTTGTACTTGGTTTTTCATGCAGAAAAGGGGAAACTACCTATATGGTTGTCATGGATTTGATGCAAACACTATGAAAGGGGTCCCATTTCCTCTATTTTATGTATTTATTTATTTTCCTAGGTTGTCGTATGATCATTCTATGCTAATGCAACAAACAAATGCAACAACCATATGCTTCAAACAATTCACTCATCCACGAACAGAGTGACGACATTTAATCACGAGGTAGAGGTATCCTACAAAAAATTGCATAATCAAGGTAGGTTCTAATTGTTCTCACCAAGGCCAGGTCCCTAAGGTGCCCCCATTATAGGGTCCCCGCGTCTCTCAGCCTCAAAACCTTGTGTGGCTTAAAGGCTGTGTCTACGTCCTGCAGACTGGGAGAGGAGGGTTATCACCATGAGTGGTGGTTTCCGACAACGACCTGCTGGCACTAGGGCCATTACCACGGTCGATCGTACATGTCACACACTCCTTAAGATTTATCACTCATGCCCCCGAGTATAGAGGGATTGTTGTGTGCAATGGTTGTGTATAGTTTATTTCAAACAAGTGCGAAAAATAACCATACAATAGTTATTAAAGTCATACAGATAAAACATGTTATACATACAAACAAGGGTAAAAGCGTAATTTCAAATCTTTTATTTTCTTTTGAGTTAATCCACCACTAAATGGGATCAACTCTCTAAGCTTCCCTAGTGGAGTTACCATCTGTCGCCACCGTCCCCCGCGCGACGGAGCGTAGGGAACGAAAAGTGCAAGCGATTGCAACGCGATGGTTGAATCTCGCGTTTTCGTAAAATAGTTTGGTCATCACTTTTAGGATGTTCGATAACCGAACTAACCTTAAAAGTGAGGTTTTCAAAAATGGGTTCTTTGGAGTCGCCACCAATGTTTTAACCATAAACATTGAAAAATGATAAAAAAGGTGTTGGTTAAAAAAACCAACTTTGGCCATTATAACCAGAGTCAGGTAAGGGAGTTAGTTACACGTGGGGAAGGTGTTAACACCTCATAACGCCCCTTTCGGGTTCCCTATGATGGATTAATTCATAAAATAAAGATTTTTTAGAAATTATGTTTTTACCCTTTTCATTTATTTATTTGTGATATTTATCTAAACATCTACATGGCCCTAATTTCTAATGCACATGAAGGAAAGCGATAAAAGATTAAGGGTTTGAGAAGAACCTCCGAAGCGAGCTTTTATAAACCTTTAAACTTGAGGACAATTTTTGGCAATCCCCTTGCACTACACGAGCACTCCTCCCTTGAACAAATAAAAATTTAAATTGTCGAGAGCCAGATGTCTCAAAGGAGACTTC
The DNA here is from genome assembly GCA_963425845.1 of Sphenostylis stenocarpa. NCBI lineage: Eukaryota > Viridiplantae > Streptophyta > Magnoliopsida > Fabales > Fabaceae > Sphenostylis > Sphenostylis stenocarpa. Next base: position 76,867,697 of record OY731403.1, read on the forward strand.
CTTAACTGACTTTTTGCCTAAACGGACAATCAAAATGATCACTTGGAGTCTGGAACAGTGCCCAGGGGTGGAGAGGTGTCTCCAGGTGTGTATAAGTGTGGTGAAACAATGAGGTTTGACATCCTATTTATAGGCACACTCACCAAGGAGGTCAGGACGGTCGTCTCAAATTTTGTCAGGCGGGACAGTCGTATGGGATTTGGGATGGCCGTCTTGACAGAAAAAACGCCTCGAGATTGTCGTCTAGAGGATTTCTGAATTTTGTTGTAAGGCCGGGCAAGATTCAGGGTCTACAGTTACCTTTATTTTCTAAAAATTTATTGCTTTTGTTGGAGAGGTTCGAAGAAGTTTTTATTCGATAATGGTTGACTAACTAAGGTTTGAGGTATTTTATCAAAAGAAACCTCAATAGTATCTATGCCTATCCTTCCTTGAATATTTTCTAATGAATTGGAAACAATATGCTCTTCGACAAAACTATTTCCTATTCTTAAAATGATTCGCATTTCCCTTAGTATAAATCAGTTTATTTGACCACTCAAATTATAACTTAGATATCTAGATAATAGTTAAGCTTAATCTTCCTCGGTTCTCGACCTCCAAGTTTAGAGCTATCAAAACCTACATCTACTTCACACAAGTTATACATACCTTACTCAAATATGACTTATCAAAACCTACATCTACCTTACTCGGGGTCACATGAGTTATATATACCTTACTCAGGTATATGAGTTATCAAAACCTGCATCTACCTTACTCGAGGTCACATGAGTTATACATACCTTACTTAGGTATATGGGTTATAAAAACTTGCATCTACCTTACTCGGGGTCACACAAGTAATACATATTTTACTCAATTATATGAGTTATCAAAACCTGCATCTACCTTTGATGAGTCCCTAGTTGCAAATGTTTTTATTAGAGAAGTTGTTAGATTGCATGGGATACCTAGGACAATTGTATCAGATAGAGATATTAAGTTCTTGAGTCACTTATGAAGGACACTATGGGAAAAACTTGGAACTAAACTCCTTTTTTGACCACTTGCCACCTTGAAACAGATGGTCAAACAAAAGCGGTGAATAGAACCCTATCTCAACTATTAAGATGCATGATATCTAGGAACCCCAAAGAGTGGGAAAACATAATTCCCCATGTAAAGTTTGCATATAATCGGGTGGTTCATTCCAGTACCTCCCACTCTCCTTTTGAGGTTGTTTATGGGCTCAATCCCTTAACACCTTTAGACCTCCTTCCTCTACCTACCCATGAAGCTTGGACCAGCCAAGATGGTCTAGAAAAATCTAAGACCATTAAGGACCTGCATGACCGAGTTTGAGCCAACATAGAGAGGAAGTAGGTCAGTATAGCAAGCATGTCAATAAGGGAAGGAAGGAAGTCATCTTCCAACTTGGAGATTGGGTATGCCTTCACTTGGGAAAGGAATGGTTCCCAACTCAAAGGAAGTTGAAACTCAACACCCAGGGTGATGGACCTTTCCAAATAGTTCAAAAGATAAACAATAATGCATATAAGTTAGATTAACCAATTGAATATAACATTAAGAACTCTTTTAATGTTGGCGATCTTACTCCTTTTGATGCAAGTTTTGCAAATTTGTGGATGAATTCTCTCTAAGGAGGAGAGGATGATGAGTCCCTAGTTGCCCTGGAGGCGGGAGAGATCATCCCTAGGAGGATTACTTGGAGCATGACTAGAAGGGAGGCCTCCTCCTCACCTTCCATTTTAAATTTACTTAGTATTTTTACTTAGTATTTTCTTTCCTAATTTTTTCACTTGTTTTCGCTTTTCTTTTGTAGGCTCACTTTTTGCACCTCCTTTTTCAAGAATACCTCCTCTTTTTAATGGAAAAGAAGCCTTGGATCCATATGATACATGCATGGGCAGCCCAAAGGTGTAGGACAATCATTTTTCATGTCCTACACCCCTTTTTGGAGAGGAATAAGCTTGGGATGTAGGATTTGTATGCTTGGGACAACCCAAAAGGAAGCATGCCTTTTTTCATGTTTTCCACACCCTTAGAGGCATTTTTGGTGGGCTAGGACGAATTTAACATATTTGGGCCATGAGGACTCTTAGCCTTTAGGTTTAGGTTAAGTTTATGTCTCCCTTTGTAATTACATCTAGGTCTCTCCCCTAAAAGGCTATAAATAGAAAGTTTCCCCTCATGTAATGAGGTTGAACATTTATGACAAGTTTATGAAGTTTCTTATAGTAAATATATCAATTAAATCTGAGACTTAAGAGCATATTAACTGTTAGAATCGTGCAGCAGAATGTTCGCATGGTCGGACAAAAACCAAGAGGGGGGGTGAATTGGTTTCTTAACAAAAATTAGGTTTCCAAAATTTTCCCCAAATTTTACCGATTAAAAACTGTGTAAATGTAAATAGAGAAGAGAAGAGAATCTTACACAGGAAATTTATACTGGTTCGGATCAAAAGACCCTACGTCCAGTTGCTAATCACTCAAACAGAGGATTAACGTTGTCACTATAATCAAGTTGTTACAAGAAAATTACAATTGAAAAGATAAAGATAAGAAAACACCTCTCTTGAAATCCACAAGAGATGATGAACAGCTTTCCCTAGAGACGGCACAACACACAATCCACTAAGAACTCCACTTAGTGATTCTTATCGCTTCTAGCCCACACCAGGTTCCAAAAGCCCCTTTTTCTTGCAACAAACAGTTCTCTGGCACTACAGCACTTAACTTTTGTATGAAAAAGGTTGTTCTAAATTTCTGAGTGCCATAGAGATGCTTAAGTAGAGAAATTAGGGTTTGGGAATTGGGAATTTCGGAATTAGGGTTCTTGGAAATAGGGTTTTCGAAAATAGGGTTGATTTGAAGTTAAAAATCAAAATCTGACTGAAATAATCGATTAAATGAAGTGTTAATCGATTATTACAGAGCCAAAATCAACAGAACCCCAAAACTCTCTGTTTTAATCGATTAAAAGGGTTGTTAATCGATTAACAGGCATGTTAATCGATTAACAGGTGGTTTAATCGATTAAACCAGTGAGCAGATACATAAAATGGTTTTTCTCACTGTTTTAATCGATTATTTCCCTATTTAATCGATTAAAGCCGAGCCTGGATGATAAATTTGAGCTTTTTGAAGCTTCTAAGGTGCAGACTATGGACCGGCTATCTTAAACTCTAATATTACAGACTCAATCTAATTGAAACAGAGTTATTACAATACAAAACAAGTCTTCAACACTCTAAGTCTTTGAGTTCTTGAATCATCATCAAAATCAACAATCTTCATGTTCATTAAGTGCAACATCAAGTCCTTGAATGTTCAACAATCTCCCCCTTTTTGATGATGATCAAAATTATCTTTTAAAGCCTTGTAATAACCTGTTTTATCTGTCATACTAACAAACACATTAAACATACCAGATAATATTTAAAAATAATCATTTTAGGCTTTAAATATTTTCTCCCCCTATTTTGATTAGAATCAAACATAATTCATCTATTACAAACATAAGAGCTCCCCCTCAAAATATGCATAACTTGGAGAAAACTCCCCCTCAATCAAAGCAATAACAGAATACCATATTTTATTTCAGAGACAAGCAATCATTACAATATAGGAAATAACAACAAATTTAAAATTCTTCACTATCATCACTATGAAAGTGTGCATCAAATCTATTTTCTAAACGGCACACTTTATCATCTACATCAGATATACGGCGAATTATTTCCTCATGCCGTACTCCAGAAAGAGTGAAGAATGACTGCATCCTCTGATTCATGTCAGATAACATGTCTTCCATGGATTGTCGGGTTTCATGATGAGTAGAGGAAGTTCCAACACTTTGGATTTGATCAGAGGGAAACTTAGCAGCAGGAGGCATATCTTCATCAGAATCTTCATTGTCACCACCTTGATTTGGAACGTCATCCTTGTGAACATAAATGTCGTTGACACGCACCATTTGTAGTTGGATCAATGTGCTGTCAAGCATGCGATTCAAGTTATTTGTTCTTACTGCTTGTTCACCTTCGACATTGACTCCTTTGTATTCAAGAATCCGAGAGACAAGGAGAGCATATGGAATTTTGAAGGTGGGATGGCGTTTGGCTTTTAACATAGTCATGGTGACAAGAACGCCCCAATCTAAGGGCTCATTATTCATTATGGCATGAATAATCCTAAGATCAATTGAAGAACATTAAGCATGATTTGTAGCCCGAGGACATAGAATCCAGACAAGTAGATGTAGAATCATGCGTTCCTCCTTCTTTAAAGGACCAGCAAGAAGGAGACGCCTAATCTCCATGGAGGGATTTTGCAGAAAAGAACGGTAAGCTAAGAACCTGTCAAAATCATCTAACTCACCATAAATGTTAATAGCATCTTCTCTAATTGGAAAGTGGGCAACATTCTCCCAAATATCGTCGTCAAGAATAATTGTGACGCCTTTTACTCTAGAGGTAGCAATTTGATCTCTAAATTTAAATCTAGAGTAAAATACCCTAACAAGGTCAGGATAATACGTACCTTGCATTTGGATGAAAGGGAGAACTCCTTGAATTTCAAGAAGGTTGGGAAAGTTGAATCCCCTATTGATGAACTGCTCACCAATAAGGAACTTTGGAGAAATAATAGCACATTCCTTCCAATAGGTCAGAAATTCTTGTTGGCCATCGGTATCAGAAATCCATCCTTCTACAGAATTAGGACGGGGACGAGATGAGGGTGCAGATCTTCTTCTAGTAGGGATCCTAGCACGAGAAGATGAGGCCATTGAAAGATTTGAGGAATAACAAGAAGATTTAGAAAGCTAAATGTATTGAGAAGAGGGCAAGTTTGCTAGAATAAGGCAAGAAAGCTTGATTTCAAGAGATAGAAGTGAGTAGAAGTGAAATGGAGGCCCCTATTTATAATCAAGCATGTCTAACGGTCATATGGAAGAGAATATAAGTCAAGAAATCCGTTAGCAACGGCTAGGAAGCCAAACTTGCCAAGTTTAATCGATTAAAACTCAGATTAATCAATTAAACCAATGCCAGAACCATTTAATCGATTAAATTGTGCAGTTAATCGATTAATGTTGTATTTAATCGATTAATTGGCCAATTAATCGATTAATCCAGAGAGGAATGCCCTGTTTTGAGTGTTTTGGATGCAAATAATCGATTATAACTCCAATTAATCGATTATTCCAGAGAGTACATCAAATTTTTAAGGTTTTAACACATGATAAACTATTAACATTCTGTATAATGAATTTTAACATTACAATCATCCAAAAACTGTCTAAATAAGCAGAATTTAAGCTATTTCTAATATCCCTAAGTCTCTTCCAAGATTATAAAATCTATCCTTGGGTAGAGGCTTAGTAAAAATATCTGCTAATTGATGCTTTGTATCAACATACTCTATTTTACAGTTTCCTTTGCTAATATGATCTCTCAAAAAGTGATGTCTAATTTCTATGTGCTTAGTCCTAGAGTGCATTACTGGATTCTTAGTAAGATTAATTGCACTCGTATTATCACACATTGTTCAGAAATATACTATAATCTTCTAACTGTTGTTTCATCCACAGAATTTGAGCACAACAACTACCAGATGCAATATATTCAGCTTCAGTGGTAGATAAAGCAACACAAGCTTGTTTCTTAGAATGCCAAGATACTAAGGATGAACCTAACAAATGACATGTCCCACTAGTACTCTTTCTATCAATTTTGCATCCACCATAATCAGCATCAGATGGATACCATAAGCCAAAACCAGTAGTTCCTTTTAAATATTTTAAAATATGTTTTACTGCAATTAGGTGAGATTCTTTTGGACAAGCCTGAAATCTAGCACACACACAAACATAATGCATAATATCAGGTCTACTAGTAGTTAAGTATAACAGTGAACCTATCATACCTCTATACATAGATTGATTAACTTCCAAACCTGATTCATCCTTGTCTAGATAGCATGAAGTTCCCATGGGTGTGTTAGCTTCCTTTGAGGTGTCCATTCCAAACTTTTTAAGGATCTCTTTGCAGTATTTGGTTTGAGAGATGAAAATGCCATCTTTAAGTTGCTTGATTTGTAGTCCAAGGAAGAATGTCAATTCTCCCATCATAGACATTTCAAACTCTCCCTGCATTATCTTAGCAAATTCTACACATAACGAATTATCAGTTGATCCAAAAATAATATCATCAAGATATACCTGGACCAATAAGATATGTTCTTTAACTTTCTTTATAAACAAAGTAGAATCTATTTTTCCTCTAGAAAAATCATTTGAAGTTAGGAAACTACTTAGCCTTTCATACCAAGATCTAGGAGCTTGTTTCAATCCATAGAATGCTTTCTTTAATTTAAAAACATGATTAGGATAACTAAAATCTTCAAATCCAGGGGGTTGCTCCACATAAACTTCTTCTTTAATAAAACCATTTAAAAATGCACTTTTAACATCCATTTGATATAATTTAAATTTCATTAAAGATGCATAAGCAAGAAGTAGGCGTATAGCCTCTAACCTGGCAACAGGAGCATAAGTTTCATCATAGTCTATACCTTCCTCCTGACAATAGCCTTTGGCAACAAGTCTGGCTTTATTCTTAGTTATATTTCCATCTTCATCAAGCTTATTTCTAAATACCCATTTGGTTCCAATAACTTGATATGATTCTTCTCTTGGGATTAATTCCCAGACTTGATTCCTTTCAAATTGGTTAAGTTCTTCTTGCATGGCTATGCACCATTGTTCATCTTTGAGTGCTTCCTCCACATTTTTGGGTTCTATCTGAGACACAAAAGCTACAGACATACAAAAGTTAGACATGTTTCTAGTTCTTACCCCTTTTGAAATATCACCAATGATATTGTCCATTGAGAGTCCTCTTGGTGATTGCCATTCTTTTGCTAACTCAGGTGTTTGAGAAGGCTCATTTTCTTCTAAATACAATTCATCAAGAGCCTCTCTTATATATTCATCATCACCTGCAAGTTCTTTATTTGACTCAAGAGGATTTACCCCAAGGTCTACAATTTCATCAAATGTAACATGAATAGATTCTTCAATATTTAAAGTTTTTCTATTAAACACTCTGTAAGCCTTACTAGTTAATGAATAACCTAAGAAAATGCCCTCATCGGCTTTAGAATCAAATTTTCCTAAGTTATCTTTTCCATTATTTAACACAAAACACTTACATCCAAAAATTTTCAAATGAGCAACATTAGGCTTTCTACCATTAAACAATTCATAAGGAGTAGATTTAATAATTGACCTAATGAGCATTCTATTCAAAACATAACATGCAGTACTAACCGCATTAGCCCAAAAATATTTAGGAACATTAGATTCATTTAACATAGTTCTAGCAAGTTCCTCTAATGACCTATTTTTCCTTTCAACTACACCATTTTGTTGGGGAGTCCTAGGAGCAGAAAAGTTATGTAATATTCCATTTTCTTCACAATAACTTTCAAACTTTTCATTTTGAAACTCACCACCATGGTCACTTCTCAAAACTTTAATTCTTAAGTCTTTCTCATTTTGAATTTGTTTTGCAAATTTTCTAAAGACCTTAAAGGCTTCACTTTTCATAGTTAGGAAAAATGTCCATGTATATCTAGAATAATCATCAACAATCACAAGACCATAATAATTTCCACCAAAGCTTTTTATCCTAGAAGGTCCAAATAAATCTAAATGTAATAATTCTAGGGGTTTTGAAGTGGAAATAACATTCTTTGATTTAAATGATGATTTTACTTGTTTACCCTTTTGGCATGCATCACACAATCTATCTTTTTCAAATTTTAACTTAGGCAAACCAATAACTAAGTCTTTTGAAATCAATTTGTTCAAATGATGCATATTTATATGAGCCGCTCTCTTATGCCATAACCAAGGGTTCTCTTCCTTAGCAACTAAACATGTTATGCTAGACTCATGTAAACAATCCAAATCAATCAAATATATGTTTTTATGCCTAATGCCTTTTAATTATACATTTTCGGAATCTATCAAATGTATGGTGCAAAACTTACTTTCAAAAATTACCTTAAATCCTTTGTCACATAGTTGACTTATGCTAAGGAGATTGTGCTTTAATCCATCAACAAGTAGCACATCCTTAATCTCCAAAGTGTTTGCACCACCTATGTTTCCAATTCCAAGAATCTTCCCTTTGTTGTTGTTACCATAAGTTACATATCCTTGTTCCTTAACTTTGAAACTTACAAATTTTGATTTATCACCGGTCATATGCTTTGAGCATCCACTATCAAGATACCACATAGACTTTTTAGATTTGGAAGTTTCCTACAAAACAAGAACATAGTAAACTTAGGTCCCCACAAATTTTGGGTCCTTGGGGTTAGAGACATAATAAATTATTTAACTATAGGAACCCAAATGTATTTACCTTTAGGTACACCAAAATGTTTAATTTTACATCTATTTGACGTGTGACCTTGTTTCATGCAATAAAAACATGCTTTAGATGTAGTATTTGAAAATGATGCATTTCTAATCGTAGATGCTCTAGTTCCTTTTTCTACCCATACTCTTTTATTTTTCTTTTTAGACTTTTTCAAAGGAACTTGTTGATTTACACTATTTTGAGCAAACACCATATCATGCTTCTTAAGATCATCTATTTCTTTTTTGGCTTTGTCTAGCAAATGGTTAAGAATATCTATGTCATATTCATGCTCTTTACAAGTTGCACATTCTAATTTCTTATCATTATCCTCATCTAAACATACAATTTTCGTTTCTAAGGACTCCTTTTCTTCTAAACATGTGATTTTCATTTTTAAGGAGTCTATTTCCTTTTCGGATTTACTTAAATTCTTCTTTACCACTTTATATTCGTTTTCCAAATTCTTGAAAGCACTAAACAATTCATTATAAGCATTTTGCAATTCATCATAATTATTATCATCATCACTAGAAGATGAGTCGGAATCACTTACCTCAAAATCGGAAGATATGTTGTCATTTGCCATTAAGCAAATATTTGCTTCTAATTCCGAGTCACTTGATTCCGAGCTTGAATCACTGTTGTCCCAAGCAATATAGGCTTTCTTCTTGAAGACCTTTTTGCCTTTGTTTTCATCGTTTTTCTTATTTGGGCATTCGGTCTTTACATGCCCTGCTTCACCACAACCACAACATTTTATATTTACGGAAGTACTTTCTCTTACCTTTCCCTTACCTTTGAAAGGATGCCTTCCTTTAGCTTTCATGAATTTGGTGAACTTCTTTATCATAAGACTCAACTCTTCTTCTTCATTTTCCGAGTCTTCTTCTTCCTTTTTATTTTTACCTTTCGAAATTTCGGTTTTGAAGGCTAGGTTCTTCTTTTGGTATTGACCTTCTTCCTCATTTAGCCTTCCAAGTTCAAGCTCATGCTCTCTAAGCTTTCCAAAGAGCGCCGCCATAGACATTGTAGAAAGATTTTGTGACTCCGAGATGGCCGTCACCTTAGGTTGCCATTTCCTATCCAAAGATTTTAAGATTTTAACATTTAATTCATCAACGTCAAAAATTTTACCTAATCCGGTGAGATGGTTCACAATATGAGTGAAACGTTTTTGAACGTCAAATATCGTTTCACCTTGTTGCATCCGGAACATCTCGTATTCTTGGATTAAGGAATTCTTCCTTGCTCTTTTAACGTCGTTAGTACCTTCGTGGGTCACTCTTAGCATTTCCCACATTTCCTGAGCACTTTTACACACAGAAATCCTGTAAAACTCGTCAAGGGTTAGAGCAGATGAAATTATATTTCTAGCCCTAACGTCAAATTGTGCTTTTCTGTTTTCTTCTGCTGTCCATCTAGAAAAAGGTTTTGGAACTTCAACACTGTTCTTAGTAACTTTAGGAATAAATGGACCGTTTAAAACAGCATCCCAAACGCCTCTATCAACAGACTCTAAAAAGATTTGCATTCTTACTTTCCAGAAAGGATAATTTTGACCCGCAAAAAGTGGGGGTCTGTTGATAGACGCACCTTCGGCAAAAGTTTGATTTTGTCCAGCCATTTTTGAAAAATTGAATGACTATCAAAGCAATCTCTGATACCACTTGTTAGAATCGCGCAGCGGAATGTTCGCGTGGTCGGACAAAAACCAAGAGGGGGGCTGAATTGGTTTCTTAACAAAATTTAGGTTTTCAAAATTTTCCCCAAATTTTACCGATTAAAAACTGTGTAAATGTAAATAGAGAAGAGAAGAGAATCTTACACAGGAAATTTATACTGGTTTGGATCAAAAGACCCTACGTCCAGTTGCTTATCACTCAAACAGAGGATTAACGTTGTCACTATAATCAAGTTGTTACAAGCAAATTACAATTCAAAAGATAAAGATAAGAAAACACCTCTCTTGAAATCCACAAGAGATGATGAACAACTTTCCCTAGAGGCGGCACAACACACAATCCACTAAGAACTCCACTTAGTGATTCTTATCGCTTCTAGCCCACACCAGGTTCCAAAAGCCCCTTTTTCTTGAAACAAACAATACTCTGGCACTACAGCACTTAACTTTTGTATGAAAAAGGTTGTTCTAAATTTCTGAGTGCCATAGAGATGCTTAAGTAGAGAAATTAGGGTTTGGGAATTGGGAATTTTGGAATTAGGGTTCTTGGAAATAGGGTTTTCGAAAATAGGGTTGATTTGAAGTTAAAAATCAAAATCTGACTGAAATAATCGATTAAATGAAGTGTTAATCGATTATTACAGAGCCAAAATCAACAGAACCCCAAAACTCTCTGTTTTAATCGATTAAAAGGGTTGTTAATCGATTAACAGGCCTGTTAATCGATTAACAGGTGGTTTAATCGATTAAACCAGTGAGCAGATACATAAAATGGTTTTTCTCACTATTTTAATCGATTATTTCCCTATTTAATCGATTAAAGCCGAGCCTGGATGATAAATTTGAGCTTTTTGAAGCTTCTAAGGTGCAGACTATGTACCGGCTATCTTAAACTCTAATATTACAGACTCAATCTAATTGAAACAGAGTTATTACAATACAAAACAAGTCTTCAACACTCAAAGTCTTTGAGTTCTTGAATCATCATCAAAATCAACAATCTTCATGTTCATTAAGTGCAACATCAAGTCCTTGAATGTTCAACATTAACCGATTAAAATATTTTTAGCAGATTAAAATGTTTAGAGGCATTTTTTTCCTTTCAAATAATAGAACCTCATAATGTAGAAATAGATAGATGATTATACCTACTTAATATTAATGCAAACTCAATAAACACTACATCCCTTATTCCATAAATAATTTGACTTCATCAAATCTTCAAGATCTTCAATCATCATCATCCTAAGGGAAACTCTTCAAGGAACACCACTACTAACACCTCCATGCCTCAAAGGACTTGTTCCATAAAATGTTTCAAATGTCTTGGGTATGGGCACATTGCTTAAAATTGCCCTACCAAAATGAATATATTTTGAGCGCAAATAGAGGTGTCGAGAGTGAGCATTCATCCTCATCTAAAGTGATGAAGAGATCACACCTTGTGAAGGCGATTTGTTAATAGTAAGGTGGATGTTGGGTCAAGTCCAAAAGGATTTTGACGATACTCAAAGAGAAAACATTTTTCACACCTATTAGCTTATTAATGAAAAATTGTGTTCACTCATCATTGATGGGGGAAATTGTGTGAATGTTGCTAGCACAAGGGTAGTAGATAAGCTTGATTTGCCCACTACTCCTCATGTTAAGCCCTACAAGCTTTCCTGGCTTAGTGAGGAAGGCGAGATAGATGTCAATAAACAAGTCCTCATTAGCTTTACGATTGGGAACTATAAGGATGAGGTTCTTTGTGATGTTGTGTCAATGGAAGTGTCCCATATTTTACTTGGTAGGTTGTGGAATTTAATAAACAAACCTTTCATGACGGTTATACCAACAAGTTTTCTTTTAATTTCCAAGGGTATTTTTCATGGACGATATGCAGGGTATAACCAAATAAAGTTGGTCATCGAAGATATGTGTTAATAAGCATTTGAGAAGATCAAAATGTGTTTGACCAATCGACCAGTATTGGTGCCGCCAATTGAAGGAAGACCCTTATGTTAGAAATGTAGGCTGAGATCAAGAGAAGGGGTGAATTGATCTTTGAAAGATTTTCGCAATTTATAGATTATCTATTTCAAAGATTAAGAATCCTGACCAGTCCTTGAATCACACACAGCAAGCAATCAAAATAAATGCAGTCACAGAATTAAAGGAGAGAAAGGTTTAGAAAGATATAACCAAGATTTATACTGGTTCACCCAATCCCAGGGCTACGTCCTGTTTCCAGCCAAATTCCAGCTGGGTTCCACTAGATTGAACGTTTTACAGATTACAACTTTAATCTCACACTCAATCTACCACAAGAACCAAAATTCCAGTCCCTGCACCTAAACCTTCACCAAGAACCAAATTCCAGTTCTTGACCAACCCTGCAGCCAAATTCCAGCTACAGAAACCAGTGCCCACAATTCCAGGCACCCACAATACAGTAAAGAAAGTAAAGAAACAAATAGAAGAAACTAGAACGCTCAAACCAGGTTTATGCAGCTCTGCAGTATGAGTTTCTTCTCCAAAAGAATGCAAATTTTGCCTCAAGAAAGAACTTCTATGAACTGCACAAAACTAGTGCGATTCTCTCTTGAAAGTAGCACTTATGATTGCTTGATTGATTGCTACAAGATGTTTTTCAAAAGGTTCAAGCAATTCTGTTTATATAGAAGATTTTCAAAACTGCTAGTTTATTTAATCTGTTAAAATAATCTTTTAATCTGTTAAAATGTTCTTGGTTATTTTCCAGATTTGTTTTAACTGATACGACACCGTTTATATCAATTAAAACTCTTTGTAAAAAATCTTCCAAACTGTTTTAATCGATTGTTTCGTCTTTCAATCGATTAAAATACTACAAAACATTCTTATAAATTTTTCTAAGTGATTTTAACTGATAACAATATGTTTTAATCGATTAAAATGTTTCGAAAAATAATTCACTTAGTTATTTTAATCTATTGAAACGCATTTTAATCGATTATAATTCTTCCAAAAGATTTCATAAAACTTTCTAAGTTATTTTAACTGATAGCAAGCTTGTATTAATCGATTAAAACTTTCCGGAAAAACCTCTTAGTTGTTTTAATCGATTATTTCGCATTTGTATCGATTAAAATACTCGACAGAACAACTTTCAAAACACTTCAAGTTATTTCAATCGATTATTTTGAGTTTGTATCGATTAAAATTCTGCCAGAACACTTTTCAAAATATTCTAAGTCATTTTAATCGATTATATCAATTTCATATCGGTTAAAATATCGCGAGAATGTTTTCAAAAATCCTTCTAATGAAAACAATCGATTATTTCGAAAACATATCAGTTAAAAACCTGTTACAAAAGTGTTAAGAACATTTTAGTTGATAAAGCTTATATACTATTAGTTAAAATAGTTAATTAAAAACCTTTTAACAAAATACTTTATTTTTTAACCGTTTAAACATTTTTTAGAGACATTTGCAAAATATTTTAAATGAAGAAACCTCATGCAACAGAGAGATAAAAATGATTATACCTAAGTAGAGATGCAGACTCATTAATCCCACTACCCTTTTATCTAAGTGACCTTTGACTGCCACAAAGTAGCCTTTGACTTCATTTTTGACTTCATCAAATCAACAAGATCTTTGCCAAAGTAATTCAATAAGATCTTCATCACTTTCAGTCTCCCCCTATTTGATGAAGACAAACACCTCTTTGAATAATAACTCTGCAGAAGAAGTCACTTGAATATATAGATTAGTTAGTATTCAAAAATTAATCATTTTCCCATTTCTCCCCCTATATTGCTACTCCCCCTAAATAAAGAAATCAATATTATTTCTCCCCCTTTTGACTTCATCAAAAATAGGGAACAGAGGAATAAAACTATGCATGATATGTATCAGTTTTTGACAAACAGTAAAAGATTTGAACAAGATACCTTACTCATGTAAAGACCAATCAAAGTTGATTCAAACTTATCTTCATTAACACGTTTGTAATGAATACAGTTAACACGTGTAAAGATAAGGGAACCATGCTTTAGTAGCATGTTACAAGAACAACCATTAACTAAAGCCTTTAATTTTTCTTTCCAGAGTAATAATCAATTAAAAACAGGACGAAATCGATTAAAATGATCTTGTTACTAGTTTTAATTGATTAAAATAATGTTTTAATCGATTAAAACAATGTTTTAATCGATTAAAACAGTCATGAATTTCGAAAGTTTGAAACATAAGTTGATTTAATCAATTAAATCGACATTCAATCGATTAAAACAGAAAAAAAATTGTATAAGTGCTTTTAATCGATTTAAAGCTTGTTTTTATCGATTAAAACAACCAGTTTTGAAAAACTAAGTAATGCTTGATGCATCTAACATGCCTAATTCAGTTCGGATTTTGTAAAATCGATTATTAGGAAAATGTTTTAAGATAATAGCAACTAGATTGATTAAATTTTAATCAATAGATCTATCAAAAACAGAATAGTATCTTATCTAGTTGATTTAATTGATGTAAACTAGTTTTAGTTGATAAAAACACATGACATACAGGTTTTAATCGATTAATACGCAAATTAATCGATTATTTTAATGCAAATTTCCTATGTAAGTGTTTCTTTTAATTGATTTAATTGATTGAATCTATTTTGTATCAGCTAAAATTATCAGAGAATTATGTTTGATTCTATCTAGGCTCTCTTAATTCAACTTAAAACCTACATCATATTTAGCAAAGTTAAAAAGATTGTTCCTGGTTTACAACCAGTTAATATTACAGACCAGAAATGAAAATTAGCAGTAAATGACATAAGAAAAAAGATAGAAAGGGACCCTTTTTTTTTCAACAACTCAATCATCCCAATTCCCTTGGTTGAGCTGCATATCTTCCAGTTTGGTGTAAATATCAGCAATCTGGTTTCCAAGGTTTGTGAACTGATAGTTAGTTTGCTGGAAGTGTTGATAGGTCATTTGCATATGCTTCCTTTGGTTTTCCTGCATTGTGGCCATTTGAGAAAGCATGGACCTTTCAAATTGAGACAGAGGAGTCCCACGGTCAGGTTGTTCCATGTAGGAAATTATCTCCATGTTCTCATATGATGCCTCCCCACCAGTGCATTCAGGAACCTCTGCAGCAGCTGGAGAGGAAGGAATTTGACCTTGCTCATCTTCTTCTTCATCTTCTTCCTCATCTTCAGACATCCCAGCTGTTAGAAATGTAGGCTGAGATCAAGAGGGGGGGAGGGTGAATTGATCTTTGAAAGATTTTCGCAATTTACAGATTATCTATTTCAAATATTAAGATTTCTGACTAGTTCTTGAATCACACACAGCAAGCAATCAAAATAAAAGCAGTGACAGAATTAAAAGAGAAAGGTTTAGAAAGATACAACCAAGATTTATACTGGTTCACCCAATCCCAGGGCTACGTCCAGTTTCCATCCAAATTCCAGCTGGGTTCCACTAGATTGAACGTTTTACAGATTACAACTTTAATCTCACACTCAATCTACCACAAGAACCAAAATTCCAG
Organism: Sphenostylis stenocarpa; assembly: GCA_963425845.1. NCBI lineage: Eukaryota > Viridiplantae > Streptophyta > Magnoliopsida > Fabales > Fabaceae > Sphenostylis > Sphenostylis stenocarpa. The sequence goes on from OY731403.1 coordinate 76,883,335, forward strand.
TTCCTGCACCTAAACCTTCACCAAGAACCAAATTCCAGTTCTTGACCAACCCTGCAGCCAAATTCCAGCTACAGAAACCAGTGCCCACAATTCCAGGCACCCACAATGCAGTAAAGAAAGTAAAGAAACAAATAGAAGAAACTTAGAACGCTCAAACCAGATTTATGCAGCTCTGCAGTATGAGTTTCTTCTCCAAAAGAATGCAATTTTGCCTCAAGAAAGAACTTCTATGAACTTTACAAAACTAGCGCGATTCTCTCTTGAAAGTAACACTTATGATTGCTTGATTGATTGCTAAAAGATGTGTTTTAAAAAGTTCAAGTAACTCTGTTTATATAGAAGATTTTCAAAACTGTTGGTTTATTTAATCTGTTAAAATAATCTTTTAATCTGTTAAAAGTCTTGTTTTAATCTGTTAAAACTTCTTTTAATATGTTAAAATGTTCTTGATTATTTTTCAGATGTGTTTTAACTGATACGACAATGTTTATATCAATTAAAACTCTTTGTAAAAAATCTTCTAAATTGTTTTAATCGATTGTTTCGTCTTTCAATCGATTAAAATACTGCAAAACATTCTTATAAACTTTTCTAAGTGATTTTAACTGATAACAATCTGTTTTAATCGATTAAAACACTTTAAAAAAAGTTCACTTAGTTATTTTAATCGATTGAAACGCATTTTAATCAATTATAATTCTGCCAAAAGATTTCATAAAACTTTCTAAGTTATTTTAATTGATAGCAAGTTTGTTTTAATCAATTAAAACATTCTGGAAAAACCTCTTAGTTGTTTTAATCGATTATTTCGCATTTGTATCGATTAAAATACTGACAGAACAACTTTCAAAACACTTCAAGTTATTTTAATCGATTATTTTGAGTTTGTATCGATTAAAATTCTGCCAAAACACTTTTCAAAATATTCTAAGTCATTTTAATCGATTATATCAATTCTATATCAGTTAAAATACTGGCATAAGGTTTTTCGAAAATCCTTCTAATGAAAACAATCGATTATTTCGAAAACATATCAGTTAAAAACCTGTTACAAAAGTGTTAAGAACATTTTAGTTGATAAAGCTTATATGCTATTAGTTAAAATAGCTAATTAAAAAACCTTTTATCAAAATACTTTGTTTTTAACCGTTTAACCATTTTTTAGAGGCATTTGCAAAATCTTTTAAAAATGAAAAAACCTCATGCAGCAGAGAGATAAAAATGATTATACCTAAGCAGAGATGCAGACTCACTAATCCCACTACCCTTTTATCTAAGTGACATTTGACTACCACAAAGTAGCCTTTGACTTCATTTTTTACTTCATCAAATCAACAAGATCTTTGCCAAAGTAATTCAATAAGATCTTCATCACTTTCACCTTAATCCTCTATCTCTCAGTACTTGACGAGTCTATGGAATGTGTGCTCGGTCAGTAAGACAATATGCGAAAGAAGGACCAAGTCATATACTACCTTAGCAAAAAATTCCTAGACTATAAGACCCGTTATACACCACTCGAAAAAACATGTTGTGCATTGGTGTGGGCAACTCAACATCTCAGGCAATATATGATTAGACATATGACCTGGTTGGTTTCCAAGATGGATCCAATCAAAAACCTATTTGAAAAACCCGTCCTGACCGGAAGAAAAGCTAGGTGGCAAGTACTCCTTTCGGAATTTGACATCATCTATGTCACCCAAAAAGCTATCAAAGGTAGTCCCTTAACAGACTACCTAGCACACAGATCAACAAACGAATATCAATCCCTACAAGACGATTTTCCAGACGAACACATCATGCATATCCAACACGAAGAGCCTGAAGACGATGCATGGTCTATGTTCTTCAATGGATCCTCGAATATGCTTGGACACGGGATCGGAGCTGTTTTGATATCCCCTAAAAAGAAATGCATCCCGGTAACGACCAGGCTAAACTTCAATTGCACCAATAATATGGTCGAGTATGAAGCCTACGCCTTGGGACTCCAAGCAGCTCTAGATCATGGGGTAACCAAACTTAAAGTTTTCGGTGACTCATCCCTTGTTATCTACCAACTCAAGGGTGAATGGGAAACCATAAATTCCAAATTGATCCCATATCTAGAGTACATTTGTAATATGGTTTCGAGGATGGAAAACGTCACTTTTGAGTACATCCCTCGGGAAGACAATCAGTTCGCAGATACCCTCGCTACTTTGTCATCTATGTTCGCCTTAGATCAAGAACATGAGATACCAATTATCTATATTAGGCTGCGTGACAAACAAGCTTTTTGTATGGCAGTAACCATCGAGGAGGACAAATCCCCTTGGTATCATAACATCAAGCAATATCTCATGAAGGGTGAATATCCCGAGGGAATTAACGATAAAGATAAAAGAACCATTCGCAAGAGAGTCATAGGGTTCACGTTGATTGGAGGAACCCTTTATAAGAAAAAATTTGACTCCATCTTATTGAAGTGTGTGGACCGCGACGAGGCTCAAACCCTAATTAAGGAAATTCATGAGGGAGCCTTCGGAACCCACATGCTAGGGTATGTCATGGAAAAGAAGATCCTAAGGGCAGGATACTTCTACTCCACGATAGAGGGTGATTGTCATCAATACGCCAAACGATGTCACAAGTGCCAAATCTACGCCGACAATGTTCATGTCCCATCGGGACCTTTCAACGTCTTGGATACACCATGGTCATTCTCCATGTGGGACATGGATGTTATTGGACCCATCGAGCCCAAAGCTTCCAATGGTCATCCCTTCATTCTAGTGGCCATTGAATACTTTACCAAATGGGTAGAAGCGGCATCCTACGCACATGTGACCAAGAAAGTAGTGATCACCTTCGTCAAGAAAAATATCTTGTGTCGGTATGGCACCCCCCATCATTTCATTACTAATAATGGGACCAATCTGAACAATAAGATGATGGAAGAGTTATGCTAAGATTTCAAAATTCAACATCATAATTTCTCTCCATACCGACCCAAAAAGAATGGTGCAGTAGAGGCAGCCAATAAAAACATTAAGAAAATCATCCAGAAGATGGTGATAACATATAAAGATTGGCACAAAATGTTACCCTTTTCCCTGCACGGATATCGGACTTCCGTACGGACCTCCACAGGAGCCACTCTGTTTTCCCTCGTATACGGCATGGAGGTCGTACTGCCAGTGGAAGTCGAAATACCCTCCCTACGAGTTATTATGGAAGCAAAGTTGACAGAAGCAGAATGGGTCCAAAATCGGTATGATCAGTTGAACTTAATCGAAGAAAAGTGATTGGACGCCAAATGTCACGGACAAGCCTACCAAAAGAAAATCAAAAGGGCTTACAATAAAAAGGTCAACCCCCACACTTATCACGAGGCGGATTTAGTGATAAAGAAATTGCTTCCAGCCCAGAAGGATAACATCAAAAAATGGGAGGCAAATTATGAAGGGCCCTTTGTAGTCAAGCGAGCCTTCTCGGGAGGAGCTCTTATCCTCACCAACATGGATGGAGAAGAACTTCGAAACCCAACCAATTCAGATGCAGTGAAGAAGTATTATGCTTGAAGGCATTGCTCATGTACCGCTAGGACGAAACTCGCAAAGGGCATCCTGGGCAAAAGTTAAGGTCCATACACCTCGCTAGGATACGTCCTAGGCAAAACTTAGAGGCTTCAAAAACAAAAAATAAAATAAAAAGAGCAATGGCTATCTTAGCCGAAAATCGCAAGGCGACTAAGATAACGTCCTTCCAGAAGCAGGCAAGCTTTGCATAGTCTTCACTCCAGGTTCGAGCATCTCGACTAAAGCAACCAGGAGAATAAAGGGGCAGATATCAGAGACATGATTGTTGTAGCCTATACAGTTTAGCCAACCTTGGCCAGTCGTGCTTCTAAATCCCTTTGTAAATCCTTCTATGAAAAACAAACCTTTTTTTATATCAATAAAATCGTATTTCATTTCTTTTCTCTTGACCAAATTATGAAAATTCCTCTATGTTAATAAATCATAAGCATGCATAAAAAACCAACACAAGAAAGCATAAGAAAAGAAATGAAAAAGAATAAACACCTACTAGGAAATTCTTAGGCAAAAATTAGGGTGGTCTGCTAGATCGAAAACCCGCAAAGGGCGATCTAGGCAAAAGATAAGGCAATTATAAAAAGGAAAAAGCCCGCTAATCTATTCTAGGCAAAAATAAGGCAGTCCGCTAGATTGAAAACCCCAAAAGGATGGTCTAGGCAAAAGATAGGGCTAAAACAAAAAATACACAAATAAAAAGAGAGTCCGTCAACGTGCAACAACCAACGGGAAGGGCAGTCACTTTTCTAGATGCATCAAATAAGAAAATGGACTTCATTTAAAGCATTCACACACAAATAGTCGCACAAAAAGACTTTGTCAAAAATCATAAAAAAATTAAACCTCTATCACAAACAACAAGAATCATGCATAAGGTGACTAGCTTCATGTTTGTGATTGAAAAACAGGAAGCACCTAGACCAAGTCTCCAAAATAATGCTTCCCCTCAAGAAAACAGAGCAAGTTGTCATCAAACAAGCGACTCAGAGCAAAATAAGAAGCTTCTAGAAGCCAAAGCTCCAACCGCCATCCTTCCACCAAATAAAGAGAAGGCATATTTTAGAGAGTTTAGATGAAGACATATAAAGTTTAGAGAGTTTATTTTGTGGGTGTGTAGATAGATAGGTTATAGGTTTAGAATTTAATCTCTTGATAGTTCAATAGATCTTGTGATAAGCGCCTTGAAATGATGCATCTCATTGAACTTATTTTACTGCATGAAAAACAAACCGATAAGCATTAAAAGAACAAACTAAGTTTTTCAATCTATTAAAAGAAGTTTTCAATCTGTTAAAATCACTTAACATAGGAAGTTTTCATATATAGTCGAAATTTTAATTGATTGAATCGCAGAATCAACAGGTTAAAAAGTTCTTAATGATTTTTCAAATATTAAAGGTTTCGCATTTTCAATCTGTTGAAATTAGTTTTAATCTGTTGAAACAGAGAGATCATTTTTTCTAAGGTATCACAGGATTTCAATCTGTTGAAATATCTTTTAATCGATTGAAATAGAGAGCAACCATTTTTTTTTTCTAAACTGTTTCAATCCATTGAAAACTCGAATTAATCAATTGAATGAGTTTTTAAATAAAATCAATCGATTGAAAAGCATTCTGATCGATCACAACTTAATTCTGATCGATCATAACTGATTCTGATCTGTCATATAGATATTTTGATCGATCATAATTGATTCTGATCTATCATATAGATATTCTGATCGATCATCTGCTACTCTAAATCAGTTTTAATCAATCAGTTTCTCTCTTTTATTCTATAAATATAGTTTTAATTTCTCTTTTGAAATACACAATTTAGAAAACAATTGAAAGCAATCTTAAAGCTCTCGTATACGTGCCTTTCTCTTTGCATTCATAAACTTTTCATATCATAAGGCATTTAGATCAAGATTGTTGAAAGATCATCAAAGAGAGAAAGTTCTGAGTTAGAATTGCTTCTGGACTTCTATAGTGTTAAAGCTGCAGTCCAGGTTTATTCTTTTCATTTACTTGTATAAAGTGTAATTGTGTAGATTGGGTTTGAATCTGCACTGGTTACAGTAACTGGATTTGGTTACTGGGTGGTTATTCAAGAGTCTATCTTGTGGGTTTGTGAGATAGTTCTTGGGGTAGATTGGTGTATATCTACTGGTTGTAATTTTCACTTGGAATTAGTGGAACTTGGCAGATTTGTCAAGAACTGGATGTAGCTCTGGGAAAGAGTGAACCAGTATAAACTTTTGTGTTGAATTTCTGCTTTCATCTCTTTACAATTCTTGCTTATATTCTTGCCTTGTTTAAAACCAAATCTGCCGAACAAAAGATTGAAAAAGATTAATCATTCTTCGAAAGGAAAGTGTGTTTTTCGAAAAAGTTTTATAAAGTTCAATTCACCCCCCCTCTTGAACTCAACCATTAATTCTTACAAAATGCAGCTGACGGAAAGGCTCTATCCCCAAGTGGATTATTTCCTACTCTAGAGGCAAGCAAAAACATCTCCACACGACTCAGCATCATCACCACGACGAGTCATCAAGCATACTCAGCTCATTTCTCCACCACATCCCACCAAGGGAGAATAAAGGCTTCGTAAAAGCCCTTTACCAACATAATCAAGGAGGCAAGACTCCATTTCCCCCCCCTAGAGGGCTACCGAAATTAGATCCCCAGGGAAACACAAATTCCCTAACGGATCGCCAAATAGAGGAACCTATCCCCAGTGAGCCTACCGCAAAGGCCATCTTCAAAGACTTATCCTCAGTGAGTCGCTCGCCTACGCATAGGCAAAACCTAGCAAGCAAAGAGCCAACACCCTCGAAGGGAATATCAGCCTACACTGAGGCAAAACAATACGAACCGAAAAGCCTTCACTTTCGATGAAGCATTGTCACCGCCGTCAAAAGAGGCGGTCGGAGCGACGTGATGGTTTTGATTGACTCATGTTTTTTAAAGAAGATGTTCAACGCCTTTAGGTTGTCCGATAACTGGGCTGGACCTAAAGGCGAGGTTTTCAAAAAGGTTCGATGGAGTTGCCACCAGTGTTTTAACCTTAAACATTGAAAAAGGTAAAAAGGAATTGGTTTTAGAAAACCAACTTTGGCCATTATAACCAGAGTTGGGTAAGGGAGTTAGTTATGTGTGGGGAAGGTGTTAGCACCACACAACGCCCCTTTCGGGTTCCCTATGATGGACTAGTTTATAAAATAAAGACTAAGAAATTATACTTTTACCCTATTATTTCATCTACTTGCAGAACTTAAACATCTACATGGCTCTAATACTTAATATGCATACAAGGAAAGCGATAAAGAAAGAAATTAAAGAGAGTATGTGGAAGAAACCTCTGAAGCAAGCTTTGTATTAAATTTTCGAAGATTGAGGATGCTTTTTGGTTATCCCTTCACTCTACAACGCTGCCCACTCCGTTAACGATAGAAAGACTCAAGCTATAAAGTGTCTGAAAAGAGCACTAGAACTCTGGAAATGCTTCAGAGAGGTTTTAAGAAGGTAGGAGAGTGTATTCAAGGTAAGAATCTCGAAATCTCTGGAAAAGTGTGTGAAATGAGGGGGGGGGAAGGGCCTATTTATAGGAATTTGCACCAGTCAGGGCGAGACGGCCATCTCGACTCTTGTCAGGCTAGACGACTGTCTCGCCAAACGAGACGGTCGTCTCACCTCACAAGTGGTGAGACGGCCATCTTGTCAAGTGGCGAGACGGCCATCTTGCCTTATGAGGTGAGACGGTCGTCTGTGTTGAACATACAAGGACTTGATGTTGAACTTACATGGACAAGAAGCTTGTTGATTTTGATGATGATTCAAGAACAAAGAACTTAGAGAGTTGAAGACTTGTATTATTGTGTAATAACTCTGTTTTGATGAGTTTGAGTCTGTAATATTAGAGTCTAAGATAGCCGGTACATAGTCTACTCTTTAGAAGCTTCAAAAACTCATATTTATCAAAAAGTCTCGGGTTTAATCGATTAAAACACCAAATAATCGATTATCACAGTGAGAAAAACCATTTTCTGTATCAGCTCACTGTGTTAATCGATTAACAGGGCACTTAATCGATTAAACCAGTGCGTGTTGGGGTTCTGTTGATTTTGGCTCTGTAATAATCGATTAACACTTCATTTAATCGATTATTTCAGTCAGATTTGGATTTTTAACTTCAAATTAAACCTATTTTCAAAAACCCTAATCCCAATACTCTAAGTTCCGAAAATCCCCAATTCCCAAACCCTAATTCATCTACTTAAGGTTCTCTAAAGCTCTCAAAAAATTGAACAACCTTTTTCAAACAAAAGTTGAGAGCTATGATTGCCAGAGAACTGTTTGTTGGAGGAAAAAGGGGCTTTTGGAACCTGGTGTGGGCTAGAAGCGATAAGAATCACTAAGTAGAGTTCTTAGTGGATTGTGTGTTGTGTCGTCTCTAGGGAAAGTTGTTCTTCATCTCTTGTGGGTTTCAAGAGAGGTGTTTTCTTTACTTTATCTTTTCCATTGTTATCTGTATGTAACAACTTTGATTATAGTGACAGCGTTAAATCCTCTGTTTGAGTGATTAACAACTGGACATAGGGTCTTTTGATTCGAACCAATATAAATCTCTTGTGTAAGACTCTATCTCTATCTTATTTACGTTTACATAGCATTTTAATCGGTAAAATTTGGGGAAAATTTTTAAAACCTAATTTTTGTTAAGAAACCAATTCACCCCCCCCCCCTCTTGGTTTTTGTCCGACAACGCAATCATTCCGCTACGCGATTCCAACAAGTGGTATCAGAGCTTGCTTTGATAGTCATTCAAACTTTTCGAAAATGGCCAGACAAAATCAAACTTTTGCCAAAGGTGTGTCTATCAACAGACCCCCACTTTTTGCGGGTCAAAATTATCCTTTCTGGAAAGTAAGAATGCAAATCTTTTTAGAGTTTGTTGATAGAGGCGTTTGGGAGGCTATTTTAAATGGTCCCTATATTCCTAAAGTTACAGAGAACAGAGTAGATGTTCCTAAACCTTTTTCTAGATGGACAACAGAGGAAAATAGGAAAGCTCAATTTGATGTTAGGGCTAGAAATACTATTTCATCTGCTTTAACCCTTGACGAGTTTTACAGGATCTCTGTTTGTAAAAGTGCTCAGGAGATGTGGGAAATGTTAAGAGTGACCCACGAAGGTACCGACGACGTTAAGAGAGCACGGAAAAATTCCCTAATCCAAGAATACGAGATGTTCAGGATGCAACAAGGCGAAATGATATTTGACGTTCAAAAGCGTTTCACTCATATTGTGAACCATCTCACCGGATTAGGAAAAATTTTTGACGTTGATGAATTAAATGTTAAAATGTTAAAATCTTTGGATAGGAAATGGAAACCTAAGGTGACGGCCATCTCGGAGTCACAAAACCTTGCCACAATGTCTATGGCGGCGCTCTTTGGAAAGTTGAGAGAGCGTGAGCTAGAGCTAGGAAGGCTAAATGATGAGGAAGGACAATATCAAAAGAAGAACTTAGCCTTCAAAACCAAAATTTCCAAAGGTAAAAATAAAAAGGAAGAAGAAGACTCGGAGAATGAAGAAGAAGAATTGAGTCTTATGATAAAGAAGTTTACAAAATTCAAGAAAGTCAAAGGAAGACATCCATTCAAAGGTAAAGGAAAGGTAAGGGAAAATTCTTCTGTAAATATCAAATGTTATGGTTGTGGTGAAGCAGGACATATGAAGACCGAATGTCCAAACAAGAAAAACGAAGAAATCAAAGGCAAAAAGTCCTTCAAGAAGAAAGCCTACATAGCTTGGGACAATAGTGATTCAAGCTCGGAATCAAGTGACTCGGAAATCGAAGCAAATATTTGTCTAATGGCAAATGACAACATATCTTCCGACTTTGAGGTAAGTGATTCTGACTCATCTTCAAGTGATGATGAAAATAATTATGATGAACTGCAAAATGCATATAATGAATTGTTTAGTGCCTTTAAGGACTTGAAAAATGAATATAAATCTGTGAAAAACAGTTTAAGTAGATCCGAAAAGGAGATTGATTCATTAAAAACGAAAATTGCATGTTTAGAGGAAAAGGAAACCTTGAAAGTGATGAAGATCTTATTGAATTACTTTGGCAAAGATCTTGTTGATTTGATGAAGTCAAAAATGAAGTCAAAGGCTACTTTGTGGTAGTCAAAGGTCACTTAGATAAAAGGGTAGTGGGATTAGTGAGTCTACATATCTGCTTAGGTATAATCATTTGTTATCTCTCTGCTGCATAAGGTTTCTTCATTTAAAAGATTTTGCAAATGCCTCTAAAAAATGTTTAAACGGTTAAAAACAAAGTATTTTGATAAAAGGTTTTTTAATTATCTATTTTAACTAATAGCATATAAGCTTTATCAACTAAAATGTTCTTAACACTTTTGTAACAGGTTTTTAACTGATATGTTTTTGAAATAATCGATTGTTTTCATTAGAAGGATTTTTGAAAACCTTTTGCCAGTATTTTAACTGATATAGAATTGATATAATCAATTAAAATGGCTTAGAATTTTTTGAAAAGTTTTTTGGCAGAATTTTAATCAATACAAACTCGAAATAATCGATGAAAACAACTTAGAGTGTTTTGAAAGTTGTTCTGTCAGTATTTTAATCGATACAAATGCGAAATAATCGATTAAAACAACTAAGAGTTTTTTCCAGAACGTTTTAATCGATTAAAACATGCTTGCTATCAGTTAAAATAACTTAGAAAGTTTTATGAAATCTTTTGGCAGAATTATAATCGATTAAAATGCGTTTCAATCTATTAAAATAACTAAGTGAACTTTTTTCAAAGTGTTTTAATCGATTAAAACAGATTGTTATCAGTTAAAATCACTTAGAAAAGTTTATAAGAATATTTTGCAGTATTTCAATCGATTGAAAGACGAATCAATTGATTAAAACAATTTACAAGATTTTTTTTACAAAGAGTTTTAATTGATATAAACATTGTCGTATCAGTTAAAACACATCTGGAAAATAATCAAGAACATTTTAACAGATTAAAACAAGACTTTTAACAGATTAAAAGATTATTTTAACAGATTAAATAAACCAGCAGTTTTGAAAATCTTCTATATGAACAGAGTTGCTTGAACTTTTTAAAACACATCTTTTAGCAATCAATCAAGAAATCATAAGTGCTACTTTCAAGAGAGAATCGCGCTAGTTCTGTGAAGTTCATTGAAGTTCTTTCTTGAGGCAAAATTGCATTCTTTTGGAGAAGAAACACATACTGGAGAACTGCATAAATCTCGTTTGAGCGTTCTAAGTTTCTTCTATTTGTTTCTTTACTTTCTTTACAGTATTGTGGGTGCCTGGAATTGTGGGCACTGGTTTCTGTAGCTCGAATTTGGCTGCAGGGTTGGTCAAGAACTGGAATTTGGTTCTTGGTGAAGGTTTAGGCGCACGAATTGGAATTTTGGTTCTTGTGGTAGATTGAGTGTGAGATTAAAGTTATAATCTGTAAAATGTTCAATCTAGTGGAACCCAGCTAGAATTTGGCTGGAAACTGGACGTAGCCCTGGGATTGGGTGAACCAGTATAAACCTTGGTTGTATCTTTCTAAACCTTTCCCTTCTTTAATTCTATGACTGCATTTATTTTGATTGTTTGCTGTGTGTGATTCAAGAACTGGTCATATTTATTAAACTTTGAAATAGATAATCTGTTAATTGCGAAAATCTTTCAAACATCAATTCACCCCCCCCCTCTTGATCTCAGCCTACTTTTCTAACAATTGGTATCAGAGCAAGGTTCTTGAGAATTATTCAAGTCTTTCGATCCAAATGGCTAGAAATAAATTTTTTGAGGGTGCTTGTATTGATAGACCTCCACTATTTTGTGGTACAGATTACTCTTTTTGGAAGATTAGGATGAAGATCTTTATTGAATCTGTTGGTATAAATGTTTGGAATATCATTGAACAAGGAACTTATGTTTCTAGCAAAGATTGGTCTAGCTTAAATGATTGTGAAAAGAAATTAATCCAAGATGATTGTATTGCTAAGAATATCATCATATCTGCACTTAACAGAAATGATTTTTTCAGGATAGTACATTGTCAAACTGCTGTACAAATGTGGAAAACCCTTGAAATGATCTATGAAGAAACAACAGAGATTTGGTTAATAGTCAATTCGGATTCTCCAATAACCAGTGTAAGTTTTGACTCAACAACTACTATGAATTATAGTTCATTACAAGATGCTTTTTATGAAATGCATGCAGTAGCTAAGAGATTAGAAATTGAAAACAAAAGATTAAAAAGCATGAATAGTTTATTAGAAAACAAGATCACTCTTCTTGAAAAGAAAATAGTTGATGAAGAAACCAAGAATGAAAATTTGGAAATAGGTAATAACTCTGATTGCATGTGTAATGTTAAAGATTGTAAAAATTGTCCTGAGTTACAAGAGAAATTAACATATTTAATAAAAACTGCATCTAAACTTGCACAAGGAAAAACTAGTCTTGATATGATACTTGATTCTCAAAAATTGGTTATTGATCGTGGTGGTATAGGTTTTACACCTCCTATTGGAAAGAAAACTAGAGCATTTAAAAACTATTTTGCATATAGTAAATATGTGTCGTCTCCATTTATTAAATGTTTTTACTGCATGAAAAAAGGTCATTCTGTGAAATATTGTAGAATTAAGAAATATGCTATTCCTAAAGGTAGAATGAAGTGGATACCCAAAAATTCATTTCAAATAACATGATTGGACCCAGTAATTAAAAAGGGGTACCAGAAATATGCCAAATCTGTTTTGCAGGAACAAAATCTGGAAGTCCCTGGGTATCAAATCAGCAAATTCTGTTTCTGGATTCATGGACTGAGTATTTTAATTGATATAAAACTATTTTAATCGGTTAAAATCACTTACAGAGAATACCAGAAAAGTTGTCCGTACAGTTTTAATCGATTGAAATACGAATTAATCGATTAAAATGTTCTCTGGAATCTAGTTTAGCTGTTTTAATCGATTAAAATGGATTTATATCAGTTAAAATCATTAAAAGGATAAATTTAACTGATTATTCCTCGTTTAAATCGATTATTATTCTGATATATTTTCTCCAGAACTTGATTAATCGATTGAATATCAAATTAATTGATTAAAATTTTACTTCCAGTGCAGAATTAATTGTGTATTTCAATTCTGTATCATTTTGTACTGCAACTATACTAATTTCTCTTTCAGGCAAAACAAACTGAAGATCTCTGGTACCTTGACAGTGGCTGTTCTAAACACATGACAGGTGATATTACAAAATTTTACAACTTAAAACTAAAGAATGGTGGGACTGTTGTCTATGGGGATAATAACAAAGGAAGAATCCTTGGAATAGGTGACATCAAATGCACAGAATCAGGTATTATTAACAATGTATTATATGTTGAGGGTTTAAAACATAATTTGATTAGTATTAGCCAGCTTTGTGATAAAGGACACAAAGTTTTCTTTGGTCAAAATCAACGTCAAATAATCAAATCAGATTCAAAATAGGCACTGATTACTGGTAAGAGGATCAACAACATTTACATGTTAGATACTAATTCTGCTAAAAATTGTTGCTTAATCTCTAAAGAGAATGATTCTTGGTTGTGGCATAGGAGGTTAGCTCATATTCATATGAATCATCTTAATAAACTGATTTCTAAAGATCTTGTAGTTGGCTTACCTAAACTTAAGTTTGTGAAAGACAAAGTATGTGATGCATGTCAAAAGGGGAAACAAGTAAGGAATTCTTTTTCACAGAAAAATATTATTTCAACTTCTAGACCTCTTGAACTTTTTGAAAGAATTAATGGTTGAGTTCAAGAGGGGGGGTGAATTGAACTTTTGAAAACTTTTTCGCAAAACTTACTTTCTTTTGGAAGAATGAATTATCTTATTTAATTCTTGTGTAGGTAGGTTGATTTTAATCACAGCAAGTATATAGACAGAAAATAAAGGAGATGAAAGAAGAAATTCAACACAACAATTTATACTGGTTCACTCTTCACCAGAGCTATGTCCAGTTCTTGACAAATCTGCCAAGTTCCACTAATACCAAGTGAAAATTACAACCAGTAGATACTCACCAATCTACCCCAAGAACTATCTTGCAAACCTACAAGATAGACTCTTGAAAACCTCCCAGTAACCAAATCCAGTTACTGTAACACGTGCAGATCCAAAATCCAATCTACACAACCACACTTTACACAAGAGTATGAAAAGAAAAAACCTGGACTGAAGCTTTATCAATACAATTGTCCAGAAGCAAATCTAACTCAGCACTTTCTCTCTTTGATTAACAACAATCTTGATCAAAGCACCTTATGAAATGAAAAGTTCTTGAATGCACAGAGAAAGTCACGGATGTGATAGCTCAAAGATTGCTTTCAAATGATTTCTCAAAATTGTATATTTCAAAAGATAGATCAAATCTGTATTTATAGAGTAAAAGAGAGAACCAGATCGTTTGAACTGATAAAAACTGATCCAGAGACGTAAATGATCGATCAGAACAACATTATGACCGATTAGAACAAGTTATGATCGATCAGAATTAAATTATGATCGATCAGAACGTATTTTAATCGATTAAAATGACGATTCAACCGATTGATTTCATTTAAAACTTCATTCAGTCGATTGATTCGTGTTTTTAATGGATTGAAATAGCTTAATGAAAAATGACAGCTCTCTGTTTCAATCGATTAAAAAACCTTTCAACAGATTGAAATCCTGTAGACTCTTAGTCAGAAAAATAGTCTCTTTTGTTTTAACAGATTAAAAAATATTTCACCAGATTGAAGTTTTGAAAAACACTTAGACTGAAAAAGATGGTCTCTCCGTTCCAACAGATTAAAAAATATTTCAACAAATTGAAAATGTGAAACCTGTAATACATGAAAAATTATTAAAACATTTTAACCTGTTGATTCTGCGATTCAACCAATTGAAATTTCGAATCTATAAGAATATTCCTTATGTTAAATGTTTTTAACAGATTGAAATTTCTTTTCAACAGATTAAAAGAACTTAGTTTGTTCTTTTAATGTTTAAATGTTAGTTTTTCATGCAGAAAAATGATTTCAATAAGATGCATCATTTTAAGGCGCTTATCACAAGATTTATTGGCCTATCAAGAGATTAAGTTCCTATACTTCTAACTTATCCCTCTACACACCCACAAACTAAACTATACCAACACAAATATGTCTTCATCAAGTCTTCATCAAATCCACCAAGTGCTTCACTTTTGCACATGGATCTCTTTGGTCCTTCTAGAACTATGAGTTTAGGAGGAAATCTATATGCACTGTTTATAGTAGATAATTACTCAAGATTTACCTGGACATTATTTTTAAAATTAAAATCTGATACTTTCCATTTGTTTAAGAAATTTGTGAAACAAATTCAAAATGAAAAAGGCTATTTCATCTCTTGTATTCAAAGTGATCATGGGGGAGAATTTTCAAACGAAAATTTCAATAAATTTTGTGATAAACATGGTGTTAAGCATAATTTTTCTGCTCCTAGAACTCCTCAACAGAATGGTGTAGTTGAAAGGAAAAATCGTTCTCTTGAAGAGTTAGCTAGGACAATGCTTAATGAGAAAGCATTACCAAAATATTTTTGGACTGATGCCGTTAGTACTGCTTGCCATGTATTAAACCGTGTTTTAATCAGACCTTTTCTTAAGAAAACTCCCTATGAATTATACAAAGGTAAAAAGCCTAACATAAACTATTTTAGAGTATTTGGAAGTAAGGTTTTTGTTTTAAACAATGGAAAGGAAAATCTTGGAAAGTTTGATTCCAAATCAGATGAAGGTATCTTCTTGGGATATTCATTGAATAGCCATGCTTATAGAATCTTTAACAAAAGGCTAAATACTATAGAAGAATATGTTCATGTTGTATTTGATGAGACTAACCCAAGTATGCAGAATATTTATGAGTATAGTACAGAAGATGATGTTTTAACTGATAAAATGTATCAGTTAAAACGGCCAGAATCAACAATTTTTCAAAAACAGGCCAAAAATATTGAAGAATCTGAAGAGCAGTTGCCTAAAGAATGGAAGAATCCAAGAAATCTTTCAATAGACAACATCATTGGTGAAATAAATCAGGGAGTTTCCACTAGAAGATCTTTAAATAAATTTTGCAATCACATGGCATTCGTATCACAAATTGAACCAAAAACCATATCTGATGCATTAAAGGATAATAACTGGATTAATGTTATGCATGATGAATTAAATCAATTTACAAGAAATGAAGTATGGGAATTAATTCCAAAACCAGATAATGCAAATATTGTAGGAACAAAATGGGTTTTTAGGAATAAAATGGATGAAAATGGTATAATTACTAGAAACAAGGCCAGATTAGTTGCTAAGGGCTTTAATCAGCAAGAAGGAATTGATTTTGATGAAGCATATGCTCTTGTTGCTAGATTAGAGGTTGTTAGACTGTTACTTGCTTATGCTTCAATGAAAAGTTTCAGGTTATTTCAAATGGATGTCAAAAGTGCTTTCTTAAATGGTTATTTGAATGATGAAGTTTTTGTTACACAACCACCTGGTTTTGAAGATCATATTCATCCAGAATATGTTTATAGATTAAAGAAAGCTTTGTATGGTCTCAAACAAGCCCCAAGACAATGGTATGAAAGGTTAAGTAATTTTCTCATTTCAAAGGTCTATCAAAGAGGTTTGGTTGATAAAACTTTATTCTTAAAAAAATTGAATAATGATGTAATTCTAGTTCAAGTATACGTTGATGACATCATATTTGGAGCAACTAATGAATCTTTATGTAAAGATTTTATCAAAGATATGCAAGGAGAATTTGAGATGTCTATGATTGGGGAACTCAACTACTTTCTTGGATTACAAGTTAAACAACTTCAAGAAGGAAGTTTTCTTCATCAATCTAAATACTGCACAGAACTTTTAAAGAAATTTGAGATGGAACATTGCAAAGAAGCATCAACACCAATGTCAACAAATTGCTATCTTGATTCTGATGAAAAAGGAAAACCTGTTGATGAAACTAAATATAGAGGGCTTATTGGTTCTTTACTATATCTAACAGCAAGTAGACCTGACATTATGTTTAGTGTTTGTATGTGTGCCAGGTTTCAATCTGCACCAAAAGAATCCCATCTTACTGCTGCAAAAATAATCCTCAAATATCTCAAAGGAACTTTAAATGTTGGGTTATGGTATCCTGGTGAGTCCAAACTAAATTTAATTGGATACTCTGACTCAGATTTTGCAGGTTGTAAGCTTGACAGGAAAAGTATCAGTGGCACCTGTCATCTCCTTGGAAGCAGTCTAATCTCATGGCATAGTAAAAAACAATCTTGTGTTGCCCTTTCTACAGCTGAAGCTGAGTACATTGCAGTTGGAAGTTGTTGTGCTCAATCTCTTTGGATCAAACAACAGCTTGAGGATTATGGTTTAATTCTCAGAAAAATTCCTCTCTTATGTGATAATACTAGTGCCATTATGTTAACTAAAAACCCAATTCAACATTATAGGACAAAACATATAGAAATTAGATATCATTTCATTAGAGATCATGTTTTGAAAGGTGATTGTGAAATTTTCTTTATAGAAACTGAAAAAAAACTAGCAGATATTTTTACAAAACCTCTTGCTCATGATCATTTTTACAAAATTCGCACTGAATTAGGCATTTTAGATGCATCAAACATTACTTAGTTTTCAAAACTGGTTGTTTTAATCGATAAAAACAAGCTTTAAATCGATTAAAAGCACTTATATAGCATTTTTCTTACTGTTTTAATCGATTAAATGTCGATTTAATCGATTAAATCAACTTATGTTTTAAACTTTCGAATTTCATCACTGTTTTAATCGATTAAAACATTATTTTAATCGATTAAAACCATTGACAAGAACTTTTTAATCGATTTTGTCCTGTTTTTAATCGATTATTACTCTGGAAAGAAAAATTAAAGGCTTTAGTTAATGGTTGTTCTTGTAACATGCTACTAAAGTGTGGTTCCCTTATCTTTACACGTGTTAATTGTATTCATTACAAACGTGTGTAATGAAGATAAATTTGAATCAACTTTGATTGGTCTTTACATGAGTAAGGTATCTTGTCCAAATTTTTTTTACTGTTTTCAAAATCTAAGATTTGATACATACCATGCATAGTTTTTGTTGTGTTTCTTTGTTCCCTATTTTTGATGAAGTCAAAAGGGGGAGAAATAATTGTTGCTTTTATAATTGATTTTCCTTATTTAGGGGGAGTAGCAATTTAGAGGGAGAAATGGGTAAATGATTAATATTATGATTACTCACTAATCTATATATTCAAGTGACTTCTTCTGCAGAGTTATTATTCAAAGAGGTGTTTGTCTTCATCAAATAGGGGGAGATTGAAAGTGATGAAGATCTTATTGAATTACTTTGGCAAAGATCTTGTTGATTTGATGAAGTAAAAAATGAAGTCAAAGGCTACTTTGTGGCAGTCAAAGGTCACTTAGATAAAAGGGTAGTGGGATTAGTGAGTCTACATCTCTGCTTAGGTATAATCATTTTTATCTCTCTGCTGCATAAGGTTTCTTCATTTAAAAGATTTTGCAAATGCCTCTAAAAAATGTTTAAACGGTTAAAAACAAAGTATTTTGATAAAAGGTTTTTTAATTAGCTATTTTAACTAATAGCATATAAGCTTTATCAACTAAAATGTTCTTAACACTTTTGTAACTGGTTTTTAACTGATATGTTCTCGAAATAATTGATTGTTTTCATTAGAAGGATTTTTGAAAACCTTCTACCAGTATTTTAACTGATATAGAATTGATATAATCGATTAAAATGACTTAGAATTTTTTGAAAAGTGTTCTGGCAGAATTTTAATCGATAAAAACTCGAAATAATCGATTAAAACAACTTAGAGTGTTTTGAAAGTTGTTCTATCAGTATTTTAATCGAAACAAATGCAAAATAATCGATTAAAACAACTAAGAGTTTTTTCCAGAACGTTTTCATCGATTAAAACATGCTTGCTATCAGTTAAAATAACTTAGAAAGTTTTATGAAATCTTTTGGCAGAATTATAATAAATGTGTTTCAATCTATTAAAATAACTAAGTGAACTTTTTTCAAAGTGTTTTAATCAATTAAAACATATTGTTATCAGTTAAAATCACTTAGAAAAGTTTATAAGAATATTTTGCAGTATTTCAATCGATTGAAAGACGAATCAATCGATTAAAACAATTTAGAAGATTTTTTTACAAAGAGTTTTAATTGATATAAACGTTGTCATATCAGTTAAAACACATCTGGAAAATAATCAAGAACATTTTAACAGATTAAAACAAGACTTTTAACAGATTAAAAGATTATTTTAACAGATTAAATAAACCAGCAGTTTTGAAAATCTTCTATATAAACAGAGTTGCTTGAACTTTTTAAAACACATCTTTTAGCAATCAATCAAGCAATCATAAGTGCTACTTTCAAGAGAGAATCGCACTAGTTCTGTGAAGTTCATTGAAGTTCTTTCTTGAGGAAAAATTGCATTCTTTTGGAGAAGAAACACATACTGCAGAACTGCATAAATCTCGTTTGAGCGTTCTAAGTTTCTTCTATTTGTTTCTTTACTTTCTTTACTGTATTGTGGGTGCCTGGAATTGTGGGCACTGGTTTCTGTAGCTCGAATTTGGCTGCAAAGTTGGTCAAGAACTAAAATTTGGTTCTTGGTGAAGGTTTAGGTGTAGGAACTGGAATTTTGGTTCTTGTGGTAGATTGAATGTGAGATTAAAGTTGTAATATGTAAAACGTTCAATCTAGTGGAACCCAGCTAGAATTTGGCTGGAAACTGGACGTAGCCCTGGGATTGGGTGAACCAGTATAAACCTTGGTTGTATCTTTCTAAACCTTTCTCTTCTTTAATTCTGTGACTGCATTTATTTTGATTGATTGTTGTGTGTGATTCAAGAACTGGTCAGATTTCTTAATCTTTGAAATAGATAATCTATTAATTGCGAAAATCTTTCAAAGATCAATTCACCCCCCCTCTTGATCTCAGCCTACTTTTCTAACAAACCTTAGAAACGAAAATTGTATGCTTAGATGAGAATGATGATAAGAACTTAGCATGTGCATCTTGTAAAGAGTATGAATATGACATAGATATACTTAACCATTTGCTAGATAAAGCCGAAAAGGAGATAAGTGACATTAAGAAAGATAAACTTGTTATTGCTCAAAATAGAGTATACCATCATGTTCCTTTGAAAAAGCCTAAGATTAAAAATAAAACAGTATGGGTAGAAAAAGGAACTAGAGCATCTATGATTAGAAATACATCATATTCAAAAGCTACATCTAAAGCATGTTTTTATTGTATGAAACAAGCTCATACTTCAAATAGATGTAAAATAAAACATTTTGGTGTTCCTAAAGGAAAATACATTTGGGTTCCTATTGTTAAATAATTTGTTTATCTCTAACCCCAAGGACCCAAAAGTTATGGGGACCTAATTTTACTATGTTCTTGTTTTGTAGGAAACTTCCAAATCAAAGAAGTCTATGTGGTATCTTGATAGTGGATGCTCAAAGCATATGACCGGTGATAAAACGAAATTTGTGAGTTTCAAAGCTAAAGAACAAGGATATGTAACTTATGGGGACAACAACAAAGGAAAGATTCTTGGAATTGGAAATATAGGTGGTGCAAACACATTGGAGATTAAGGATGTGCTTCTTGTTGATGGGCTAAAGCATAATCTCCTTAGCATAAGTCAACTATGTGACAAAGGATTTAAGGTAATCTTTGAAAGTAAATTTTGCACTATACATTTGATAGATTCCGAAAATGTAGCATTAAAAGGCATTAGGCATAATAACATATACTTGATTGATTTGGATTGTTTACATGATTCTAGTATAACATGTTTAGTTGCTAAGGAAGAGAACCCTTGGTTATGGCATAAGAGAGCATCTCATATAAATATGCATCATTTAAATAAATTGATATCAAAAGACTTAGTTGTTGGTTTGCCTAAGTTAAAGTTTGAAAAAGATAGGTTATGTGATGCATGTCAAAAAGGTAAACAAGTAAAATCATCATTTAAATCAAAGAGTGTCATTTCCACATCAAAACCGTTAGAATTATTACATTTAGACTTATTTGGTCCTTCTAGGATAAAAAGCTTTGGTGGAAATTATTATGGTCTTGTGATTGTTGATGATTATTCTAGATATACTTGGACATTTTTCTTAACAATGAAAAGTGAAGTTTTTAAGGTCTTTAGAAAGTTTGCAAAGCAAATTCAAAATGAGAAAGACCTAAGAATGAAAGTTTTAAGAAGTGACCATGGTGGTGAGTTTCAAAATGAAAAGTTTGAACATTATTGTAAGGAAAATGGAATATTGCAGAATTTTTCTGCTCCTAGGACTCCCCAACAAAATGGTGTAGTTGAAAGGAAAAATAGGTCACTAGAGGAACTTGCTAGAACAATGTTAAATGAATCAAATGTTCCTAAATATTTTTGGGTTGATGCAGTTAGTACTGCATGTTATGTTTTGAATAGAATGCTCATTAGGCCAATTATAAAATCAACTCCCTATGAATTGTTAAATGGTAGAAAGCCTAATGTTGCTCATTTGAAAATATTTGGATGTAAGTGTTTTGTGTTAAATAATGGAAAGGACAACTTAGGAAAATTTGACTCAAAAGCCGATGAGGGCATTTTTTTAGGTTATTCATTAACTAGCAAGGCTTACAGGGTGTTTAATAGAATAACCTTAAATATTGAAGAATCTATTCATGTTACTTTTGATGAAATTGTAGACCTTGGGGGAAATCCTCTTGAGTCAAATAAAGAACTTGCAGGTGATGATGAGTATATAAGAGAGGCTCTTGATGAATTGTATTTGGAAGAAAATGAGCCTTCTCAAACACCTAAATTAGCAAAAGAATGGCAATCACCAAGAGAACTCTCAATGGACAATATCGTTGGTGATATCTCAAAAGGTGTAAGAACTAGAAATATGACCAATTTCTGCATGTCTGTAGCTTTTGTTTCATAGATAGAACCCAAAAATGTTGAGGAAGCACTTAAAGATGACCAATGGTGCATAGCTATGCAAGAGGAACTTAACCAATTTGAAAGGAATCAAGTCTGGGAATTAATCCCAAGAGAAGAATCACATCAAGTAATTAGAACTAAATGGGTATTTTGAAATAAACTTGATGAAGATGGAAACATAACAAATAATGAAGCCAAACTTGTTGCCAAAGGTTACTATCAGGAGGAAGGTATTGATTATGATGAAACTTATGCTCATGTTGCCAGGTTAGAGGCTATACGCCTACTTCTTGCTTATGCATCATTGATGAAATTTAAATTATATCAAATGGATGTTAAGAGTGCATTTTTGAATAGTTTTATTAAAGAAGAAGTATATGTAGAGCAACCCCCTGGATTTGAAGATTTTAGTTATCCTAATCATAATTTTAAATTAAAGAAAGCATTATATGGGTTGAAACAAGCTCCTAGGTCTTGGTATGAAAGACTAAGTAGTTTTCTAACTTTAAATGATTTTTCTAGAGGAAAAATTGATTCTACTTTGTATATAAAGAAAGTAAAAGAACATATCTTATTGGTCCAAGTATATGTTGATGATATTATTTTTGGATCAACTGATAATTCTTTGTGTGTAGAATTTGCTAAGATAATGCAAGGAGAGTTTGAAATGTCTATGATGGGAGAATTAACATTCTTCCTTGGACTTCAAATCAAGCAACTTAAAGATGGTATTTTTGTCTCTCAAACCAAATACTGCAAAGATATTCTTAAAAAGTTTGGAATGGACACCTCAAAGGAAGCTAACACACCCATGGGAACTTCATGCTATTTAGACAAGGATGAATCAGGTTTGGAAATTAATCAATCTATGTATAGAGGTATGATAGGTTCTTTGTTATACTTAACTGCAAGTAGACCTGATATTATGCATTTTGTCTGTGTGTGTGCTAGATTTCAGGCATGTCCAAAAGAATCTCACTTAACTGCAGTAAAACGTATTTTAAAATATTTAAAAGGAACTACTGGTTTTGGTTTATGGTTTCCATCTGAAGCTTGTACTAGTTTAATAGGTTATTCTAATGCTGATTATGGTGGATGCAAAATAGATAGAAAAAGTACTAGTGGAACATGTCATTTGTTAGGATCATCTCTAGTATCTTGGCATTCTAAGAAACAGGCATGTGTTGCTTTATCCACCACTGAAGCTGAATATATTGCAGCTGGTAATTGTTGTGCTCAAATTTTGTGGATGAAACAACAACTAGAAGATTATAGTATATTTCTAAATGACATTCCTTTGATGTGTGATAATACGAGTGCAATCAATCTTACTAAGAATCTAGTAATGCATTCTAGGACTAAGTATATAGAAATTATACATCATTTTTGAGAGATCATATAAGTAAAGGAAACTGTAAAATTGAGTATGTTGATACAAAGCATCAATTAGCAGATATTTTTACTAAGCCTCTACCCAAGGATAGATTCTATGATCTTATAAGAGACTTAGGGATATTAGAAATAGCTTAAATTCTGCTTAATTAGACAGTTTTTGGATGGTTGTAATGATATAATTCATTATGTAGGATGTTAATAGATTATCATGTGTATAAACCTCAAAAATTTGATGAACTCTCTGGAATAATCGATTATTTGGAGTTATAATCGATTATTTGCACCCAAAACACCCAAAACATGACATTTCTCACTGGATTAATCGATTAACTCGCCAGATAATCAATTAAACACAGTGTTAATCGATTAACTGCTTGAATTAATCGATTAAATGGGTCTGTTACTGGTTTAATCGATTAATTGAGGATTTAATCGATTAAACCTGGCAAGTTTCATTTTCTAGAAGTTGACAACGACTCTCTTGACCTTCATTCACTCCCATATGACCGTTGGAGATGCTAGGTTATAAATAGGGACCTCCATTTCACTTCTACTCACTTCTAACTCTTGAATTCAAGCTTTCTTGCCTCATTCTATCACTCTTGACTTCTTCTAACATCACTTGTCTTCCTAAATCTTTCTTATTACTCCTCTAATTCTACAATGGCCTCATCTTCTTGTGCTAAAATTCCTACTAGAAGAAGATCTGCACCCTCATCTCATCCCCGTCCGAATTCTGTAGAAGGATGGATCTCTGATGCTGAAGGCCGACAAGAATTTATGTCTTATTGGAAGTAACGTGGTATTATCTCTCCCAAATTCCTTATTGGTGATCAATTCATCAATAGGGGATTCAATTTTCCTAATCTCCTTGAAATTCAAGGAGTTCTCCCTTTCATCCAAATGCAAGGTACGTATTATCCTGACTTAGTTAGGGTATTTTACTCTCGGTTCAAATTCAGAGATCAAATACCT
The DNA here is from genome assembly GCA_963425845.1 of Sphenostylis stenocarpa. Classification (NCBI taxonomy): domain Eukaryota; kingdom Viridiplantae; phylum Streptophyta; class Magnoliopsida; order Fabales; family Fabaceae; genus Sphenostylis; species Sphenostylis stenocarpa. The sequence continues at coordinate 76,907,407 of OY731403.1, forward strand.
ACCTCTCGTGTAAAGGGGGTAACAATTATTCTTGCTGACGATATTTGGGAAAATGTTGCCCATTTTCCTATAAGAGAAGATGCTATTAACGTGTTTGGTGAGTTAGATGATTTTGACAGGATCATGGTTTATCGTTCTTTTCTGCGAAACCCTTCCATGGAGATTGGGCATCTCTTTCTAGCTGGACCATTGAAGAAGGAGGAACGCATGATTTTGCATTTACTTGTCTGGATCCTATGTCCACGGGCTACGAATCATGCTCAATATTCTTCAATCGATCTTCGCATTACTCATGCAATAATGAATAATGAGCCTCAAGATTGGGGCATTCTTGTCACCATGACTATGTTAAAAGCCAAACACCATCCCACCTTCAAAATTCCATATGCCCTCCTTATCTCTCGCATTCTTGAATACAAAGGAGTAAACGTCGAAGGTGAACAAACAGTTCGAACGTCAAACCTGAACCGCATGCTGGACAGCACATTAACTCAACTCCAAATGGTACGTGTCAACAATATTTATGTTCACAAGGATGACGTTCCGAACGAAGATGAAGATAATGAAGATTCTGATGAAGATATGCCCCGTGCTGCTGAGTTTCCCTCTGATCAGATCCAAAGTGCTGGAACTTCCTCTGCTCATCCTGAAACCCGACAATCTATGGAAGACATGTTATCTGATATAAACCAGAGGATGCAGGCATTCTTCACTCTTTATGGAGTATGACATGAGGAAATAATTCGCCGTATCTCTGATGTAGATGATAAAGTGTGCCATTTAGAAAATAAATTTGATGCACACTTTCATAGTGATAGTGAAGAATTTTAAAGTTTGTTTTTATTTCTTCTTGTGTTGTAATGTATTTTCACTTTTGAAATAAATTTTGGTATTCTTTTATTACTTTGTTTGAGGGGGAGTTATTTTCAGGTTATGCATATGTTGAGGAGGAGCTCTTAATTTTTTATTATAATCAAAACAGGGAGAGAAATATTTAAAGCCTCTTATGATTAAATTTAAATATTATCTGGTATGTTTAATGTGTTTATTAGTGTGACAAATAAAACAGGTTATTACATGACTTTAAAAGAAAATTTTGATCATCATAAAAAAGGGGGAGATTGTTGAACATACAAGGACTTGATGTTGAACTTACAAGGACAAGAAACTTGTTGATTTTGATGATGATTCAAGAACAAAGAACTTAGAGAGTTGAAGACTTGTATTATTATGTAATAACTCTGTTTTGATGAGTTTGAGTCTGTAATATTAGAGTCTAAGATAGCCGGTACATAGTCTACTCTTTAAAAGCTTCAAAAACTCATATTTATCAAAAAGTCTCAGGTTTAATCGATTAAAACACCAAATAATCGATTATCATAGTGAGAAAAACCATTTTCTGTATCAGCTCACTGTGTTAATCGATTAACAGGGCACTTAATCGATTAAACCAGTGCGTGTTGGGGTTCTGTTGATTTTGGCTCTGTAATAATCGATTAACACTTCATTTAATCGATTATTTCAGTCATATTTGGATTTTTAACTTCAAATTAAACCTATTTTCGAAAACCCTAATCCCAATACTCCAAGTTTTGAAAATCCCCAATTCCCAAACCCTAATTCATCTACTTAAGGATCTCTAAGGCTCTAAGAAAATTGAACAACCTTTTTCAAACAAAAGTTGAGAGTTGTGATTGCTAGAGAACTGTTTGTTGGAGGAAAAAGGGGCTTTTGGAACCTGGTGTGGGCTAGAAGCGATAAGAATCACTAAGTGGAGTTCTTAGTGGATTGTGTGTTGTGCCGTCTCTAGGGAAAGTTGTTCTTCATCTCTTGTGGGTTTCAAGAGAGGTGTTTTCTTTACTTTATCTTTTACATTGTTATCTGTTTGTAACAACTTTGATTATAGTGATAGCGTTAATCCTCTGTTTAAGTGATTAACAACTGGACGTAGGGTCTTTTGATCCGAACCAGTATAAATCTCCTGTGTAAGACTCTATCTCTATCTTATTTACGTTTACACAGCATTTTAATTAGTAAAATTTGGGGAAAATTTTTAAAACCTAATTTTTGTTAAGAAACCAATTCACCCCCTCCTCTTGGTTTTTGTCCGACAACGCAATCATTCCACTGCGCGATTCCAACAGTCTGTACCCTTGTGGTGAGATGGTCGTCTCGCCTCATAAAGGCGAGACAGCCGTTTAGCCAAATGGGACGGCTGTCTCGGGCTCTTGGCGAGGATTCTCTTATTTTCGTGTACAAAAAAGTCTTCCTATCCTAATACGGAGCCTAGTACATATGCCTAGAGACCTAAAGAGGCTTTGTCCATCTTTGAATGGAGGTCTTCTGGCTTTATTGTGAAGTCGGGCAAGATTTGAGGTCTACAAGCATTCTCCTATTCAGAGGTACCATCTAAATCAACAAATCCCCAGTGGATTCTTGCCTACTTAAGAGGCATTCATCAAGAATCCCCGACAAATGGAGTCGGATGGCTACATAAAAAAGCCAAAAATACATTTTCGAACGAAAATCACTCCCCATGGAGCCGGCGCATGAGATAGAGCAATAAGCCGCCACCACTCTCTCTATCAAAAGAATCAGCCACCACAACAAAGAGGCATCCAGAAGATAAAGTTCCACACATCGTCCGAAGGATCAGCTCCGTTGCAAAGGAGTATCTTGAAGGCAGGATTTACACACATCGTCTGAAGGATCAATTCCGTTGTAAAGGGATATCTAGAAGACACAACCCACCTTTACCGTCCGAAGGGTCAGCTTCCGCAGCATGGGAGCATCCTAAAGACAAAGGTCTACTATGCATTCACCACCTGAGGGGTCAGTTGCCGCATCAAAGGAGCATCCCAAGGGAAAAATCTTCATCAGCCGAAGGGTCAGCTACCGCATCAAAGGAGCATCCTGAAGCTTCACAAATATCGTCTGAAGGGTCAGCCTCTGTAGCAAGGAAGCATCCTGAAGACATCTCCAGACTGCATCCATAGTCCCAAGGGTCGGCTACCACATCAAGAGGAGCATCCGGAGGATAACCAGGCAAGAGAGTTAACTCCTTCACCCGCTAATCGACCTTATGGTACATTAGCCCATAATTTGTTAAACATACAAGGATATGAAGCTTGAAGATTTTGATGATGATTCAAGAACAAAGGACTTGAAGACTTATAATCATGTGTATTTACTTGTAATAACTCTGTTTTATGTTTTTGAGTCTGTATAATTAGAGTACAAGATAGCTAGCACATAGTCCATCATCGAAAAACTCATGTTTATCAAATCCACTCTGTGATAATTGATTATCACTTAGGATAATCGATTATCCTACACTAAAAATTGTTTTTCTAAAAACCTTGTTGTGATAATCGATTATCACTCAGAATAATCGATTATCCCAACTAGATAATCAATTATTTACACAAATAATCGATTATCCTGGTCCTGTTTTACTTCTCTGCGAAAATGGCTTTGTAATAATCGATTATCACTTAAGATAATCGATTATCTACATCTATTATGAGTTTTGCAATTCAAATTTTGACCAATTTACAAAAACCCTATTCCCAATTCTTCTATTTTCGAAAATCATTATTTTCCAGACTTTATTCTCTCTACTTAAGGTTCTCTAAGGCTCTCTGCAAAATAACAATCCTTTTTCATACAAATGTTAAGAGTTGTGATTGCTAGAGGACTTTGTGTAGGGAAGAAAAAGGGGCTTTTGAAAACCTAGTGTGGGCTAGAAGCGATAAGAATCACTGAGTGGGTTTCTTGGTGGATTCTGTGTTGTGTGTTGTGTCGTCTCTAGGAAAAGTTGTTGTTCATCCTTTATGGATTCAAAGGAGGTGTTCATCTCTTGTATGACTCAAGAGAGGTGTTTTCTATTCCTTATCTTTTTCAATTTGTAATATGTTGTAAACTGTGATTATAATGACAGTGTTAATCCTCTTTTAGAGTGATTAATAATTGGACGTAGGGTCTTTTGATCCGAACTAGTATAAATAAATTGTGTAATCTTCTTTCCCTTATCTCTTTACATTACAAGCATTTTAATCGGTAAAATTTGGAAAAAATTTTAAAACCCTAATTTTTTTATAAGAAATCAATTCACCCCCCCCCCTCTTGGTTTTTGTCCCTAAACGCGAACATTCCACTGCGCGATTCTAGCAAGTGGTATCAGAGTTTGCTTTGATAGTCATTCAAATTTCGAAAAGGGCCGGACAAAACCAAACCTTTGCCAAGGGTGTTTCTATCAATAGACCCCCACTTTTTGCGGGACAAAATTATCCCTTTTGGAAAGTTAGAATGCAAATATTTTTGGAGTCTGTTGATAGGGGTGTTTGGAATGCTATTATAAACGGTCCTTTTATTCTCAAAGTTATTATAAATGATGTAGAAGAACCAAAACCATTTTCTAGATGGACGGCTGAAGAAAATAGGAAAGCTCAATATGATGTTAGGGCTAGAAATATAATTTCATCTGCTTTAACCCTTGATGAGTTTTATAGGATATCTGTTTGCAAGAGTGCTCAAGAAATGTGGGAAATGTTAAGAGTAACCCATGAAGGTACCGATGATGTAAAAAGAGCACGGAAGAACTCATTAATTCAAGAGTATGAGATGTTCTGAATGCAACAAGGAGAAACGATTTTCGACGTTCAAAAACGTTTCACACATATTGTGAATCATCTCACCGGGCTTGGTAAGATTTTTTATATTGATGAATTAAATGTGAAAATCTTAAATCTTTGGATAGGAAATGACAACCAAAGGTGACAACCATCACGGAGTCACAAAATCTTGCTACCATGACTATGGAGGCTCTCTTTGGAAAGTTGAGAGAGCATGAACTTGAACTTGGAAGGCTAAACGATGAAGAAGGCCAAAATCAAAAGAGAAACCTTGCCTTCAAAATTGAAATTTCAAAGAGTAAAAACAAGAAGGAGGAAGAAGACTCTAAAAATGAAGAAGATGAAAACTTGAGTCTTATGATCAAGAAATTTACAAAGTTCATGAAAGCTAAAGGGAAGCAACCTTTCAAAGGTAAAAGAAAGTTCTTCTTTAAATTTCAAATGTTATGGTTGTGGTGAAACAGGGCATGTGAAATCCGATTGTCCAAACAAGAAAAGTGATGATTATAAAGGCAAGAAATTTTTCAAAAAGAAAGCTTATATAGCTTGGGATGATATTGACTCAAATTCGGAATCAAACGATTCGGAGGTTGAAGAAAATCTTTACTTGATGGCAAATGATAATATTTCTTCCGATTGTGAGGTAAGTGATTCCGACTATTCTTCAAATAATGATAATGACTATGATGCTTTGCATAATGTATATCAAGAATTATTTGCTGCTTTTAAAGATTTGAAAACTGAATATAAATCTTTGAAAAAGAATTTGAATAAATCGGAAAAAGAAGTAGAATCTTTAAAATAAAAAATAGTGACTTTAGAGGAAAAAGAAAATAGACAAATAGCTTGTGCATCATGTAAAAAATATGAACATGAAAGTGATATACTTAGACACTTACTTGATAAAGCTAAGAAAGAATTAAGTAACAATAGTAAGAATGAAGCTATTATACAATCTCAATTAAAATGTCATGTTCCATTAAAAGTGCCTAAAAATAGAACCCGAAGGGTATGGATTGAAAAAGGATCTAAATCTTCTCAAAATAAAGTTTTATCTTTTTCAAGAATTAAATCTAATGCATGCTTCTATTGTATAAAACATAGACATACATCTAATAGGTGTAAAATTAAGCATTTTGGTGTTCCAAAAGGAAAATATGTGTGGGTTCCTATAGTTAAATGATTTGCTTGTCTCTAACCCCAGGGACCCAAAAGTTATGGGGACCTAAGATTATTATGTTCTTGTTTTGTAGGCATCTACTACATCCAAAAAGTCTATGTGGTATCTTGATAGCGGTTGTTCAAGACACATGACTGGGGATAAAAAGAAATTTACAAGTTTCACAAAGAAAGAACAAGGATATGTGACCTATGGGGACAACAACAAAGGAAGAATCCTTGGAACTGGAAATATTGGTAGTGCAAATACTTTGGAGATAAAGGATGTGCTCCTAGTTGATGGGCTAAAGCATAATCTCCTTGAAAGTGATGAAGATCTTATTGAATCATTTGATAAAATGAAGATCTTGCTGATTTGATGAAGTAAAAGGCTAATCTGATGAAGTCGAAGGTTGCTTGGGTTAAAAGGGTAGAGTGATTAGTGAGTCTGCATCTATACATAGGTATAATCCTTCATATCTTTTTGTTGCATGAGGTTTCATCATTTAAAAGAATTTAAAATGCCTCTAAAGATGTTTTAATCTGTTAAAACCCAAAGTAATCGGTTAAACTGGTTTTAAGAAATTGTTTTAACTGATATTATATGAGCTTTATCAATTAAAATGTTCATAAAACTTACATGATAGATTTTTAACTGATAAGTTTTCGAATTAATCGATTATTTTCATTAAAGGAGTTTTTGAAAACCTTCTGCCATTGTTTTAACTGATATAGATTCAAAATAATCGATTAAAATTACTTAATGTGTTTTGAAAAGTGTTATGGCAGTATTTTAATCGATTAAACTTCGAAATAATTGATTAAAACCACTTGAAAAGCTTTTTGATCGATGTAATCTCATATATGACCGATCAGAACAAGTTATAATCGATGTAATCTCAAAAATGATCGATCAAAATTATTTTAATAAATTAAACTGTGAATTAATCGATTAAAACAACTTAATGAACTTTTTGCTAACTGTTTTAATCGATTAAAACTTGTTGTTATCGTTTAAAATCACTTAGAAAGTTTTGTGAAAGTTTTTGGCAGAATATTAATCGATTAAATTGTGAATTAATGGATTAAAACAACTTAAGGGATTTTTTGTTAATTGTTTTAATCAATTAAAATGATGTCACATCATTTAAAATAAATCTGGAAAATAATCAAGAACATTTTAATAGATTAAAAGAAGTTTTAACCAATTAATCAAAAACTTTTAACAGATTAAAAGAACGATTTAACAGATTAATTAAACCATAAGTTGAAAAACTTTTCTATATAAACAGACTTGATTCAACATTTTAAAATATACTTTTGAGCAATCAATCAAGCAATCATAAGAGCTACTTTCAAGAAAGAATCACGCAGGTTTAGTGAAGTTTTTCAAAGTTCTTTCTTGAGGTAATTTTTGCATTCTTTTAGTGAAGAAACTCCTTTTGTAGAAGCTACATAATCCAGGTTTGATTGTCCCAATTTCTTCTCTTCATTTCTTTACATTTCCTTACTATATTGTGGGTGTCTGGAATTGTTGGGCACTGGTTCTGTAGCCAGAATTTGACTGCAGGTTGGTACAAGAACTGGAACTTGGTCTTGGGTGGTGAGTGTTTGGAATTGTTGGGCACTGGTTCTGTAGCTGGAATTTGGCTGCAGGTTGGTTCAAGAATTGGAATTTGGTTCTTGGTGAAGGTTTAGGTGCAAGATCTAGAATTTGGGTCTTATGGTAGATTGGGTGTGTGATTGAAATCTGTAATCTGTAAAACATTCAATCTAGTGGAACTCAACTGGAATTTGGCTGAGAACTGGACGTAGCCCTGGGATTGGGTGAACCAGTATACATCTTGGTTGTATTTCTCTAAACATTACTCTCTTTAATTCTGCTGCTATCTTACTTTGAATAGCTTGATTTACTTGGTTCAAGAATTGGTCAAAACTCTTAATCTTTGAAATAGATAATCTATAAATTGCAAAAAAAAATTAAAGATCAATTCACCCCCCCCCCCCCCTCTTGATCTCAGCCTCTTTTTCTAACACTAAGTATAAGTCAACTTTGTGATAAAGGATTTAAGGTAATCTTTGAAAGTAAGTTTTGCACTATTCATTTAAAGGATTATGAAAATAGAGCATTAAAAGGTATTAGGCATAACAATATTTATTTAATTGACTTGGATTGTGTATCTAATACGAATATAACATGCTTAGTTGCTAAGGAAGAAAATCCATGGTTATGGCATAAGAGAGCGGCTCATATAAACATGCATCAATTAAACAAACTAATATTAAATGACTTAGTTGTTGGTTTGCCTAAGCTAAAATTTGAAAAAGATAGATTATGTGATGCATGTCAAAAAGGTAAACAGGTGAAATCATCTTTTAAATCTAAGAATGTTATTTCCACATCAAAACCTTTAGAACTTTTACACTTAGATTTATTTGGTCCATCTAGGATAAACAGTTTTGGTGGAAACTACTATGCTCTTGTAATTGTTGATTCTCTAGATTTACTTTGACATTTTTTTTAACATTGAAACGTGAGGCTTTTAAATCTTTTAGAAAGTTTGCCAAGCAAATTCAAAATGAGAAAGACTTAAGAATTAAAGTGTTAAGGAGTGACCATGGAGGGGAATTCCAAAATAAATACTTTGAACATTATTATGAAGAAAATGGACTTTTGCATAATTTTTCTGCACCTAGAACTCCCCAACAAAATGGTGTAGTAGAAAGGAAAAATAGGTCACTAGAGGAACTTGCTAGAACAATGGTAAATGAATCAAATGTTCCTAAATATTTTTGGGTTGATGTTGTAAGTACTGCATGTTATGTATTGAATAGGATGCTTATTAAGCCAATAATAAAAGTAACTCCTTATGAATTGTTAAATGGAAGGAAGCCTAATGTTTCTCATTTAAAAATATTTGGATGTAAATGTTTTGTTTTAAATAATGGAAAAAGATAACTTAGGAAAATTTGACTCAAAAGCCGATGAGGTCATTTTCTTAGGTTATTCACTTTCTAGCAAAGCATATAGAGTATTCAATAGAAGAACCTTGAATATTGAAGAATCTGTACATGTTACCTTTGATGAAATTGTAGACCTTGAGGGAAATCCTCGTGAGTCAAATAAAGAATATGCAGGTGATGATGAGTACATAAGAGAAGCTCTAGAAGAAATGTACTTAAATGAGAATGAGTCATCTCAACTAACCAAATTGACAAAAGAGTGGCAATCACCTAGAGGACTTTCAATGGACAATATAATTGGTGATATTTCAAAAGGGGTAAGAGCTAGAAATATGACAAAATTTTGTATGTCTGTAGCTTTTGTTTCACAGATTGAACCCAAAAGTGTTGAGGAAGCTCTCAAAGATGACCAATGGTGCATTGTAATGCAAGAAGAACTAAATCAATTTGAAAGAAACCAAGTCTAGGAATTAATTCCAAGAGAAAAATCTCATCAAGTTATTGGAACAAGATGGGTATTTAGAAACAAACTTGATGAAGATGGAAATATAACAAAGGCAGACTTGTTGCCAAAGGATACTATCAAGAGGAAGGCATTGATTATGATGAAACTTATGCTCGTGTTTCCAGGTTAGAGGCTATACGCCTACTTCTTGCTTATGCTTCATTGATGAAATTTAAACTATATCAAATGGATGTTAAAAGTGCATTTTCAAATGGGTTTATCAAAGAGGAAGTATATGTGGAACAACCCCCTCGATTTGAAGATTTTAAATATCCTGATCATATTTTTAAATTAAAGAAAGCTTTATGTTGTTTGAAACAAGCTCCTAGATCTTGGTATGAAAGATTAAGTTCTTTTCTAATTTCAAATGGTTTTTCTAGAAGACAAATTGTTTCTACTTTATTTATTAAGAAAGTAAAAGAACATATTATGTTAGTACAAGTATATGTTGATGATATTATTTTTGGATCAACTGATAATTCCTTGTGTGAAAGATTTGCTAAGATAATGCAGGGTGAATTTGAAACGTCAATGATGGGAGAATTAACCTTCTTTCTTGGACTTCAAATTAAGCAACTTAAAGATGACACGTTTATATCACAAACCAAATACTGCAAAGAGATTCTCAAGAAATTTGGAATGGACACTTCAAAAGAAGCTAACACACCCATGGGAACATCATGCTATTTGGATAAAGATGAATCAGGTTTGGAAATTTATCAATCAATGTATAGAGATATGATAGGTTCTCTATTATACTTAACTGCAAGTAGACCTGACATTATGCATTCTGTTTGTGTGTGTGCTAGATTTCAAGCATGTCCAAAAGAATCTCATTTAACTACAGTAAAACAAATTTTAAAATATCTAAAAGGAACTACAGGATTTGGATTATGGTATCCATCTGAAGCTTCTCCTAGTTTAATAGGTTATTCTGATGCTGATTAGGGAGGATGTAAATTAGATAGAAAAAGTACTAGTGGAACATGTCATCTGTTAGGATCATCCTTAGTATCTTGGCATTCTAAGAAACAAGCATGTGTTGCTTTATCCACAACTGAGGCTGAATATATTGCAGCTGGCAATTATTATGCTCAAATTCTATGGATGAAGCAACAACTACAAGATTATAGTATTTTTCTAATTGATATTCCTTTAATGTGTGATAATACAAGTGCAATTAATCTCACAAAGAATCTTTGTTATGCATTCTAGAACCAAACACATTGAGATTAGGCATCACTTTCTAAGAGATCACATTTATAAAGGAAGTTGTAAGATTGAGTATATAGACACAAAACATCAGTTAGCAGACATATTTATCAAAACTCTTCCCAAGGATAGATTCTATGATCATAGAAGAGACTTAGGAATATTAGAAATAGTCTAAACTCTGCTTAACTGAAAAATCCTTGCATTCTGTACTGGAATAATCGATTATATAGGGTAATAATCGATTATTCAGTGTCTAACACATGTTAAATTTGTCATTATCTCTGGAATAATCGATTATTTTGAATAATAATTGATTATTGAGGCTTAAATGAGTGGTTCATGAAAATCTTTCTGTAATAATTGATTATTTGGGGTAATAATCGATTATTTGTACTTCATTGACCCAAATCAATAATTTCTCTCTAGAATAATCGATTATCTCAAGTGATAATCGATTATCCATGCATTTTCTGGGCAGGGATGAAGAAATAATCGATTATCAGGGGGTGATAATCGATTATCCTGTGACATTGGAGATAATCTAGACATTTGTAATGACTCTTTTTGCTTTAATTCTTGTCAAACTAGTCGTTTATGGCCGTTGGGATCATTTTCTATATATAGGAGGGCTCAAAATCAAATCAAAACACTTCCAAACTTCTCTTCAAGAGTTCTTACATAGATTCTACATCTTATTCTTGTGTTGTTGTCCTCCTCAAAGCTTTGCTTCTCTTCAAAACTCCTTATCTTTAATTTTCCTCTCATTTCATTCTAAATGGTTCATCTTCCCGAAGAAAGATTCCAACAAGGAGAAGATCCGCTCCTGCTTCTCATCCCCGCCCTAGTTCTCTTGAAGGGTGGATTTCTGATAATGACGGAAGACAGGAATTTCTGAATTATTGGAAAGAAAGGGGTATTATTACTCCTAAGTTTCTTCTTGGAGAGCAATTCATAAACAAGGGATTCCACTATCCCAATCTTCTTGAGCAGCAAGGTGTTCTTCCTTTTATCGAGATGCAAGGTACATACTATCCGGATTTAGTTCGGGTTTTCTATTCTCGCTTCAAATATCGAGATCATATTGCTACTTCCAGAGTCAAGGGTGTAACCATCATCCTTGATGACGATATTTGGGAAAATGTTACTCATTTTCCTATAAGAGATGATGTTGTAAATTTACTTGCTGATTTAGAGGATTTTAATCGCATTCTGGCATATCGTTCCTTTCTTCGCAATCCTGCCATGGAAATTGATAGACAACTTTTGGTCGGTCCTTTAAAGAAAGAAGAAGGCATGTTACTGGATCTTCTTGTATGGATTCTATGTCCTCGAGCGACCAACCATGCACAATGTTCTTCTGCTGACCTTCGCATCATCCATGTTATCATGAACAATGAGCCAATTGATTGGCCCAGCCTTGTCACCTTGACAATGCTCAAGGCGAAGCGTCACCCGACCTTCAAGATTCCTTACGCTCTTATCATTTCTAGGATTCTTGAAGACAAAGGTGTAAATGTTGAAGGGGAACAACAGGCCTGGACACTAATTCAAACAGAATGCTTGACAGCACGCTTACTTAGTTGCTGATGGTGAATGTAAATGGAGTTTATGTTCATAAAGATGATGCTCCTCACATGGCTGACGTTGCTCAATATTCTGATGATGAGGACATGCCTACTGCTGATATTCCTGTTGATAATGTTCATGCTGCTGGAACGTCATTTGCTGCTCACTCTACATCTTGTCCTTCCATGGAAGACATGTTATTCGATATGAATCAGAGAATGCAGGAATTCTTCTTTATATCTCAAGAATGGCATCAAGAAATCATAAGACAAATCTCGGATGTAGATGATCGTGTGTGTAACCTAGAAGATAGATTTGACGCCCAATTCAACAGTGATGAGAGTGAAGAGTTTAATTTATTTTTCTTTTTCTCTCTTGTTTGTATTACATTGAATCATTGAATAAAATTCTATGCTTGCATTGTTTAAGGAGGAGTTATTTACTTTTCTATTTAATGCACATATTGAGGGGGAGCCTTTATTTCTTTTGATAATAATCAAAATAGGGGGAGAAATTATTTAAAGCCTCATATGTTTAATAATTTTAATGATGTCTAGTATGTTTAATAGTTTTGTTAGTTGTGATAGTTAAAACAGGTTATTACAAAGGGCTTAAAAGAAAATTTTGATCATCATCTAAAACGGGAAGATTGTTAAACATACAAGGATATGAAGCTTGAAGACTTTGATGATGATTCAAGAACAAAGGACTTAAAGACTTGAAGACTTATAATCATGTGTATTTACTTGTAATAACTCTATTTTAAGTTTTTGAGTCTGTATAATTAGAGTACAAGATAGCCAACACATAGTCCATCATCTGAAAACTCATTTTTATCAAATCCACTCTGTGATAATCGATTATCACTTAGGATAATCAATTATCCTGCACTGAAAATTGTTTTTCTGAAAACCGTGTTGTGATAATCAATTATCAGTTAGGATAATCGATTATCCCAGCTAGATAATCGATTATTTACACAGATAATCGATTATCCTGGTCCTGTTTTACTCCTCTGTGAAAATGGCTTTGTAATAATCGATTATCACTCAAGATAATCGATTATCTACGTCTGTTATGAGTTTTGAAATTCAAATTTGGACCAATTTATGAAAACCCTATTCCCAATTCTTCTGTTTTCGAAAATCATTATTTCCCACACCCTATTCTCTCTACTTAAGGTTCTCTAAGGCTCTCTGCAAAATAATAATCCTTTTTCATACAAAAGTTAAGAGTTGTGATTGCTAAAGGACTTTGTGTAGGGAAGAAAAATGGACTTTTGACAACCTAATGTGGGCTAGAAGCGATAAGAATCACTGAGTGGGTTTCTTGGTGGATTATGTGTTGTGCCGTCTCTAAGAAAAGTTGTTGTTCATCCTTTGTGGATTCAAAGGAGGTGTTCATCTCTTGTGTGACTCAAGAGAGGTGTTTTCTATTCCTTATCTTTTTCAATTTGTAATCTGTTGTAACATGTGATTATAGTGACAGCGTTAATCCTCTTTTAGAGTGATTAACAATTGGACGTAGGGTCTTTTGATCCGAACCAGTATAAATCAACTATGTAATCTTCTTTCCCTTATCTCTTTACATTACAAGCATTTTAATCAGTAAAATTTGGGAAAATTTTTAAAACCCTAATTTTTTTATAAGAAACCAATTCACCCCCCCTCTTGGTTTTTGTCCCTAAATGCGAACATTCTGTTGCGCGATTCTAACATAATCAATTGGTCAGGTGAAGGGGGGGCAGCTGTAGACCCCAAATCTTGTCCGACTTCCTAATAAAGTCAGAAATCACCCGTTTGGAAGATGGTCAAGACTTTGTTAAGTCCCTAGTAGCTTTTTTTAGGTTCCATTTAAGATAAGAAGGGTTTTCTGCGACAATAAAAATTGAAAATTACGTCGGGAACAGCGGATGACCGTCCAGGTTATCCAGATGACCGTCCATGCCTATTTTGAGGCAATGGACAACCATCCACTTAGCCCAGACGACCGTCCATGGCAACTTTTAGCCATGGACAACCGTCCACTTTACATAAACAGTCGTCCATTCTCACTTTTGGCCATGGACGGTCGTCCACTAAGCCCAGACGATCGTCCACTTTTCCTGGTGCGGTTCCCTATAAATAGGAGCCTCATTTCACGTTTTTCACACACTATTCACTCCTACCACTCTCTAGGAAGCTTTTTGGCACTTTAGAGTGACTCTGAGCACTATTTCGGAGTTCGAGTGAGCTTTCTGATTTCTGTTAAGGTAGAAATCGGTTAAGGAGGTCTCTCTTTGAGATATCCGGCCCTCGGTAGAGTGAAATTTTCTCTTTTGCGGGGAGGAGCTTGCTTGTAGAGTGCGGGGACAGTCAAAAAGCGTCCTCAAGTCTTGAAGTGTTAATATAAAGTCCGCTTCGGAGGTTCCTTCTCTATTCTCTCTCTCTTTTACTGCTTTCTTTTACTATTTTCCTTGTATGCGTTAGATACTAGGACCATGTAGATATTTAAATTCTGCCAGTAGATAAATAAATCAGGTAAAAGCATATTTTCTTCCAGTTTTTATTTTACGAACTAGTCTATCATAGCGAACCCGAAAGGGACGTTATGGGGTGCTAACACCTTCCCTACACGTAACTAACTCCCTTACCCGACTCTGGTTGTAATGACCAAAGTTGATTTTTTCTAAAACCAATGCCTTTTTACCTTTTTCAGTGTTTAAGGTTAAAACACTGATGGCGACTCCATAGAACCTTTTTCAAAAACTTCATTTGTAAAATCAGTTCGGTTATCGGACATCTTAAGAATGTCGACCATCTTTATAAAAAACGTGAGTCATTCTAAAACCATCGCGTCGCTCTGACCGCCTCTTTTGACGGCAGCGACAAAGACTTTGAAAATCCTAAGTGAACACTTTTACTGGCCACACGTGAAGAAGCATATTGAAAAATTTTGTGAAAACTGCATTGCATGTAAGAAAGCCAAGTTTAGGGCCTAACTTCATGGACTTTACACCCGTTTGCCCATTCCTACCTTGTCTTGGGTAAGAATATCCATGGATTTTGTACTTGGGCTTACAAGGACAAAGCGAGGAATGGATTTCATCTTCGTGGTAGTGGACCGATTTTAAAAAACGACCCATTTTATTCCCTACCACAAGACGGACAATGTGTGACTAGTTGCAAATCTCTTCTTTAGAGAAGTTGTTAGATTGCATGAGATACCTAGCACAATTGTATCTGATAGAAATACTAAGTTCTTGAGTCACTTCTGGAGGACACTTTGGAACTAAACTCCTTTTTTTGACCACTTGCCATCCCTAAACAGATGGTCAAACAAAAGTGGTGAATAGTGATGATGATTGATGATGATTGAAGATCTTGAAGATTTGATGAAGTCAAAGGATTTCTGGAATAAGTGAAGATTTGTTGAAGTCAAAGGATTTATGGGATAAGGGATGTAGTGTTTAGTGAGTCTGCATCAATATTAAGTAGGTATAATCATCTATCATTTTCTACTGCATGAGGTTCTATCATTTGAAAGAGATAAAAATGCCTCTAAACTTTTTAATCTATTAAAAATCCTTTAATCAGTTAATATGCTCTTAAATCTCAGATTTAACTAATATATTTACAGATTAATCGATTAAAATTAGCGAAAAACACTTCTGACACATTTTTAACTGATGAATTTCGAAATAATTGATTAAAACCACTTAAAATAATTATAAACATGTTTTGTCGCAGTTTTAATCGATACATATTTGAATTAATCGATTAAAACCACTTAAAATAAGTGTAAACATGTTCTATTAGTATTGTCATCAATTAAACTTCGAATTAATCAATTAAAATCACTTAAGGATTTTTGTATAACTATTTTAATCGATTAAAACACGTTTTTATCAGTTAAAATGTTTCTGGAAAGTGTTGTTGATGAGTCCCTAGTTGCCCCGTAGGCGGAAGAGGTCATTCGTAGGAAGATCACTAGAAGCATGACTAAAAGGGAGGCTTCCTCCTCACCCTTCATTTTTAATTTACTAAGTATTTTCTTTTTTCTATATTTTTTCACTTATTTTCACTTTCCTTTTGTAGGCTCACTTTTTGCACCTCCTTTTTGAAGAATACCACCTCTTTTTGGTGGAAAACAAGCCTTGTATCCATAGGATACATGCATGGGCAGACCAAAGGTGTAGGACATTTTGCTTAAACGAATTAACTGATTAATTAAACCAGTTTGTTAGAGAAATCTCTATATAAACATATTTGCTTAAACGTTTTAAAAACACATCTTTTAGAAATCATTCAAGCAATCAATAAAGATTTTTTCAAGAGAGAAGCATGTTATTTTCAGTGGGAATTTTCGAAGATCTTTCTTGAGGCATTTTTGTATTCTTGCTTATGAAGAAACTCAATCAGCAGTAGGATTTTTGCATCTACATAATTGGGTTTGATTGTTCTAGTTTCTTCATTCTTTCATTTCTATTTCAATTATGTATTGGCTTGGTGTCTACAAGATTGGGCACTGGTTCTGCAATTGGAATTTGGTTGTAGGTAGGATTCAAGAACTGGAATTTGGTTCTTGGTGCAGGTTTGATTTTGTAACTAGAATTTGGTTACAGTTTGGGTTCAAGAACTGAAATTTGGTTCTTAGTGTACGTTGGATTGTTTGTAATTTGATTATGTAAATCAAATTATTCAATATAGTGGAACTCAACTCGAATTTGGTTGAGAACTGGATGTAGCCCAGGGGTTTGGTGAACCAGTATAATTCTTGGTATTTTTTTTTCCTCTTCCATCACTTTCTTTAATTCTGCTTGAACTTTATTCAATTCAGTTTGGTTTTCCTGGTTCAATACTTGATCAGATTTCTTAATCTTTGAAATTGTTAATCTGTATTTGTAAGTTGCGAAAAAGTTTGTAAAGATCAATTCACCCCCCATCTTGATCTCAACCTATAATTCTAACAAATAGAACTCTGTCTCAACTATTAAGATGCATGATTTCTAGGAACCCCGAAGAGTGGGAGAACATAATTCCCCATGTAGAATTTTCATATAATCGGGTGGTTCATTCCACTACCTCCCACTCTCCTTTTGAGGTTGTTTATGGGTTCAATCCCTTAACACCATTAGACCTCCTTCCTCTACCTACCCATGAAGCTTGGACTAGCTAAGATGGTCTAGAAAAATCTAAGATCATTAAGGACCTATATGCCCGAGTTAGATCCAACATAGAGAGGAAAGTAGGTCAGTATAACAAGCATGCCAATAAGGGAAGGAAGGAAGTCATCTTCCAAACTGGAGATTGGGTATGGCTTCACTTGAGAAAGGAGTGGTTCCCGACTCAAAGGAAGTCCAAACTCAACCCCCCGAGGTGACGGACATTTCCAAATAGTTAGGAAAATAAACAACAATGCATATGAGTTAGATCTACCATCCGAATATAACATTAGCAACTCTTTTAATGTTAGTGATCTTACTTCTTTTTATGCAGGTTTTGCAAATTCATGGACAAATTCTCTCTAAGGAGAAGAGGATGATGAGTCCCTAGTTGTCCCGGAGGTGGGAGAGGTCATCCCTAGGAGGATTACTAGGAGCATGACTAGAAGGGAGGTCTCATCCTCACCTTCTATTTTAAATTTACTAAGTATTTTTACTTAGTATTTTCTTTTCCTAAGTTTTTCACTTATTTTCGCTTTCCTTTTGTAGGCTCTCTTTTTGCACCTCCTTTTTAAAGAATATCACCACTTTTTGGTGGAAAGGAAGTCTTAGATCCACAGGATACATGCATGGTCAACCCAAAGGTGTAGGACAATCAATTTTCATGTCCTACACCCCTTTTTGGAGAGGAAGAAGCTTGGGATGCGGGATTGGTAAACTTGGGACAACCCAAAAGGAAGCACACCCTTTTTTCATGTTCTCGACAACCTTTGAGATATTTTTGGTGGGCTAGGACAAATTTAACATATTTAGGCTATGGGGACTCTTAGCCTTTAGGTTTAGGTTAAGTTTATGTCTCCTTTTGTAATTCCATCTAGGTCCCTCCCCTAAAAGTCTATAAATAGAAGGTTTCCCCTTATGTAATGAGGTTGAACATTTATGACAAGTTTGTGAGGTTTCTTAGAGTGTTTCATCGTTTTGAGTATCTTATCTTGAACCTTGGTTCAAGTGGCGACAACCACCACTTATCTAGGGTGGCTCATCCCCTAGTAGCATGCCAACACTCCACCACCACCATACTTCTCTTCTCTTCATCTTTTCTTCTTTATTTCTTCACTCCATTTATTTACCAAAGGGGCTGGTCCATTTTTCCAGCCCTTGTCTTTATTCTTTTCTAGCCTTATTCCATCTTTTCTCCCCCCACAATTCTCAGAAATGAACCTTAACATCTAGACTGACAACTATCTTAATGTACAATGAGAATTTTCCTTGGGTTTACTTATTTATTGCTTAAAATTCTGCACCTTATTTTATTACACATCAACCTTGTTCATGGTCACACAAGTTATACATTCCTTACCCGAGATCACACGAGTTATCAAAACCTGTATTTACCTTACTTGGGGTCCCACGAGTTATACGAGTTATCAAATATCTTTGGATGACAAATAAATAAGGTTTATTGACTAAATCTCACAAATATATATTGGTCTAGCCAAATAATGGTTGATAGAATAAACACAGTCAAACCGAACACTACTCAATGAAATGGTCAACTTAACATTAAACTCAATTGGCCTCTATTCCTAAAGGAATTCGCCCTCTGAGCTTCTGGGTCTTGTGTACCTACTTGACCCAAAGCTATTAAAACTACTTTATTTATTTAATTATCTTGTTATATATAATTAATTATCTTTTATTTGTTATAATATCTTATATCGGTTATTATCTTTTGGGCTATTGTTATCTTCTCGAGTCCTATATAAGGAGATTTAGTCATAAAGTATATATGAGCTCATAACTCATTCTCAAATACATTACTCTCTTGTCTAAAAACTGACTTGATCATCAAAGTGTCTTTTTTAAGTGAGCCTCTATTATTTTCAAAGAAAGTTATTCAATATCCTCGAAGTCGAATTCGAAGACAAAGTTAATGTTCAGAACATGATCCATCGGTCTCTTTAGACCCTCTTACTAATTTCTACTAGTCCGCTTAGATAGTAATTCTTTACTGTGATTAGTTCTTACCTCAACCATCAAATTATGAATGATGAAATACACTATTAAAAAATTAGTTATTTTTTAATAATTTTATAAAAATTATTTAAATTTATAAGAAATTTATTCACGAACAATTTATTTCCAAAGGAAGTTATTCAACATCCTTGAAGCTTGAAACCGAAGTCAAAGCTCAAAACATGATTCATCGATCTCATCAAATCCTCTTAGTGACCTGTAGTAATTATTTAATGTGATTAGTTCCTACATCAAGCATCAAATTATAAATGATGAAATATACTATTAAAAAATTAGTTATTTTTTTATTTGTTTTATAAAAGTTATTTAAATTTATAAGAAATTTATTCTCAAGCAATTTTGTATAAAAAAATTGTAAAAATATTCTTCGAAGAATTTCTAATAGGATACTACCCCTAATTTTAAAGTTAGACATATGGTTTAGGTGGCTATAGTATAAGATAAGCTGAATTTAATTTGAGGGTGATTGTGTTAATGAAGAAGGAAGATTATTTGAAAATCACTTTTTGATGATGTCCATTATAAGATAGCTAGGTAAATGAGTGAGTAGTCTTGTATAAAGCCAAATAATCTAATCTTTGAAAGTAAAAATAATCAATTATGTTAAAACTAAATCTGTATTAATTTATTAGATAAGTACTTAATCGATTATATGACTTAATATCATATTTTCATAACGCGCGCTAATAATCGATTATGTGGTCACGTAATCAATTATGTACCTAAATCTCTGTTTTAACATAACATGCTAATAATCAATTATATTGGTACCTAATCGATTATATGACTTATTTTCAGACTGCCACTGCACGCAAATAATCAATTAGATATCCTACTAATCGATTATCTACGATAGTTATAACAAATTTTTTCTCTATAAAAGAATGCAAACTTTCTTCAATCAAATATATCTTTTAGAAAAATTAAAGCAATAAGAAAGAACGTTGTGGACATCAAGAAAAGTGGGTAATTTTGTAAAATGCTTTGAAGATCAAATTCAAAGAAGAGGTTATTTGGCTATAGGGTGCAGTGTTTTATGAGTTTAAGGTGAAATCGTTTCTTATCTTTTTCTTGTGAATCTTGTATTGAATTTTGATGTATGTGAGGCTAGCTAGTGAGAAGAAACATTTTCAAGTATTGTGATCTTGATTAAAAGTTGTTGTTAGTCAATATTATTAGATTAGGTTGTAATTTATTTTAATGAAAAACTCCAGGCTAAGGTTGCTTGATTAAAAATGGATATAGATTCACAAAGAATTGAACCAGTATAAATTCTCGAGTTCTTTTCTTCTTCTTCTTATCTTAATATTCTTGTTTTATTAATATTGTTATAATTCTTTTATATTTGATCATTAGAAAAAGTTTTTTAGTAATTGATTAGAATTAAAAAGATTTTGAAAACCCAATTCACCCCCCCTCTTGGGTATGTTCTATCATTAATATTTTTATAACAATTGACCTCAGAGCTGGGTTATCAAAAGTTAATTGATTTTTATCCAAAAAGAATGACTAATATTTCTCAAACTTTTGCTGAAGGGCATCTACAAACATACCTCCTTTATTTTCTGCAGAAAATTATCCACTTTGGAAAATAAGAATGAAGATTTTTGTTGAATCTATTGATAAAGGTGTCTGGGATGTTATTGTTAATGGTCCTTTTCAACCAACCAAGATTAAGGATGATATAACAATTGTCAAATATTTTATTGAATGGACACCTTATGAAAATAAAAGAGTTCACTATGATGTTAAAGCTAAAAATATTATTTCTTCTGCACTAACACTTGACGAATTCTGTTGGAGATTAGCATGATTAATTAGAATAATTCAATTATGATAAGATTTAATGATAATATAATTAGTTTTATTTCATTATTTATGCTAGTTATGTACAACATTTATAGGGAGAATATTTCCTTGATTTTCAGGGACAGATTAGTGTATAGGTTTATTACCTTGTATTCTATTTATACCTCCTTTGTATCTTTTCCAAAATAAGAAATACACAACGTATTTTTCGCATGGTATTATAGCTCAATTTGGACCATCCTTAACCTAGCGCAGCCAACCATGGAAGAGAAATAGGCAGGAGATTTGACCACCAATTTGGTCGAAGGACCTGCTCTTCCTATCATTGGTCACAAATTGAATGGTCAAAAATACTCTCAATAGGTGCGTTCAGTTAAAATCTCATTTCAAGAAAAAGGGAAGGAAGGTTACATCACCAAAGACTCCAAGTGTCCAGTAAAGGGTGACCCTAACCTCAACAAATGGCAACTAGAAAACAGTTTAGTCATGTCATGGTTACTCAACACCATGACCAATGAAATTGGGGAGGATTTCATGTACTATATGACACTGCCAAGGAGATGTGGAATGAAGTGAAGGAAACCTACGCAAATATGGACAATATGTCTGTGGTATTTAAGATCAAGAGCATACTCCATGAACTACGATAAGGTGATTTCTCAGTCACTGAGTATTTTAATACAATCAGTCGACATTGGCAGCAACTAGACATATATAAAGACGTTAAATGAAGTTGTGTCAAGGATAAGAAGAAGTATAAATAATTGGTGGAGAAAAGATAGGATCTACAACTTCCTATTGGGGCTAAACATGGAACTTGATGAAGTCCAAGGGAGAAACCTTGGAACCAAACCTCTTAAAACAATCCGAGAAATATTTTCGGAAGTGAGAAGGGAGGAAAGCAGGAGGAAATTAATGCTTGGAAAGTCAAGTGCAACCCCACCCATCGAAGGCACAACAATGGCAGCAAGGGGGAACCAATCTCGTCCATCTAAAAAGAAAAATCGACCATGGTGCGATCACTACAAGAAATCGGGACATCACGAGTAAACAATGTCACGAGATCAAGATGGTTTTTCTGCTTCATAGACGATCACACACGGGTCACTTGGGTGTTCCTAATGAAGGAGAAATCAGAAGTTGGTAGAATATTTGAATTTTTTCATACTATGGTGGAAACACAACTTCAAAATAGGATTAAGGTACTTAAGAGTGATAATGACCGAGAGTATTACCATTTTATACTAAGTTCCTACCTTCAGAGACATGGAATCATACATCAGAGTTCATGTGTAGATACCACTCAGTAAAATGGGGTCGTCGAGCGAAAGAATAAACATCTCTTAGAAGTGACCAGATCTCTCATGTTGGCTACATATGTACCCAACCAATTTTGGGAGAAGTTGTCCTCTATACAACCTACCTCATAAACAAAATGCCTTCCCAAATCCTTAACTTTAACACACCTCACTCTACTGTCCAAACCTCATACCCTACTAGTCATATCCTTACATCCATTCCCTGGAAAATATTTGAATGTTCAGCCTTTATCCATAACCTCCATCCTCGTCGCAGCAAACTTGACCCAAAATTCATAACATGTATTTTCCTTGGCTATTATCCCCAACAAAAGGGGTATAAATGTTATTCACCTCAAACTAGGAAATTTTACCACACCATGGATATCACCTTTTTTGAGAATCAACCTTATTACCCTAAAGTTGGCATTCAAGGGGAGCAAATATATTCAATTAAAGTGGAAAAATCCCAACTTTTAGAATCCTAACTTTTGGGATTTGAGCTAGCTATTCTGGCCCAAATGCAGAACCAACCAATACTGCACGTGCAGCAGAGGAAACTACAGTAGCAAATGCAGAGCCAGCCAAGACTGCAACTGAAAGAAAGGAAGTAGAGTCTAACACAGCTCCAAGGCAAAGTCATGAATTAAACCAAGCTCTAGAAAATAAGTTTTCCCTAGACAATATCATTTCTAATCTAGAACCTATTGATAACATTGACATTCCTATTTCATTAAGAAAAGGGGTGATATCTTGCACTCAACACCCCATTGAGAATTATGTGTCCTATGAAAAATTTTCAAATGAGTATAGGTCGTTTGTGGCAGCTCTTGACAACATACATATCCCAAGAAATTTTCAAGAGGCACTCCAACAACCTGAATGGACAATAGTTGTAACAGAAGAAGTTCAGGCCTTGGTTAAAAATGGCACATGGGAAATCACCACCCTACCAAAAGGTCGGAAATCAATTGGATGCAAGTGGATATTCTCCATCAAATATAATGCAGATGGTAGTATAAACTGGTACAAAGCCCGACTGGTGGCGAAAGGGTTTACCCAATCATATGGAGTGGACTATGAAGAGACGTTTTCACCGGTGGCCAAACTCAATTCAATCTGAGTTATACTCTCTTTAGCTGTAAATATATATTGACAACTTTATCAACTAGACATCAAGAATGCCTTCCTAAACGGTGAACTAGAAGCAGAGTCTAACTGAGACTGCACTTGAAAGAAAGGAAGTAAAGTCTAGCACAACTCCAAGGCAAAGTCATGAATCAAACCAAGCTCCAGAAAATAAGTTTTCCTTAGGTAATATCGTTTCTAATTCTGAACTTATTGATAACATTGACATTCCTATTGCATTAAGAAAAGGGGTGAGATCTTGCACTCAACACCCCATTGGGAATTATGTATCCTATGAAAAATTGTCACAGGGGTATAGGTCATTTGTTGCAACTCTTGACAACATACATATCTCAAAAAATGTTCAAGAGGCACTCCAACAACCTGAATGGACACTAGCTATAACAGAAGAAGTTCAGGCCTTGGTTAAAAATGGCACATAGGAAATCACCACCCTACCAAAAGGGAAGAAAACGATTGGATACAAGTGGATATTCTCCATCAAATACAATACATATGGTAGTATAAACCGGTACAAAGCCCGACTGGTGGCAAAAGGGTTTACCCAATCATATGGAGTGGACTGCGAAGAGACGTTTGCATCGGTGGACAAACTCAATTCAAATCCGAGTTATACTCTCTTTAGCTACAAATTTAGATTGGCCACTTTATCAACTAGACATCAAGAATGTCTTCCTAAATGGTGAACTAGAAGAAGAGTCTAGCCAAGACTGCACCTGAAAGAAAGGAAGTAGAGTCTAGTACAGCTCCATGACAAAGTCATGAATCAAACCAAGCTCCAAAAAATAAGTTTTCCCTAGGTAATATTATTTATAATCCTAAACCTATTGATATTATTGTCATTCCTATTGCATTAAGAAAAGGGGTGAGATCTTGCACTCAACACCCCATTAGGAATTATGTGTCCTATGAAAAATTGTGACAGGGGTATAGGTCGTTTGTGGTAGCTCTTGACAACATACATATCCCAATAATGTTCAAGAGGCACTCCAACAACCTGAATGGACAACAGCTGTAATAGAAGAAGTTCAGGTCTTGGTTAAAAATGACACATAGGAAATCACCACCCTACCAAAAGGGAAGAAATCGATTGGATACAAGTGGATATTCTCCATCAAATACAATGCAGATGGTAGTATAAACTGGTACAAAGCCCGATTGGTGGCAAAAGGGTTTACCCAATCATATGGAGTGGACTACGAAGAGACGTTTGCAACAATGGCTAAACTCAATTCAATTCGAGTTATACTCTCTTTAGCTACAAATTTAGATTGGCCACTTTATTAACTAGATCATCAAGAATGCCTTCCTAAATGGTGAACTAGAAGAAGAAGTCTATATGCAAATTCCTCCAGGACTTGAATCATCAAAAACCTCAAACATGGTGTGTAGGCTCCGAAAATCTTTATATGGCTGTTGAATATAGGAAAAAACTGTATAGGGTTAATTTCCCTTGTGTATTTACCACACATAGGGCAGTGTATTTATAATAAAGAAAGGTACTCCTCAAAAGAGTAACAGAATACAAATAGGGTAAATAAAAGATATTATTTGATATTGTGATTAACAATATCTCAACAATATCAAATAATATCAACTAATATCTAATCATATCTAACACTCCCCCTCAAGCTGGAGCATACAAATCGTATGTGCCTAGCTTGGTACAAAGATAATCCATCCTAGGTCCCCGTAAAGACTTAGTGAAAATATCTCGCTAATTGATCACATGAGTTAACGAACTCGGCCTTGATGTCTCCGGACATAATCTTTTCTCGAATAAAATGGCGAGTCAATCTCAATGTGTTTAGTCCTCTCATGAAAGACAGGATTAGAGCTTATATGGAGAGCAGCCTGATTGTCACACACTAGTGTCATTTGAGTGACATCTCCAAATTGTAGCTCTTTAAGCAATTGCTTGAGCCAAATAAGTTCACAGGTAGTCGAGGCCATAGCTCTATACTCGCTTCGCACCGGATCTTGCCACAACACTTTGTTTCTTACTTTTCCATGAGATCAAGTTACCACCAATGGAAACACAATACCCGGATGTAGATCTTCTATCGGAGGGAGATCCCGCCCAATCGAGCATCCGAATAGCGGACAACTCTTGTATGATTATGGGAGTCATACACCAAACCTTTTCCAGGAGACTTTTTGATGTACTTCAATATACTGGATGACCGCATTCCAATGATCTTGACAAGGAGAATTGAGGAATTGACTCACCACACCGATCGCAAAGGAAATGTCGTGGCGAGTAACTCGTAAGATAATTTAATTTTCCAACTAATCTTCTATACCTGTTCGAGATCCGACATTGGCTCCCCCGATTTGGCAAGAGTTTGGTATTAGGATCCATGGGTGTGTCAACGAGCTTTGAATTCATCAACCCAGCTTCCTCCAAAATATCCAATGCATACTTTCTTTGAGATATAACAATGCCATCGGTAGATTGTGCTACCTCAATACCCAAGAAATATCCGAGTTTGCCAAGATCTTTGGTTTGAAAATGGTGGCAAAGGTGTTGTTTCATCCGAGAGATGCCATGATGGTCACTACCTGTAAGAACAATGTCATCGACATACACTATCAAATAGATACATCCAAGCATTCGAGTGACTGGTAAAAGACCGAGTGGTCTCGCCTCACTTCTAGTCATGCCAAATTGTTGAACAACGCCGCTAAATTTGCCAAACCAGGCCCTAGGAGACTCGTTTTAGGCCATATAAAGATTTGCGAAGACGACATACCAATCCAGAAGACTCCCCCGAGCAACAAATCCGGAGGTTGCTCCATATAAATCTCTTCTTGCAAATCACCATTCAAGAAAGCATTTTTGACATCCAGATTGATAAAGAGGCCATTGTTGAATAGCGGCCATGGCAATGAATAAACGAACGTAAGCCATCTTTGCCACTCGGAGAGAAAGTATCACCATAATCCAACCCAAAAATTTGGGTATAGCCTTTGGCTACAAGGCGAGCTTGAGGCGATCAATAGTACCATCAGGACCAACCTTGATAGCGAAGACCCACCCGCAACCAACAACAGATTTTCCGGATGGTAATGGGACAAGCGTCCAGTGTTCCACTAGTCCGAAGAGCACCGAGTTCATCTAGCATGGCCTGACGCCAACCAGGGTGGGCTAAGGCTTCGGAGACAGATTTAGGAATAGACACGTAAGAAATAGACGAGAGACATGTATAAAATGGTGAAGAAATTCGATGATAACTAATAGCAGTATAATGTGGAGAAGGATTACGAGTAGAACGCGTACCTTTACGAAGGGCAATAGGAAGGTCGGACTCGTGGACTGGAACCGGAGGAGGCAGAGTATTTGGCACCGGGAGTGAGTCATGTGGCGTCTCGTTGTGGGCGAGGTCTCGTGACTATAAACCCGAAGGGGTGGTGGAGGAGGAGGGGCTAATGGTGGATGGTCCTCAACATAAGGATCAATGAGAACAGGAATGGGAACCGTAGCGAGATGGAGACTCAGCAGGTAGGGAAGGGTCCTTAAAGTAAAAGGAAAACTCATTGAAGGTGACATCGGCAGACACAAAATAGCGATTAAGAGAAGGAGAAAAACACTTGTATCCTTTTTGGGATCGAGTAAATCCTAAGAAAACACATTTGTGTGATCGAGGAGATAACTTATCATGACCAGGATCAAAATTGTGGACAAAACAGGTAGACCCAAAAACCTTCGTGAGGTAAAGGATGGAGAGTGTCATGAGGAAATAAAATAGAATGGGGAATTTTGTTATCTAAAACCGAAGAGGGCATACGATTAATAAGATAACGAGCAAGTAAGAACAAGCATCACCCCAAAAATGTTGAGGAACCGCACCATGAATTAAAAGAGTACGGGTTGTTTCAATAAGGTGTCTATTCTTGCGCTCAACCACCCCATTTTGTTGAGGGGTATAAGCACAGGAAGTTTGATGAAGAATGCCATGAGAAGCCATAAATTGTTTAAACGAGTTTGAAAGATATTCACGGCCATTATCACTTCGAAAAGTTTGAATAGAGACACCAAATTGATTTTTAATTTCATGATAAAAGTTTTGGAATATAGAAAACACCTCGAACGATTTTTCATTAAAAATAACCAAGTACAACGAGAGAAATCATCAATGAAAGTAACAAAATATTGAAAACCTAAATTAGACTTAACACGACCGGGTCCCCAAATGTCGAGTGAACTAAGGCAAAGGGGGATGAAGCACGCTGGGAAACACTACGAGAAAAGGAAGTACGACTATGTTTGCCTAATTGACGGACTCACACACCAAACTGGACAACCGGGATAAGCTCGGGAACAAGTTGCCGTAATTTGCGCAGACCGGGGTGACCAAGCCGAGCATGAAGGAGAGAAGGAGACTCCATAACCGTGCCAACATGTGGAGAAGGTTGAAGATAATAAAGTCCATGTGACTCACATCCGGTGCCAATCACTTTTTGCGAGCTCCGGTCCCGTAAGGAAACGAAGTTTTGGTAAAAGAGATAACACAATCAAGAGATCGAGTTAGACGGCTAATGGATAATAAGTTAAAGGGGGACCCGGTACATACAAAACATTATCAATGGACAACGAGGGAAAAGAGTAATCGTTCCAACACCATGAGCTAAAGTTGTAGACCCATTAGCCATTGTAACGGAGGGTAAATTATGAGAAGAAGTGAAAGAGGAAAATAAGGATTTGTTACCGGTGATGTGATCGGTGGCGCCCGAGTCAAGAACCCAAGAGCCAATAGAAGAAGAGTGAGTCGGACCAGCAAAAGATGTACCTGTGTGGGCAACGAAGTAGTGGAACTGGAGGGCTTTCGATCCTCATACCATTGAAGAAAATCATTGAAGATAGCAGATTTGTCTCGAAGGTACGGACGAAGGAGGATCCACAGCAGAGGATTGTGCGGAAGAATCGGCCTCGAGCAACTGCAGCAGATCGGCGAGGATAACCATGTAAAGCATAACATTTGTCAATTTTGTGGCCTGGTTTGCCACAATGGTCACACTTGACACGCCCTTTGCCTGGCTTGTGAGAGCGATTACGATCATCACGGTGAGAGGCCAAGGCGGATGAATCATTAAAAACAGATTGCTCGGACCCACCGGAGCGGACGGAGGTAACTTCGAGACTGGAAGTGGCAGCGGAAGATGCCATGGAGGAAGAGAGAGAAAAACCCTAAAACACCAAAGAGGTCCGATTGGAGCAGCGAGGACAGATCCGGAGAGAGGAGAAGGAGGCGACGCCGGCGCAAAGAGCGGCGGCTCGAACGGCGGCGAGACGCGCCGCCACGCGCGGCGGAACGGGAGAAGGTGGCGCGGCTTCGGGAGGCACGTGAGGAAGCGTGGCTGCTCCGATGACCGCGAAACTTCCACGGTGGAGGTCGCACGGAGGAGGCGAGCAAAACCCTGTGCTCGGCGGTCCGAACTGCTACTCCGGCGACGGCGGCGGCGGCGGACGACGGTGGCGACGGCGGCGGCGGCGGTGGCGATGGAGGCGGCGACAGCTGCAGGTTCGAGCGTGAGCTGAAAAAATCCCAAGAGACCTTAAGCTCTTGATACCATGTTGAATATAGGGAAAAACTGTATAGGGTTAATTTCCCTTGTGTATTTACCACACATAGGCCAGTGTATTTATAATAAAGAAAGGTACTCCTCAAAAGAGTAACAGAATACAAATAGGGTAAATAAAAGATATTATTTGATATTGTGATTAACAATATCTAACAATATCTCAACAATATCAAATAATATCAACTAATATCTAATCATATCTAACAATGGCCTTAAGCAATCTCTGAGAGCACGGTTTGATAGATTGACTCGGGTTGTCAAAGAAGATGGATTCAACCAATGCTAATTAGATCACATGATGTTTGTCAAACACTCTACAGAAGGGAAGGCCCTATTCATTGTTTATGTTAGAATCGCGCAGCGGAATGTTCGCGTGGTCGGACAAAAACCAAGAGGGGGGGTGAATTGGTTTCTTAACAAAAATTAGGTTTTCAAAATTTTCCCCAAATTTTACCGATTAAAAACTGTGTAAATGTAAATAGAGAAGAGATAGAATCTTACACAGGAGATTTATACTGGTTCGAATCAAAAGACCCTACGTCCAGTTGCTAATCACTCAAACAGAGGATTAACGCTGTCACTATAATCAAAGTTGTTACAAACAGATTACAATTGAAAAGATAAAGTAAAGAAAACACCTCTCTTGAAATCCACAAGAGATGAAGAATAGCTTTCCCTAGAGACGGCACAACACACAATCCACTAAGAACTCCACTTAGTGATTCTTATCGCTTCTAGCCCACACCAGGTTCCAAAAGCCCCTTTTTCTTGCAACAAACAGTTCTCTGGCACTCACAACACTTAACTTTTGTATGAAAAAGGTTGTTCTTTTTTTCTGAGTGCCAAGGAGAAGCTTAAGTAGAGAAATTAGGGTTTTGGAATTGGGATTTTTGAAACTAGGGTTCTTGGAAATAGGGTTTTCGAAAATAGGGTTGATTTGAAGTTAAAATTCGAAATCTGATTGAAATAATCGATTAAATCAAGAGTTAATCGATTATTACAGAGCCAAAATCAACAGAACCCCAAAACTCTCTGTTTTAATCGATTAAAAGCCCTGTTAATCGATTAACTGTGTTAATCAATTAAACCAGTGAGCAGATACAGAAAATGGTTTTTCTCACTGTTTTAATCGATTATTTCACCATTTAATCAATTAAAGCCGAGGCACTTTGATAAATTTTAGCTTTTTGAAGCTTCTAAGGTGCAGACTATGTACCGGTTATCTCAAACTCTAATATTACAGACTCAATCTAATCAAAATAGAGTTATTACACTACAAAACAAGTCTTCAACTCTTTAAGTCTTGTGTTCTTGAATCATCATCAAAATCAACAAGCTTCATGTCCATCAAATCTAATATCAAGTCCTTGAATGTTCAACAATCTCCCCCTTTTTTATGATGATCAAAATTATCTTTTAAAGCCTTGTAATAACTTGTTTTATCTGTCATACTAACAAACACATTAAACATACCAGATAATATTTAAAAACAATAATATTAGGCTTTAAATTTGCATAACTTTAAAAACTTGTAATTCTGCTATGGCAAACATAAGAGTTCCCCCTCAAAATATGCATAACTTTAGAGAAAACTCCCCCTCAATCAAAGCAAAAACAGAACACCACATTTTATTTCAGAGATAAGCATTCATTACAATATAAGAGAAAAATTACAAATTTTTAAAATTCTTCACTATCATCACTATGAAAGTGTGCATCAAATCTATTTTTTAAACGACACACTTTATCATCTACATCAGATATACGGCGAATTATTTCCTCATGTCGTACTCCAGAAAGAGTGAAGAATGACTGCATTCTCTGATTCATGTCAGATAACATGTCTTCCATGGATTGTCGAGTTTCATGATGAGTAGAGGAAGTTCCAACACTTTGGATTTGATTAGAGGGAAGCTCAGCAGCAGGAGGCATATCTTCATCAGAATCTTCATTATCGTCACTTTGGTTTGGAACATCATCCTTATGAACATAAATATCGTTGATGCGCACCATTTGTAGTTGGATCAATGTGCTGTCTAGCATACGATTCAGGTTATTTGTTCGCACAACTTGTTCACCTTCGACATTTACTCCTTTGTATTCAAGGATGCGAGAGACAAGGAGAGCATATAGAATTTTGAAGGTGGGATGACGTTTGGTTTTTAACATAGTCATGGTGACAAGAATGCCCCAGTCTAAAGGCTCATTATTCATTATGGCATGAATAATACGAAGATCAATTGAAGAACATTGAGCATGATTTGTAGCCCGAGGACATAGAATCCAGACAAGTAGATGTAAAATCATGCGTTCCTCCTTTTTCAAAGGTCCAACAAGAAGGAGACGCCCAATCTCCATGGATGGATTTCGCAGAAAAGATCGGTAAGCTAAGAACCTGTCAAAATCATCTAACTCACCATACACGTTATGAGCATCTTCTCTAATAGGAAAGTGGGCAACGTTTTCCCAAATATCATCATCAAGAATAATTGTTACCCCCTTTACTCTAGAGGTAGCAATTTGATCTCTAAATTTGAACTTAGAGTAAAATACCCTAACTAAGTCAGGATAATACGTACCTTGCATTTGGATGAAAGGGAGAACTCCTTGAATTTCAAGAAGATTTGGAAAGTTGAATCCCCTACTGATGAACTGCTCACCAATAAGGAACTTAGGAGAAATAATAGCACGGTCCTTCCAATAGGACAGAAATTCTTGTCGGTCATCTACATCAGAGATCCATCCTTCTACAGAATAAGGACGGGGATGAGATGAGGGTGCAGATCTTCTTCTAGTGGGGATTTTTGCACGAGAAGATGAGGCCATTGAAGGATTAGGAAAGAAACAAGAGATTTTAAGAGGACAAGTTAAGTGAGAATAAGGCAATATTGATAGAATAAGATAAGAAAGCTTGATTTCAAGAGATAGGAGTGAGTAGAAGTGAAATGGAGGTCCCTATTTATAGCCAAGCAACTCCAACGAGCATATGAAAGTGTATAGGGTGCAAAAGATCCGTTGGCAACGGCTAGGAAGCCAAACTTGCCAGGTTTAATCGATTAAAATTCAAATTAATCGATTAAACCAGTATCAGAACCATTTAATCGATTAAATTGTGCAGTTAATCGATTAATGTTGTGTTTAATCGATTAATGGGCGAATTAATCGATTAATCCAGAGAGGAATGTCATGTTTTGGGTGTTTTGGATGCAAATAATCGATTATAACTCCAATTAATCGATTATTCCAGAGAGTACATCAAATTTTTGAGGTTTTTACACATGATAAACTATGAACATCCTACACAATGAATTATAACATCACAATCATCCAAAAACTGTCTGATTAAGCAAAATTTAAGCTATTTCTAATATCCCTAAGTCTCTTCTAAGATCATAAAATCTATCCTTGGGTAAAGGCTTAGTAAATATATCTGTTAATTGATGCTTTGTATCAACGTATTCTATTTTACAGTTTCCTTTGCTGATATGATCTCTCAAAAAATGATGTCTAATTTCTATGTGCTTAGTCCTAGAGTGCATTACTTGGATTCTTAGTAAGATTGATTGCACTCGTATTATCACACATCAAAGGTATGTCATTTAAAAATATAATATAATCTTCTAACTGTTGTTTCATCCACGGAATTTGAGCACAACAATTACCAACTGCAATATATTCAGCTTCAGTGGTAGATAAAGCAACACAAGCTTGTTTCTTAGAATGCCAAGATACTAAGGATGAACCTAACAAATGACATGTCCCACTAGTACTTTTCCTATCAATTTTGCATCCACCATAATCAGCATCAGAATATCCTATTAAACTAGTACAAGCATCAGATGGATACCATAAACCAAAACCAGTAGTTCCTTTTAAATATTTTAAAATATGTTTTACTGCAATTAGGTGAGATTCTTTTGGACAAGCCTGAAATCTAGCACACACACAAAAAGAATGCATAATATCAGGTCTACTTGCAGTTAAGTATAACAGTGAACCTATCATACATCTATACATAGATTGATTAACTTCCAAACCTGATTCATCCTTGTCTAGATAGCATGAAGTTCCCATGGGTGTGTTAGCTTCCTTTGAGGTGTCCATTCCAAACTTTTTAAGAATCTCTTTGCAGTATTTGGTTTGAGAGATGAAAATGCCATCTTTAAGTTGCTTGATTTGTAGTCCAAGGAAGAATGTCAATTCTCCCATCATAGACATTTCAAACTCTCTCTGCATTATCTTAGCAAATTCTACACATAACGAATTATCAGTTGATCCAAAAATAATGTCATCAACATATACCTGGACCAATAAGATATGTTCTTTTACTTTCTTTATAAATAGCGTAGAATCAATTTTTTCTCTAGAAAAATCATTTGAAGTTAAGAAACTACTTAGCCTCTCATACCAAGATCTAGGAGCTTGTTTCAACCCATATAATGCTTTCTTTAATTTAAAAATATGATTAGGATAACTAAAATCTTCAAATCCAGGGGGTTGCTCCACATAAACTTCTTCTTTAATAAAATCATTCAAAAATGCACTCTTAACATCCATTTGATATAATTTAAATTTCATCAAAGATGCATAAGCAAGAAGTAGGCGTATAGCCTCTAACCTGGCAACAGGAGCATAAGTTTCATCATAATCTATACCTTCCTCCTAACAATAGCCTTTGGCAACAAGTCTGGCTTTATTCTTTGTTATGTTTCCATCTTCATCAAGTTTATTTCTAAACACCCATTTGGTTCCAATTACTTGATGTGATTCTTCTCTTGGGATTAATTCCTAGACTTGATTCCTTTCAAATTGGTTAAGTTCTTCTTGCATTGCTATGCACCATTGGTCATCTTTAAGCGCTTCCTCAACATTTTTGGGTTCTATCTGTGACACAAAAGCTACAAACATGCAGAAGTTAGTCATATTTCTAGTTCTTACCCCTTTTGAGATATCACCAATGATATTGTCCATTGAGAGTCCTCTTGGTGATTGTCATTCTTTTGCTAATTCAGGCGTTTGAGAAGGCTCATTTTCTTCCAAATATAATTCATCAAGAGCCTCTCTTATATACTCATCATCACCTACAAGTTCTTTATTTGACTCAAGAGGATTTCCCCCAAGGTCTACAATTTCATCAAAGGTAACATGAATAGATTCTTCAATATTTAAGGTTCTTCTATTAAACACCCTGTAATCCTTGCTAGTTAATGAATAACCTAAGAAAATGCCCTCATCGACTTTTGAGTCAAATTTTCCTAAGTTGTCCTTTCCATTATTTAACACAAAGCACTTACATCCAAATATTTTCAAATGAGCAACATTTGGCTTTCTACCATTTAATAATTCATAGGGAGTTGATTTTATAACTGACCTAATGAGAATTATATTTAAAACATACTAAATGATCAATTTTCTTTGAATAAATACAAGAGACAAACAATTCATTTAACTATAGGAACCTAAATATATTTTCCTTTAGGAACACCAAAATGTTTAATTTTACATCTATTTGAGGTATGACCATGTTTCATACAATAAAAGCATGCATTTGATGTAACTTTTGAATATGATGAATCTTTAACCATAGATGTTCTAGTTCCTTTTTGTACCCATACTCTTTTATTTTTCCTTTTAGGCTTTTTCAAAGGAACTTGGTAATTTACACTATTTTGAGCTAAAGCAATTTTATCCATCTTAAAATCACTTATCTCCTTTTCGGCTTTGTCTAGCAAATGGTTAAGAATATCTATGTCATATTCATGCTCTTTACAAGTTGCACATGCTAAGTTCTTATCATCATTCTCATCTAAACATACAATTTTCGTTTCTAAGGATTCCTTTTCCTCTAAACATGCAATTTTCATTTTTAAAGAGTCAATTTCCTTTTTGGATCTACTTAAATTCTTCTTCACAACTTTATATTCATTTTTCAAATTCTTAAAGGCACTAAATAATTCATTATATGCATTTTGCAGTTCATCATGGTCATTATCATCATCACTAGAAGATGAGTCGGAATCACTTACCTCAAAGTCAGAAGATATGTTGTCATTTGCCATTAAGCAAATATTTGCTTCTACTTCCGAGTCACTTGATTCCGAACTTGAATCACTGTTGTCCCAAGCAATATAAGCTTTCTTCTTGAAGACCTTTTTGCCTTTGTTTTCATCGTTTTTCTTGTTTGGGCATTCGGTCTTTACATGCCCTGCTTCACCACAACCATAACATTTTATATTTACGGAAGTACTTTCTCTTACCTTTCCCTTACCTTTGAATGGATGCCTTCCTTTTGCTTTCATGAATTTGGTGAACTTCTTAATCATAAGACTCAATTCTTCTTCTTCATTCTCCGAGTCTTCTTCTTACTTTTTATTTTTACCTTTGGAAATTTCGGTTTTGAAGGCTAAGTTCTTCTTTTGATATTGACCTTCTTCTTCATTTAGCCTTCCAAGTTCTAGCTCATGCTCTCTAAGCTTTCCAAAGAGCGCCGCCATAGACATTGTGGAAAGGTTTTGTGACTCCGAGATGGTCGTCACCTTAGGTTGCCATTTCCTATCCAAAGATTTTAAGATTTTAACATTTAATTCATCAACGTCAAAGATTTTACCTAATCCGGTGAGATGATTCACAATGTGAGTGAAACGCTTTTGAACGTCAAATATCGTTTCGCCTTGTTGCATCCGGAACATCTCGTATTCTTGGATTAGAGAATTTTTACGTGCTCTCTTAACGTCGTCGGTACCTTCGTGGGTCACTCTTAGCATTTCCCACATTTCCTGAGCACTTTTACAAATAGAAATCCTGTACAACTCGTCAAGCGTTAAAGCAGATGAAATTATATTTCTAGCCCTAACGTCAAATTGTGCTTTTCTTTTTTTCTCTGCAGTCCATCTAGAAAAAGGTTTGGGAACGTCAGCACCGTTCTCAGTAACTTTAGGAACAAATGGACCGTTTAAAATAGCGTCCCAAACGCCTCTATCAACAGACTCTAAAAAGATTTGCATTCTTACCTTCCAGAAAGGATAATTTTGACCCGCAAAAACTGGGGGTCTGTTGATAGACGCACCTTCGGCAAAAGTTTGATTTTGTCCGGCCATTTTCGAAAAGTTTGAATGACTATCAAAGCAAGCTCTGATACCACTTGTTAGAATCGCGCAACGGAATGTTCGCGTGGTCGGACAAAAACCAAGAGGGGGGGTGAATTGGTTTCTTAACAAAAATTAGGTTTTCAAAATTTTCCCCAAATTTTACCGATTAAAAACTGTGTAAATGTAAATAGAGAAGAGATAGAATCTTACACAGGATATTTATACTGGTTCGGATCAAAAGACCCTACGTCCAGTTGCTAATCACTCAAACAGAGGATTAACGCTGTCACTATAATCAAAGTTGTTACAAACAAATTACAATTGAAAAGATAAAGTAAAGAAAACACCTCTCTTGAAATCCACAAGAGATGAAGAACAGCTTTCCCTAGAGACGACACAACACACAATCCACTAAGAACTCCACTTAGTGATTCTTATCGCTTCTAGCCCACACTAGGTTCCAAAAGCCCCTTTTTCTTGCAACAAACAGTTCTCTAGCACTCACAACACTTAACTTTTGTATGAAAAAAGTTGTTCTTTTTTTCTGAGTGCCAAGGAGAAGCTTCAGTAGAGAAATTAGGGTTTTGGAATTGAGATTTTCGAAACTAGGGTTCTTGGAAATAGGGTTTTCGAAAATAGGGTTGATTTGAAGTTAAAATTCGAAATCTGACTGAAATAATCGATTAAATCAAGAGTTAATCGATTATTAAAGAGCCAAAATCAACAGAACCCTAAAACTCTCTGATTTAATCGATTAAAAGCCCTGTTAATCGATTAACAGGCCTGTTAATCGATTAACAGGTGTGTTAATCGATTAAACCAGTGAGCAGATACAGAAAATGGTTTTTCTCACTATTTTAATCGATTATTTCACCATTTAATCGATTAAAGCCGAGGCACTTTGATAAATTTGAGCTTTTTGAAGCTTCTAAGGTGCGATCTATGTACTCGGCCTATCTCAAACTCTAATATTACGTGACTCAATCTAATCAAAACAGAGTTATTACACTACAAAACAAGTCTTCAACTCTTTAAGTCTTGTGTTCTTGAATCATAATCAAAATCAACAAGCTTCATGTCCATCAAATCTAACATCAAGTCCTTGAATGTTCAACAGTTTATGTTGATGATATCGTTATCATAGGAGAGATTATGATCAAATCAAGCATTTGAAGGGGCTTTTAGCCAAGGAATTTGAAGTTAAGGACTTGGGCCAACTCAAATACTTTCTAGGGATGGAAGTTGCTCGGACGAAGGATGGTATTTATGTATCACAAAGGAAATATACATTGGACTTACTTTAAGAAACTAGCATGCTTGGGTGCATGCAACCAATACTTTCATAGAACCGGAAAAGAGAGGTGAAGAGGAAAGCCCACGAGCTAATAAAAATAGATATCAAAGACTAGTTGGGAAGCTAATCTACCTAACTCACACCAGGTCTGACATTAGGTTTGCTGTCAGTCTAGTTAGTTGTTGTACATCTAATCCAATTGAGGCCAACATGAACATGACAAACAAAATACTCTAATACCTCAAAGGTACACCAGGCCGAGGGCTCTACTTCAAGAAGAACTCAAACACAGGTATTAAAGTCTATACTGACTCAGATTGGGCAGGATGTCCCTTTGACAAGAAATCAACTACAGGCTATTGTTCCTTTATGTGGGGAAACTTGGTGACTTGGAGAAGTAAGAAGCAACCTGTAGTGGCAAGGAGTAGTGTAGAAGATGAATTCAGAGTTATGGCTCAAGGTATCAAATGGCTTAAGAGGATGTTAGATGAAATCAAAATTCCTATCAATTACACTATGAGGATAATGTGTGACCACAAAGCTGCTATAAGCATAACAAAGAACCCAGTCCACCATGATAAGACAAAGCATGTGGAAATTGACCAACACTTCATTAAAGAAGAACTTTATCATGGTAGTATAAGTGTTGACCATGTTCCATCATGCAAGCAAACAACAAATATCTTGACAAAGGCTCTTCCAAGAAACACATATGAAAACATTAGATCCAATCTAGGTATGATAGACATTTATCACCCAGAATAATTCAATTATGATAGGATTTAATGATAATATAATCAGTTTTATTTCGTTATTTATGCACAGTTATGTACAACATTTATAGGGAGAATATTTACCTGATTTTCAGGGATAGATTAGTGTATAGGTTTATTATCTTGTATTCTATTTATACGTCCTTTGTATCTCTTCCAAAATAAGAAATACATAACATATTTTTTGCAAATTCTATAGAATCTCTGTGTGTGAAACAACTAAAGAAATGTGGAGTGTTCTTGAAGTCACTCATGAAGGAACTGAAGAGGTAAAGAGAGCAAGAAAGAATACTCTTATTCAAGAGTATGAAATGTTTAGAATGAAGATTGGAGAAAACATCTATGATGTTCAGAAAAGATTTACTCATATAGTAAATCATTTGATGGCTCTTGGAAAGATCTTTGACAAAGAAGAATTGAATATCAAGATCTTAAAGAGTTTAGGAAGAAACTGGCAACCTAAGGTGACTGTTATTTCAGAATCAAGAGATCTTACAACAATGAATATGGCTACACTGTTTGGGAAACTAAGGGAACATGAGTTTGAACTTGGAAGACTCAAAGAAGAAGAACAAAGTGAAAGAAGACAACTATTGCATTAAAGACTGCTACAAAGAAGAGTGATCTTATGCAAGGAAATGAAGATGAAGATTCTGATAGTGAAAACTTGAATATGCTAGTAGTCTGGACAGGGGAATATCCCTACATGTTATGAATGCGAGAAACCTGGACACATCAAGCTAGACTGTGCAATATTCAAGATGAAGCAAAAACTAGAAGAAAGAAAGGAAACTAAGAATTCAAAAAAGAAGAAGGCATACATTGCTTGGGAAGACAATGCTTCAAACACTTCTAGTGAGTCAAGTGGAAACACAAATGAAGAAGCAAATATTTGTTTAATGGAAGATATAGAAACATCAAGCAAATTCAGTGTAAGTACCTCTGCATCTAATGATAAGAATAATTATTATTAATTGTTAGATGCTTTTAATGAAATGCATGATGAAATAAAAAAGTTATCATATTCTAATAACATATTTAAAGGTGAAAATAGGTGGCTGGAGAATAGATTAAAACAACTTGAGAATGAAAATGGAAATCTAAACAGAGTTAGAAACCTTAGAAAAGAATAGTAAGAATTGTGTGCATGAATGTGTTAACTGTAAGAATCATTTAGAAAGAATCAAGTATCTTATCAAAACATATTCAAGATTTACATTAGGAAAATCAAACTTAGATGCTATATTGAATTCCCAAAGATGCACTTTAAACAGAGAAGGAATTAGTTACAATGCTAATCGATTAGATAAGTCCAAAATTTTCTGAATTTAAGTAAATCGTCATCTGTAACATGTTTTTACAATTCTGAAATTGGACATACATAAAAAACCTACTATTTTAAAAATTATGGTGTTCCAAGAGGAAAATACAAGTGGATTCCTAAGATAAACTGCATGTAACTAATATGAGAGGACCCAAATTTGATTTGATACCTAAATAAGCTTTCTAATATGTTTTGTAGGAAAATTTGGGCATAAAAAACTCAATGTGGTATTTGGATAGTGGGTGTTCCACACATATGACAGGTAAAGAAGTTCAAAAACATCATTCTAAAAGCAAAAGGATATGTTACGTTTGGTGAAAAAAACAAAGGAAAAATTCTTGGGATTGGTAAGATTGGTAATAACTCTTCCTTAATAATTGAAAATGTGTTGTTGGTAGAATGGTTAAAGCATAATCTGTTAAGCATTAGTCAATTATGTGATAAAGGTTTGAAGGTAATTTTTCAAACAAATCACTGCATAATATGTGACTCTGCATCAAATAATATTGTTTTCATTGGAAAAAGAATACAGAACATTTATATGATCGATTTTGAATGCACTTCCTTTAAGACTGATATGTGTTTGATAACTAAAGAAGGTGAATTTTGGTTGTGGCACAAAAGACTAACTCATACATATGTCTCACCTAAATAAATTGAATTCAAAAGAACTTGTAATTGGTTTACCAAAAATTAAGTTTGAAAAAGATAAAATATGTGATACATGTCAAAAGGGTAAGCAAGTTAAAACTACTTTTAAATCCAAAATGTATGTTTCAACATGTAAACCATTAGAACTAATTCACATGGATTTGTTTGGACCTTCTAGGACCGGAAGCATTGGTGGAAACTATTATGCATTAGTTTTAGTTGATAATTTCTCTAGATTTACTTGGACTTTGTTCATACATTCTAAAAGTGATGCTTTCAAAGTTTTTAGAAAGTTTTCTATTGCCATTCAAAACAAAACAGAGTTAAAAATCAAAACCTTAAGGAGTGATCATGGTGGTGAATTTCAAAATGAAAATTTTGAAAAATTTTGTGAAGATTTTGGCATATCTCATAATTTTTCTGCACCTTGAACACCACAACAAAATGATGTAGTGGAAAGAAAAACTAGGTCTCTAGAAGAGTTAACTAGAACAATGCTAAATGAAACAACTCTACCAAAATATTTTTGGGCAGATGCAGTAAATACTGCTTGTTATGTTTTAAATAAAATTTTGATTATACCAATTTTGAAATTAACACCTTATGAACTTTTGAAAGGTAGGAAATCAAACATATCTTATTTCAAAGTGTTTGGATGTAAATGTTTTGTTTTAAACAATGACAAAAGTAATCTTGAAAAAATTGATTCTAAATCTAATGAAGCAATATTTTTAGGATATTCTACAACTAGTAAAGCCTATAGAGTATATAATAAGAGAACTTTGACTATTGAAGAATCTATGCTTATTGCGTTTAATTAAATTTTTAAAAATATATTGCATGAGTCTAGAAAAAGTGCAGATCTTGAAGTTATGGAAGAAGCAACAAAAGAACCACATATTATTCAAGAAAAAGATGAGCAAGAACAAATAAAGGAACTACCAAGAGAATGGAAATCTCCAATAGGATTGTCTTTAGAAAATATTATTGGAGATATATCAACTGGAGTAAAGACCAGAAGACAAACTACTCAGTTTTGCCTGAATGTAGCTTTTGTATCTCAAGAAGAACAAAAAACTGTGAAAGAAGCACTCAAAGATGAACATTGGTTTTTGACAATGCAGGATGAATTAAATCATTTCAAAAGGAATGATGTTTGGGAACTAGTTCCTAGAAGTTCATCTCAACAAATTGTGGGAACTAAATAGGTGTTTAGGAATAAGTTGGATGATATTGGATGTGTTGTGAGAAACAAAGCTAGGTTGGTGGCCAAAGGTTATAGTTAAGAAGAAGGTATTCATTATGATTAAACTTTTGCACCAGTAGCCAGATTGGAAACAATCAGAATTCTGCTAGCTATAGCATCTACATTGAATTTCAAACTATATCAAATGGATGTTAAGAGCGCCTTTCTGAATGGCTTTATCAAAGAAGAAGTATATGTTGAACAACCTCTGGGTTTCACAAATTTTAAATTTCCAGATAATATATTCAAATTGAAGAAAGAACTTTATGGATTGAAACAAACTCCCAGATCTTGGTATGAAAGGTTAAGTCAATTTCTTATTAAAAGCAACTTCAACAGAGGTAAGGTGGACTCAACCTTATTCATTAAGAAAGCTAGTAAGAATTTGTTATTTATACAAATATATATGGATAACATTATATTTGGATCTACTAACTCTATTCTATGCAAATAATTTTCAATTAACATGCAACATGAATTTGAAATGTCAATGATGGGTGAGCTTACATTCTTTCTTGGTTTGCAAGTCAAACAAGCTAATAATGGAATATTTATACATCAATCCAAGTATTATGCTAAATTGTTGAAGAAATACTCAATGGATAACTATAAGGAATCCACAACCCCAATGGCTACAAACTACTATCTAGACAATGATGTAAAAGGTAAGACAGTTAATCAAACTATGCATAGAGGTATGATTGGATGACTTCTATACTTAACATCTAGTCGTCCTGATATCATGCATAATATATGTGTTTGTGCATGATTTCAATCTTCTCGTAGGGAATCTCATTTAATTATTGTAAAAAGGATTTTAAAATACTTAAAAGGTACTATAAATATTGGACTATGGTATCTTAAAGGAACTCAACTGGTTTTAATAGGTTATAGTAATTTAGATTTTGAGGGATGCAAAATAGATAGGAAGAGTACTAGTGGAACCTGTCACTTACTAGGATATTCTTCAGTATCTTGACATTCTAAGAAATAAACATGTGTTGCATTGTCCACTACTAAAGCTAAATACATAGTTGCAGGTAGTTATTATGCACAATCAATTTGGATTAAGAATCAATTAGAAGATTATGGTGTACATTTAGAACATATTCCTATGAAATGTGATAGCACTAGTGCCATAAATCTAACAAAAAATCTAATTATGTATTCTACAACAAAACATATAGAAATTAGACATCATTTTATCAGGGATCATGTAATCAAAGGGGATTGTCAAATTGAATATATTAACACAAATCAACAATTAGTAGATATTTTTACTAAACCATTGCCTAGGGAAAGATTTTATACTATTAGAAATGAATTAGGCATACTACACATAAATTTTTCTGATTAAAAAAATTGATATGCATAAAATCTGATAAAAATAATCGATTAAATTTTGATATAATCGATTAGATCACCTCCAGGATGTTTAAATAATCTATTAAAAAATAATATAATCGATTAAATTGAGACTTTCAAAATTTTAGAAGATGCGCTAATAATCGATTATCAACTTATATAATCAATTAAATAACCTTCTTCAGACTCTAGTGCATGCTCTATTAATCGATTATCCATTTATATAATCGATTATCATACATATAAAATTAATTCAATTAAAATCCTCTGCACACTTACCTTTACTAACTTCATCCTCACACTCTCTCATCCTCCTTCAAGTCTCTCCTTCGAAACCCTAGCCTTCATTACTCCCAGAGCTGCTCTTGTTACTTTTTTTTTCTTCCAACTCTTCTTCTTACTCTGATCAAATGGCTTCCATTGCAAAACCAAAGAGAATAAAGAGAACTGCTTCCAAAAGACCTCCAAGACCTGCTTTTGCAGAAGAAGGTTAGGTTAGTGATGATGAATAGAGAGAAGAGTTTCTCATTCACTAGAAGGAAAGAAGATTGATTACTCATAAATATCTCTTTATATAATTTTTTAGACAAAATGGTCTTCTATTTTAAGATTTGTTAGTATATCAAGGACTAGAAAAATTCATTAAGATGAATGGGATGTTTTATCTTGACTTGGTCAAAGTTTTCTATTGCAACTTAAAAATTGTCAATGGAGTCATTTAGTCTAAAGTTAAAGGGGTAAACATAGTTTTAGATGAAGAAATATGGACAAATGTTGCAGGTTTTAGAATAGGAGGAGAAAATGTAACTGGTGATTTTGAAAACTTCAATA
Source organism: Sphenostylis stenocarpa (assembly GCA_963425845.1). Taxonomy (NCBI): domain Eukaryota; kingdom Viridiplantae; phylum Streptophyta; class Magnoliopsida; order Fabales; family Fabaceae; genus Sphenostylis; species Sphenostylis stenocarpa. Next base: position 76,951,040 of record OY731403.1, read on the forward strand.
AGCTAATTGTGTTTAGATATTGTCTTATGAATCTAAATACTGCCATAAATTATTCCATTTATAAAACTGGTGGTATGAGAAGGATGAAAGGCTGTTAGCTTTTGTGATAACTTGGATTCTTGTTGATAGAGAAAGCAATCATGCTCAACTAACTTATAAAGACATGTATATTATACATGCTCTCAAATCAAGATTTCAAGTTGACTGGCCTGCTGCTGTTAGTGATAACATGAGGAAATCATATAGGCTACCTTTATATCCATTACCATATTCTGTGTTTCTGTCAAAAGTTTTTGAGTATGTTGGTGTAAATGTGGATGGAGAGTCATTTACCATCATGAATCATTCAAATGCAATAGGAAAATATGTTTTTCACCATATTGGATTGGTTAAGAGAGATGATAGTTGATTCTTTAAAGAAGAGGAAGAATTTGTTGATGAAGGAGTAGAACCCATAAATGTTGATATTCCTGCCTCCTCTACTAGGAATAATTTTACTGCCTTTGAACAAAGTATGTTAGGAAAATTGTATAAGATACATCTTTGGCAACAAGGGAAACATGAATTTTACTACTCCAGATTTGATGGTTTGGATGATCAGGTTTCTTCTATTCTTTCTATATTACAACAAGACCAAGATGGCACAAAAATGGAAAATGAAGGAAGTGATGATGATTGTTGAATATAAAGAAAATATAGTTTGGAATTAATTTCCCTTGTGTATAAATCACACATAGGGTGGTCTATTTATAGTAGAGAAATACAACTAAAAGAGTAACTGAAAGTAACAGAATAAACAGAAGATATTGTTTGATATTGTGGTTACCAATATCTAACAATATCTTAACAATATCAAATAATATATAAACAATATCTAACACTCCCCCTCAAGCTCGGAGCATACAAATCGTATGTGCCAAGCTTGTTACAAATATAATCAATTCTAGGACCCCGTAAAGATTTAGTAAAAATATCTCGCTAACTGATCACTTGAGTTAACAAACTCAGTCTTGATATCTCCAGACATAATCTTTTCTCGAATAAAATGACAGATCAATCTCAATGTGTTTGGTCCTCTCATGAAAGACAGGATTAGAACTAATATGAAGAGCAGCCTGATTGTCACACACAAGTGTCATTTGAGTGACATCTCCAAATTGTAACTCTCTAAGCAATTGCTTGAGCCAAACAAGTTCACAGGAAGCTAAGGCCATAGCTCTATATTCCGCTTCGCACCTGGATCTTGCCACAACACTTTGTTTCTTACTTTTCCATGAAATCAAGTTACCACCAATGGAGACACAATATCCAGCATGTAGATCTTCTATCCGAAGGAGATCCCGCCCAATCAGCATCCGAGTAGCAAACAACTCTTGTATGGTTATTAGAAGCATATAACAATCCTTTTCCAGGAGATCCTTTAATATACTTCAAGATACAAATGACTGCATTCCAATGATCTTCACATGGTGAATTAAGAAATTGACTTACCACACTGACTCGCAAAGGAAATGTCAGGACGAGTAACTGTAAGATAATTCAATTTTCCAACCAATCTTCTATACTCGCTCAGGATCGATATAGGCTCCCCCGATTTGGTAGAAGTTTAGTATTGGGATCCATGGGTGTATCAACGGACTTTGAACTCATCAACCCAGTTTCTTCCAAAATATCTATGGCATACTTCCTCCGAGATATAACAATACCATCATTGGACTGTGCTACCTCAATACCCAAGAAATATCTAAGTTTGCCAAGATCTTTGGTCTCGAAAATGGTGACAAAGATGTTGTTTCAACCGAGAGATGCCATGGTTGTCACTACCTGTAAGAACAATATCATCAACATATACTATCAAGTAAACACATCCAAGCACTCGAGTGTCGATAAAAGACAGAATGATCCGATTCACACCGAGTCATACCAAATTGTTGAACAACCTTGCTAAACTTTCCAAACCAAGCCCTAGGAGACTGTTTTAGGCCATATAGGGATTTGCGAAGACGACATACCATCCCGAGAAGACTCCCCCGAGCAACAAACCCAGGAGGTTGCTCCATATATATTTCTTCTTGCAAATCACCATTGAGGAAAGCATTTTTAACATCCAAGTTGATAAAGAGGCCATTGTTGAAGAGCAGACCATGGCGATAAATAAACGAACGTAAGCCATCTTTGCCACAGGGGAAAAGGTATCTCCATAATCCAACCCAAAAATTTGAGTATAACCTTTGGCCACAAGACGAGCTTTGAGGCGATCAATAGTACCATCGGGTCCAACTTTGATAGCAAACACCCACCCGCAACCAACAACAGATTTCCCAGACGTAGAATCGGACCAATTCCCAAGTTCCACTATTATGAAGAGCACTTAGTTCATCTAACATGGCCTCGACGCCAACCAGGATGGGCTAAAGCTTCACAGTACGCTTTTGGAATGGTCACGGAAGAAATAGAGGAAAGACATGTATAAAAAGGTAATGACAATCGATGATAACTCAAAGCAATATAATGGGGAGAGGGATTACGTGTAGAACGAATACCTTTTCTGGAGGGCAATGGGAAGGTCAGACTCATGTGTCGATCCGGAGGAGACAGAGTAGTTGGCACTTGAGTAGAGTCACATGGTGGTGGTTGTGATTGGTTTCGAGAACTATAAATCGAAGAGGCAGTGGAGAAGAAGCTAACTGCGGAGCGAAACTAATGGTGAAGAAGACACAATTAGAGGGTCACAAACAACAGGAACATTAAATGTATTAGGAGTGTTGACAAGATTGGATGGAGACAGAGGTGAAGTTTGACTTTTAAAATAAAGAGACAACTCATCAAAGGTGACATCTTTTGACACAAAATAACGGTTAAGAGAAGGAGAAAAACATTTGTATCCTTTTTGTGATCTTGTAAACCCTAAGAAAACACATTTATGTGATCTAGGAGAAAGCTTGTCCGGACTCAGAATTGAAATTATGAACAAAACATGTAGACCCGAAAACTTTCGAGAGGTAAAGGATGAAGTGGTTCATGAGGGAATAAAATGGAATGAGGTATTTTATTATCTAAAACCGAAGAAGGCATGCGATTAATGAGATAACATGCAGTAAGAAGAGCATCACCCCAAAAATGTTGAGGAACATCTCCATGAATTAAAAGTGTGCGAGTTGTTTCAATAAGATGTCTATTTTTACGTTCGACTACACCATTTTGTTGAGGTGTATAAGCACAAGAAGTTTGATGCAAAATACCGTGAGAAGCCATGAATTGTTTAAAAGAATGAGAAAGATATTCACGGCCATTATCACTACGCAAAACTCTAATAGAAACACCGAACTGAGTTTGAATTTCATTAAAAAAAGTTTGAAAGATATGAAATAATTCAGAACGATTTTTCATCAAAAATAACCAAGTGCATCTGGAATAATCATCAATGAAAGTAACAAAGTATTGAAAACCTAAAGTAGACTTAACGCGGCTAGGTCCCCAAATGTCAGAGTGAACCACGGCAAAAGGGGACGAAGCACCACGTGTGAAACTACGAGGAAAGGAAGTACGACTATGCTTGCCTAATTGACATGACTCACACGCCAAACTAGATAAGTTAGACAAGGCAGGGACAAGTTTCTGTAACTTGGCAAGGCTTGGATGACCTAACTGAGCATGAAGAAGAGAGGGAGACTCCATAACTGTACTAACATGTGTAGAGGGACGGAGATAATAAAGACCATGAGACTCACATCCCGTGCCAATCACCCGTTTCGAACTCCGGTCCTGTAAACACACAGAATTGTTGGTAAAAGTAACAACACAATCAAGAGAACGAGTTAGACGATCGATGGACAACAGAGTTAAAAGGAGACCCAGGGACATAAAGAACATTATCAATGGTTAAAGAAGGAAAGAGTTTAACCGTTCCAACACCATGAGATGATACTCTAGAGCCATCAGCCAGTGTAACAGAAGGTAAATGATTAGGAGAGGATAAAGAGGAGAACAAAGATTTGTTACCAGTAATATGATCAGTGGCTCCTGAATCAAAAACCCAAGGACCAGGAGAAAATGATTGGGTCGGACCAAGCAAAATATGTATTTGTATGTGTGACGAGATATAGTGGAACTAGAAGACTCGTTGATCCTTATACCATTCGAGAAATTTGTTGAACATAGCGGACATGTCGGATGCAACGGAAGAAGGAAGATCCCCTACGGATAAAGGTGGGGAAAGATTGGTCCGAACAACTACAGCAGACCGAGGAGAACGACCATGTAATGTATAACACTTGTTAATCTTGTGACCTAGCTTGCCACAATGTTCACACTTAGGACGCCATTTTTCCTGTTTGCGAGGGCGAGCCCGGTCATCACGATGGGATGTCAACACAAAAGAGTCGTTAACAAAATTGGAAATAGTGGAAGAAGTCATGAAGAGCGGAGAACAAACCCCGACCGAGACAAGCAAAATCATATGTCACCGGTAAAAAAAAATGAAACTCCGGCGAATTCTCCGACGACGGCGGACCCGAGTGACTCGCTCCGAGCAGCGGTGATGAGTAACGTGAACTAGTACACTAGGTAAGTTCCCAGGAAAGAGAGGTGGGTCACTAATGGACACACTTAAATACCAAGTCTTTCCTTGCCGGAACTTTCCTAAACATGCACTTTCACACTACCAAATAAAATTCAATGACAAAGATAATTCTTTTCGATGTGGAGGATCGGTTTACCGACAGCGGTGGGGCGGCTCTAGCAGCGGTGGGGCGGCTCCAACAGTGGACAAAAGGCGGAAAAAAAATTCAAGATAACCTTAAGCTCTAGATACCATGTTGAATATAAAGAAAATATAGTTTGGAATTAATTTCCCTTGTGTATAAATCACACATAGGGTGGTCTATTTATAGTAGAGAAATACAACTAAAAGAGTAACTGAAAGTAACAGAATAAACAGAAGATATTGTTTGATATTGTGGTTACCAATATCTAACAATATCTTAACAATATCAAATAATATATAAACAATATCTAACAATGATGATGATGCTATAACAATTGAACTATCTTCAAATGTTGATGAGTAATGCTCTTTTTAATCATATGTTTAAATTTGCATGAACAATTTTCTTGTTGCATTGTAATATTTGACATATTTGATGGACTGTAACTACTAATACTTGATATAACTCTGACATTATATTTGCTTTTTAATGCTATTACTACTTTATGTTTAACCTTTTTTTCATTAAGTCCAAAGGGGGAGAAGAGTTTATTTAAAGAAAGTCAAGAGCTTACTCAAACTGCTGCTATTTTGCTATGATGGAGATTGTTAATGAAGAAGGAACATTATTTGAAAATCACTTTTGGATGATGTCCATTATAAGTTAGCTAGGTAAATGAGTGAGTAGTTTTGTATAAAGCTAAATAATATAATATTTGAGAGTAAAAATAATCAATTATATAAAAACTAAATTTGTATTAATCGATTAGATAAGTATTTAATCAATTATATGGCTTAAAATCATGTTTTCATAACACGCACTAATAATTGATTATGTGGCTAAATCTCTTGTTTAACATAACACACTAATAATCGATTATGTTGGTACCTAATCGATTATATGACTTATTTTTATATTAGCATTGCACCCAAATAATCGATTAGATATCATGCTAATGAATTATCTACGATAGTTATAACATATTTTTTTCTCTATAAAAGAATGTAAACTTTTTTCAATCAAATATATCTTTTAGAAATAATTAAAGCAATAAGAAAGAATGTTGTGGGCATCAAGAAAAGTGAGTGATTCTGTAAAATTCTTTGAAGATTAAATTCAAAGAAAATGTTATTTGACTATAGAGTGTAATGTTCTATGAGTTTAAGGTGAAATTGTTTCTTATTTTTTTCTTATGAATCTTGTATTGAATTTTAATGTACGTGAGACTAGTTACATCAGTTTAATTTGAAAATAGTGAGGAGAAACATTTTAAAATATTGTGATATTGATTAAAAGTTGTTGTTAGTCAAGATTATTAGATTATGTTGTAATCTATTTTAATAAAAAATTCTAGACTAAGGTTGCTTGGTTAAAACTAGATATAAATTTACAAATAATCGAACCAATATAAATTCTTGAATTCTTTTCTTTTTCTCCTTATCTTGATATTTTTATTTTTTTAATAATGTTATAATTATTTTATATTTAATTATCAAAAAAATTCTTTAAAAATTGATTAGAATTGAAAAGATTTTAAAAATTTCATTCACCTTTTAATTATGTTATGTCATTATCAATTTTATAACATATTGAAATTTTATAAAATAATAATCAACGTATAGTAGATTCACCTTTTAAGTATGTTATGTGATTAACATTTTTATAACATATTGAAGTTGTATATAATAATAATCAACGTCTAGTAGATTATATTGATGTGAAATCCATAAAATATTTCAATACTAATGTCCATACCCATAGAATGGTCATGCTTCAGCATGCACTCTAATAGAGAACGGAATATGCATGAGTGTGCCAACATTAGAACCAGTATAGACACGTGGTCAATTTTTTGGCTAGCCGAGATTTTGTGACAAAACCAAAACTAAACCAACACTAATTAATATAAACACTAAAACAAGTAATAGAATTAACAGCAAGATAAGGACCATGATTTTTCTATCATTTTTTAAATATATAATATTAATTTAATCGGTTTCCTTTTCATCAATAGCATAATAATAAAAATAATATATTTTATTTGATAAAATATAATATTATTTTATAAGCTATGAAAAAAAATAATTTAAAAAAAATTCAATATTTTTATTTATAATATTAAATTAATAAAAACACTTCCATATGTGTAACTTCATATCGTATCATTTTCTTTTTCTTCCCACAATACTAAAATAATTGTTTTTCTCATCCTTCGTAATTAGAGTAATATTTTTTTATTTAATAAAAGATACATAGTTATATAATATAATTTTACAAATGATGATTGAAAAATAAGTATAAAAATAAATCTCCTTTATATAATAATATAAATTAATAATATTTATTCTTGACTAATTTTAACCTTTATTTTTATTTATTTTTTTAACCCTTAGTATTTTATCTTATTTGAATAAAAAATTAATTAATTATGTGATTAAAAATAATCAATATATTTATATTATTATTTTAAAAATTAATTTAAATAATATTATTAAAAAAATATTTTAATGAAAGAAGTTATGATATAATATTATGTGAAATCTCAAATTTAATTATTCAAAACAAAAATAAAATAATTATATAATTAGATGTTATATTTATGAAACAAGAAAAATAAAAATATGATATATTTAAAATTTATAATAATTAAAATTAATTTTAAATTTTTAAAGATTGTTTTTAAAAAAATATATAAGAACCATAATACCTATGTTTTCAAATTATATATAAAGAAGCCAAGGAAATTCACTTTTCTGAAAAGTACAAATAGTATTTTCATGTAAAAATATTTATTATACTATTATTAGATATTATAATTAATAAAATATTATTTTAATAAAATATAAAGAAACTACAATTTTTAAAATTTAATATATATAATTGACAAAATTTTGAATTAGTTTGCTATATGTTAAAAACATTCAAATTACCTAACTAGCAAATTTGAACCATTTATATTTCAAACAAAGATGTAATTAGATTTAAATAAGTTAATATAAAATTTTAAAATAATTTTTAATATTTTATAATAATTTTTTACTGTAAATAAATTTTTATATTATTATTATTATTATGAAGATATAAAATTATCATTATATATTATTATAAAATATAATTTAGTTTTATATTAATTAAAATTAAAATAAATATTTTTAAAATTCCTTATCAATTCTGCGTTTTTTCCATCTTAGGGTTTGCATCTGCGGAAGCAGAGAATGGTGCTCGCAGAGAAGCCGAATGTCCGGAGGCACTAATGGAGTACAGTGAAGACGATTTTAGCGGCACTTCCGCCATCACTTGTCTTCAGCAGTGACGACATCGACGAAGCTAGCCAAGATCTCAGCCTCAAGATTGTCGAGAAAGCCATGCGAATGCGATCAGGCAAGCGTGCCGCCCTTAAAGACGACGTTTCGTCTTCGCAAACACCCGAACCTGCTGTGACCCCAAAAAACGGCGTTTCGGATGCGCCCAGCTTAATCGGCGATTCAGGTGATGGAGAAAATAACTATGTTGATGGGTGAGGCTGTGGATCGAAGTGTGAGTGTTGTTTCCTGTTTGGCTCATTCCATTTTTGAATAAGCAAACTTAGGCTTTTTACTCTATTTTTTGTTAAATGTCGAGTTGAACTTCCTTTGGTTTAATCTAGACGTTCCTTCATGATTACAACATGGTTTTAGTGTAATTAGATGCAGTGTTAATCTATTTACTTGAAAAAAAAAAGTCTTAAATTGCGGTTGCAGCTTTTACACTTATCTTGTAATTGTGGGAAATTGTGGCAAATGCGGTCGGAAAACTGTGGTCAAACCTTCATAATGCAGACAACCCATTTTTGCAACCTTGCCAAAAATATATTGTTTTTCTGTAATAGAATCAAATTTGTATTCCCCAACGGATAATCACGTTTAGGGTACTGTTTGTGTGGAAAAAAATGATTTTTTATTTTCTGTTTTCTGTAGGTTGTTATAGCTGAAGAACAAGAGATGAAAGAGAGAGTCAAGGCTACTCAGAATCATGAGTATGCGGAAGGAAGTTGCTTGTGAGATGAAATCTTTTATATGAAATGGCATTTTGAAATTACTAATGTCCATGAGTTGGGGTAATTGGGTATATCATATCTCTGTTTTTGTTATAAGGAAAGAATGGATGAAAAGTGTAATTGTATTGAATGTTAGGCAAAGTACATCTTATATATAAGATAGCTTTACAGTTGTAACAAACTAATTAGCAGAATTTAAACTGAATTTATAATCAATATTCCCTCAAGTTGCAGTATATATATTTTTAATGCTCCGCTTGGACAACAAAGATTGAAACTATGTTGGATGCAATGCTTGAGTGTGAATGTCTGGAAGCTGTGCTGCAGTAGGAATAGTAAGAGCTTAATAACACCTGTTTGAACTTTATCCCTTATGAGATGATAATCAATTTCAATATGTTTTGTCTTTTCATGCATTTGTGCAATTTGTATGATAGATCGATATCACAAAATAAAGGAATTGGTTGTGGTAGAGACTGTTTCAAATCATGGAGCAAATACAGAAGCCATTGAATTTCACATGCTGTGGATGCTAAGGCTTTATATTCTGCTTCAGTTGATGATATAGATATAGTTCCTTGCTTCTTGGACTTCCAGCTGATTAATGATGTACCATAGAACACATTAAAACCAATTATAGACCTTCTAGTTTTAGGGCAAGCAACACAATCAGAATCACTAAAAGCCTTGAGTGTATGTTCTATATTGGAGGGAAAGAATAATCCTTGTTCTGGACTGATCTTGATGTATCTCAAGATCCTTATTGCTGCTACATAGTGATTGATCGATATTGTACTCGGTCAAATAATTAAAACAGATAAATGTATTACTAGGAAGCTTTCCTAGGTTGTCTCCCAAAGACCACAAATTTCTATCAAAGCTTATCAATTTTTTGAATTAGAACAGTAACAAAAGAGGTTTTTTTTAGAATTAAAATATTAGATGAAACAGAATAAAAGCAGATTATAAAAATGTGGATTAAAAACATATTAGAATGCAATTGATATCCTGATTCCAATGTAGCACCACTTATCCTAGGTTACGAAATTAATTTGAAATTAACCAATTAAGCAAAGATAAATCCCAAATTATATTCCAATCCAAAATTAATCAACTAAGCGAAAATTAATCCCAAATCAGTTTTAACTTTTATTCCAATATGAAATTAATCAACTAAGCAAAGATTAACCCCAAATTATCCTTAACCCTTATTTCAATATGAAATTAACCAACTAAGCGAAGATTAACCCCAAATTATCCTTATACAATTAAGCATTGTATATATCACATAATCTCATTTCTAACACAGAATTAAGTAAACTGTGATATTAGTTTCGATTTATTAAGCATAAACAAATTATAATTCAACACTTAGATTAGAAGATAAAGAGTTAAGAGAACAAATGAAATGAAATTGAAGAACAAAACCTCAAAGATCGACTTGTATTTTTCTCAGAAAATCAATATAAAGATTTAACTATTCATGAAATATCGAAAATGCATAAGAGACATAATAAAAATCAAAACAAAAATTTAAAATAATGATAGAAGAGTAAACAAACATGAATATAAATTGCAGAAGATGAAAGGCGGCTGCGTGGTGGTCGTTATTTCTCAACCCTACATCTCGCTTATATAAATAACCCTAACCCTAATCTTAATCTAGGTTTGTGTCCAATTCATCCACAAAACACATCATAAGTTGGTTTTATTGCAGGTCCGTGAACTTCAAACACGTGCAGTATTTTCAATACTTATCCAAATTAAGCGATTCTGGTCTCCTTTGAAAGACTTTTGAGTTAGCTTTAAAACGCCACCGTTTCTACTATTTTTGGAGGTCTAATGAATTTAGGAGACTTAAATTACTGAAGCATGTCCATTAGGTCGATCTGGTGCGCTTGACCCGTTTTGGATAATTTATGTAAAATCTAATTTAGCTCCGAATTGAATGATTCTAGATCCTCTGGAAAGCTGAATGTGTCTAGTTTATAATGCTTCCATAATCATGATTTTTGGAGCTCTATAGAAAAAATGATAAAATATGACATTTGACCCAATGTTTCAAGCCCAAAATTGCTTTAAACTGTTTTGAAAATAATAATGAGCAAAAATTAGATCAAATAGATTCAAATTAATTAAAATCTGAATTATTGGCCCAATGAAGCCCAATTAATAAAAATTCACTAATAACAAATAGTTAAGCCAAAAACACTAATTAAAATAAGTTCGGAAAGGGAAAAAATATGAGAATATAATGACTCATCAAAGAATCCCACACTTAGCCTTTTGCACTCCTGGGCAAAATCAAGAAGCAAAGCAAAAAAATAAATTAAAAAAACATTAAAGAAAAATCATGCGAAGGACAGAAACAAAAACATAAACAAATATACATACTTCTCAATGAAACTTGGGAAACGAAAGGAATAGACAATCTCCAACATTCAAAGAGTCAAAGAAACCAGACATCTATGAACATCATCCAAACAATTCAAAACATGTCAAGAAAATCAATCTGCCCAAGAGGTAAATAAAAAACAACAAAATCTCATAAGATATGCACTGTATCACTCAAGTGTTTAGACTACTATTTACTCTCAAAACACTCATGAAAAACAAGCACCACATAGACTTGACAAGTCTCTAAAATCAACAACAAAAAATACATGTACAAAAGGATCAAAAGGTATTTCCAAGGTTGTAATGGGGCCAAGGATAAGGTGGAGGATATCATATGGGACATAGCTAAGAACCTTAGGAATTAGAGGAGTAATGGGGAATAAGTCAAAAATAAACATCAGAGCATGCTCAAATACCTCTAATACCAATCCTTTCAATTTCCTTTTCCTCAACAACAATTTTCTTTCTTTTGAACTTCTTTTTGATTTTCACGTTTTTTTTTTTGAAATTAAATTGCATAAAGTGTACATTAAGGAATCAATTAGCCAGTATATCATCCAATGAAAACACACCCGTACACTTATTGAGTTATTCCCAAAATGATGTCAAAGCTCCAAAAATCCCTAAGGTTAAGGTAATCATGGATTTTTCACTTGAGGCTTGTAATGAATGAGCTTTAAAAGAAGTAAAGGGAAACATAGGCTCAAATGGGCTATCAAGGGAATTGATTCAGGGTAGGCTTGTTTGGTTAGAGGTTAATCACAACACAAATTGCCTTAATCAGCTCCAAACATGTATGTGAATTGAGAAACATTAAAAAGAGTCAAGCCAAGGCTACTGTGCAAGCAATCAAGATGCATAACACAATAAATAAAGAATAGAGAATGTCTCAAAACTTCACACAGGGTAAATCTGTCACTTCCAAATCAACCTCTCAAACCTCAAAATCAACTTAACATGCAAAGAACAATGATTTCAATGCATAGAATATTAAGCAATTCATATCCAAGAGTGAAGTAAGTGACTACCTATACAAAACCCAGAAATCAAAGAAAAATATGCAAAACTATACACAACATAAAATAAAAACCTACAATCCTACATCTCTCACCCCACACTTAAATTAGACATTTTTCTCAATGTAAACATAATCATATCCACTAAACAAATAGGACAAGCAAGATAAAAAAGTTGAAGGGGAAAGAAGAACTCCATGATCATGGTGAGAATTTCTTATAATCAATGCAGACCCTCCAATTGTTTTGCACTCTTGATGGAATCAGCTCATCTTTCTCATTCTTCGCCACAGTAATGCTTGTTTTCTTTGGGACAACCTGAACTGGACTCACTCATTGACTATCAAAGATGGGGTATATGATCCCAACCTGTAGAAGCTTGGTCACCTCCTTCTTGACGAGGTCTTAAATCACCGGGTTGAGCCTCCTTCGTGGCTGTTTCACTAGTTTGGCTCCATCTTCCAAGAAAATCCTATGCATGCATTTGGACGGGCTAATACTAGGAATGTCTGCCAAGATCCATCTAATGACCTTTTTTCGCAATTTAAGCACTTGCAACAACTTCTCCTCTTCATCATCATGAGGGAGGTGGAAATGATCACCAGTAGTCTCTCATCATCCTCCAAGTAAGTATACTTGAGATTCTACGGTAGTTCTAGTATGGGTGTTTGCTGAACAATAGAAGGAACCAGAGAAGGGGAAGGAATGGGTTTCACAGCCTGTACCTCAACCTACAAGTCAGATTCATGTGTATTTCCTGCAACAGGGTTAGTGCATTCTGACTCTATAAAATCAAAATGAAAAGGTACAACACCAAAAACATCAGATTCATGTGCATGATCAGAATGTGTATCAGCATTTGTATCAGTCATGTCAGTAGTTGTATCAATATCAATATTCAGAAATTGATCAATGCAAGAACTACACACTTTAGAATCAGTACATGCAAGACAGGTGAGGGAATTATGTAGAGATAGGAAGTCAACATCATGAAAGAATTCAAATACATATTCATCAATTAATTTATCAATCAAATCAACATGAAAGACAAAATGATCCTCAGATGGGTATTTCATGGCATTTAGAATATTAAAGCGCACCACAATGTCATTAAATTCCATGGATAAAGTCCCTGCATGCACATCAATTTTGGTTCGTGCGGTCTTTAAAATTGGTCTGCCTAAAATGATGGGTGCAGAACCACGTGAAAATCCCTCATCCATATCAAGAATATAAAAAGCAGCTGGGAAAATCAACTCACCAACCCTAAGTAAGATATCCTCAATGAAACCTATAGGGTGAGTAACCCTCTTGTTTGCCAACTGAATAACTATACTTGTAGGTTGTAGAGGTCCAAGAGAAAGAGATTTAAATATAGACAGAGACATGACATTAATTGAAGCACCCAGATCAAGCAAAGCATTTTCAAATTTATAATTACCTATGATACAAGGCACACAGAAAGTACCTGGGTCCTTGCATTTCTCAAGAATTTGAGGATTTACCTATTAGTGCTAATACATTTCTGCCCATGCTAATCCACTCATTTTCCTTTAGCTTCCTCTTATGTGTACATAACTCCTTTAGAAATTTGGTATATCTAGGAATTTGCTTGATGACATCCAAAAGAGGAATGTTCACCTCCACCTTCCTGAATGTTTCTAGAATCTCTTTGTCCACTTCTTCCATCCTTTTACTTAGAGGAATTTTTGGTGGGAATGGAAGAGGAATATGAGACTGATACAACTGTTGACTACTCTGTGTAGTAAAACTGGAGGATCCTATACTATCATCTGCAGGCTCCCCTTGCTGATGACGCTTTGTATTTGATGCAGCAAGGTTGTCTGTCTAAGGTGCAGGCACAATTTCTGGTACAGGTGCAACTACTGGGATATCAACCTGCTTACCAGATCTCAAAGTGATGGCACTGACATTTTTCGGATTTTGCACTGTTTGGGATGACAATCTATCAAAATTCTGGGATTGTGCTTGATTAAGCTGAGTAGCCATTTGCCCCATCTGATTTGTTAAACTCTGGATGGAAGCTTTTGTCTCCTGTTGGAACTGCATATTTTGTAGGGTCATCTGCCTGACCAGCTCTTCAAATGAAGGTTCAGAAGTGGAAGGTTGAGTGGGAGTTGGTGTTGTTGTTGGAGCTTCATTTTGTCTTTGATACTATTATTGAAAAGGTGGAGGCACATATCTATTCGGTCCAGTATTGTTTTGGAAAGTAGGAGGATGTTGTTATTGTGGCTGTTGATTGGACCATCTCAGGTTTGGATGATTTCTCCAACCTGGGTTGTATCTATTTGAAGCCAAGTCAAAATTTTGCTGTTGTTGTGGACCTCTGTTGTTGTAAATGTTTGCACCATAGGCTTGGGGAGTGTCGCCGTCGTCCGTTCCAACGTCTAGGGACATCTCGAACGTTTATGCGAGCGGTCGCGAAAAGATGGTTTAGACTCGCGTTTTATGTTAAAATGTGTTCATTGCTTCCGAGGTGCTCAAACAACTGAACTATCCTCTAATAAAAGCAAGGTTTTCGAAAAGGGGTTCTTATGGAGTCGCCACCAATGTTTTGACCGTAAACATTGGAAAAGGATAAAAAAGGCGTTGATTTTAATAAAAACCAAACTTGGCCATTATAACCAGAGTTGGGTAAGAGAGTTAGTTACGTGTGGGGAAGGTGTTAGCACCCCACAACGCCCCTTTCGGGTTCCCTATGACGGATTAATTCATTAAGCAAAGATTACGAGAAATTACGCTATTACCCTATTTTATTGCATAATATTAAAAAAAAGACTATTTACATGACTTTATTTCATATTGCATACATAAAGCAATAAATAAAGCAATAAAAGAGAAGAGAAGTGGAAATAACCTCCGTAGCAAGCTTTGTATTACAAATCTTGAATTGTGAGGATGCGTTTTGGCAATCCCCCGCTCTACAAAGACTCTCCTCCCCGAATACAAGATCGACTCTACTAAATTTTAAAGAAGAATCGAATGCTGGAATACAATTCCTTAATCGATTGTTACCTTTTTAAGGCAATCGGAGAGTTCATTCGAAGTAGGGACAGAAGACAAGTGTTTGGAGTTGTCTGGGGTGTGAAAAAGTGGCAAATGAGCTTCCTATTTATAGTTTTCGCAGCCTGGCAGCTTGGGACGGCCGTCTGGGGCCTGAAAAACAGGGATGAGCGTCTGGAGAAGTCGGGACGGCCGTCTGGGGCAAGCTTTATCTTGTTAAGGAAGTCTCCTTAGCCTTTATTGAGAGGCCGGACAAAATTAGGGGTCTACAGGGAGCATCTGCTTCTGCAGATTGCAATGAGGGACAACCATCTGTATAATAATTTATGGAAGTACAAATATCACAAACTTTTTTCAGGTGTAGCAATATTCTTCTGGGTTACAACAAGTTGAGTGACTAAATTCACTAAGGCATCAATTTTGCTATCTAGTTTCTTTATTTTAGCAGAGGAGTTTGTAGCCACATCATTTACTCCTTAAATAACTATTGCATCAGCCCTTGCACTGAATTGTTGGGAATTCGAGACCCTTTTCGTCTAACCTCTGCAGGAGTCATATCACCAAGTGCACTACCACTTGTAGCATCAATCATACTTCTTTCCATGTTGTTCAGTCCCTCGTAAAAATATTGAAGCAGTAGTTGTTCGAAGATTTGGTGGTGGGACAGCTTGCACATAACTTCTTGAATCTCTCCCTGTACTCATAGAGGTTTTCTCCAACCTGTTGCCTGATTCCTGAGATATCCTTCCTGATTGCAGTGGTTCTGGAGGAAGGGAAGAATTTTTGCAGGAACATCCTTTTCAGATCATCCCAGCTAGTAATGGATCTGGGAGGTAAGTAGTACAACCAATCCTTTGCAACTCCCTCCAATGAACGAGGAAAAGTCTTCAGAAAAACATGGTGTTCCTGGACATTTGCAGGTTTCATGGTGGATCAGACAATGTGAAATTTTTTTAAGTTTTTGTGAGGATTCACCTGCAAAACAATGAAACTTGGGCAACAAGTGTATGAGTCCAGTTTTAAGAACATAATGCACATCTTCATCAGGATAATGGATACATAAGCCATCATATGTGAATTCAGGAGCAACAAGCTCCCTAAGTATTCTCTCACGAGGTTCAATAGGTTGATCACCCATGTTATCAGTTTGGAAATTATCAAAAGAACTGGAATGGTAATGGTAGACCGTGAACAAGTACACCAGGTAGGTTTCCATGAAAGAGAGGTGGGTCACTAATGGACACGCTTAAGTACTAAGTCTTTTCTAGCCAGAATTCTCCTAGACATGCACTTTCACACTACCAAGCTATATCCAAAGTTTTCTATGAGAATGATTTTAAAAAATTTTCTTTCAAGGATAACTTATTAAAAATTTTCTACAAGAATGGTTAGGGATCACACAAAAACAAATTATAATAAATTTTTTTTTGAAAGAACCCAATAGTGAGTTATCAAAATAACATTGAGAGAAGTAAGAATATTAAATTAAACAGACAAATCAAATAAAATATTTAAATAATTAAAAATAAAATAATCAAATAATTGCAATAAAAAATAAAATATTCAAATAAAATATTTAAATAAGTGAAAATAAAATATTCAAATAAGAACCCAATTATGGTAAAAACTCTTTTCAATGCACTTGCTTATACTTGTTTGAATAAGAGAAATTAAAGCTAGAAAAACAAATTAAAGAAAAAAATTTTGAATTTTGAAATTTTTTTTAATTAGGGATGAATACCTCGTATGAATAAATCAAAAGATGAAAGTGCCCACAAAAGAAAACCCTTAGTTTGTAGGCTAAAAAATTAAGATTCACCACCTAACCCCACACAGGATGAAGGCTCAACAGTTCCCACAACGAAAATCTCAAATAACATAATCAATAAAATAAAAATAGTTACCTGGATGTCCTTAATATCCTTAATTTATTTTGATGTCCTGAATTAATGTTTGACTCTTGGCCTACCCAATTGACATAGAATATGAAAATTGAAAATAAAAAATAAAATAAAATATTCAAATAACTAAAAATAAAATAAAATAAAAACAGAAACAGAAAATAAAAATTGAAAACCTAGACAAAAATTTTGGTCCCTGGCAACGGTGTTAAATTTGATCGATGTCGTACTCGGTCAAATAATTAAAACAGATAAATGTAGTACTAGGAAGCTTTCCTTGGTCGTCTCCCAAACACCGCGAATTTTTATCAAAGCTTATCAATTTTTCGAATTAGAATAGTAACAAAATGGGGTTTTCAGAATTAAAATATTAGATAAAACAAAGTAAAGGTAGATTATAAAGATGTGGATTAAAAACATATTAGAATGCAATTGATTTCCTGATTCAAATACAGTGTCACTTATCCTAGGTTACGAAATTAATTTAAAATTAACCATTTAAGCGAAGATAAATCCCAAATTATATTTCAATCCAAAATTAATCAACTAAGCGAAGATTAATCCCAAATCAACTTTAACCCTTATTTCAATATGAAATTAATCAACTAAGCGAAGATTAATTTCAAATTATCCTTAACCCTTATTCCAATATGAAATTAATCAATTAAGCGAAGAATAACCCCAAATTATCCTTATACAATTAAGCATTACATACATCACATAATCTCATATCTAAAACAGAATTAAGCAAACTGTGATATTAATTTTGGTTTATTAAGCATAAACAAATTATAATTCAACACTGAGATTAGAAGATGAAGAGTTAAGAGAACAAACAAAATGAAATTAAAGAACAAAATCTCAAAGATCTACTTGCATTATCCTAAGAAAATCAATACAAAGATTTAGCTATTCATGGAAAATCGAAAACGCAGAAAAAGAGACATAATTAAAATCGAAACAAGAATTTAAAATAATGATAGAAGAGTAAATAAACTTGTACAAATTGCAGAAGATGAAAGACGGCTGCGTGGTGGTCGTTCTTTCTCAACCCTACATCTCGCTTATATAAATAATCCTAACCTAATCTTAGTCTAGGTTTGGTCCCAATTGGTCCACAAAACACATCATAAGTTGGTTTTAATGCAGGTCCGTGAACTTCAAACACGTGTAGTATTTTCAATACTTATCCAAATTAAGCGATTCCGATCTCCTTTGAAAGCCTTTTGAGTTAGCTTTAAAACGTCACCGTTTCTACTATTTTTGGAGGTATAATGAATTTAGGAGTCTTAAATTACTGAAGTATGTCCATTGGGTTGACCTGGTGCGCTTGACCCGTTTTGGATAATTTATGTAAAATCCAATTTAGCTCCAAATTAAATGATTATAGATCCTCTGGAAAGATGAATGTGTCTAGTTTATAATGCTTCCAGAATCATGATTTTTGGATCTCTGTAGAAAAAATGATAAATAAAACAGTGAACCATTGTTAGTACCTGTATAGAATAAAATATGACATTTGGTCCAATTTTTCAAGTCCAAAATTGCTTTAAATTGTAATATGGCATTTGACCCAATCTTCTAGGCCCAAAATTGCTTTAAACTGTGTCTTGAAAATAATAATGAGAAAAAATTAGATAAAGTAAATTTAAATTAATTAAAATCTGAATTATTGGCCCAATGAAACCCAATTAATAAAAATTCACTAATAACAGAAAGCTAAGCCCAAAACATTAATTAAAAGACATTCAGAAAGGGAAAAAAATATGAGAATATAATGACTCATCGGTGATCTTCCAAAGGATTGAAAAGGTATTGGCTGAGTGTGTTAACAACGAAACATAAATCTGGCCTTGTGTTGGTTAGATAGAGCAACCTTCGAAGTAGTGTTCTATACGCATGCACATCTGAATAAGGTTTTCCTTTTGTCTTGGAAAATTTTGTGCCTGGCTGTATGGGAGTAGAAACAGGTTGACATCGCAACAATCTTGCATCTTCTAGTAACTCTAGGGCATACTTCCTCCGTGACAAAGTAATGCCTTGTTGAGATCTTGCAATTTCTACGCCAAGAAAATAATTGAGTTGACCTAGGTCTTTAATCTTGAACTTTGCATTCAATAGAGCCTTCACAGTTTGAATTTCCTGGATGTTATCACCTGCCAATACTATATCATCGACATAAACAAGTAAGATGGTGATATGAGCAGAATGACTTTTGACAAAAAGTGAATAATCTGATTTTGATTGTGTATAGCCCAAAGAAAGTAAAGTAGTTTTCAACTTGTAATTCTATTGTCTAGAGGCCTGTTTGAGTTCATATAAAGATTTCAATAATTTGCAAACTTGTCCTGGCTTTTTTGTCTTGTAGCCAAGAGGAAGAGACATGTACACTTCTTCATCTAGATCCCCATGTAAAAAGGCATTATTTACATCTAGTTGATGTAAATACCAATGCTTTGAAGCTGCTAAGGCCAGAACCAACCTTATTGTTGTGAGTTTGACAACAAGTGAAAAAGTTTCAAAGTAATCTAAGCCTTGTTGTTGTGTGTAGCCTTTGGCTACTAACCTTGCTTTGTATCTTTCAATGCTTCCATCAACTTGCCTCTTTATTTTGTATACCCATTTACACCCTATAGGTTGCTTTCCATATGGTAGATCACTCAAAACCCATGTTTTGGTACTTTCTAAAGCTGCAATTTCTTGATCCATGACATTTCTCCAACAATCATGTTTGATGACTTGGTTATAGGTTTTAGGTTCATTGACTTGGGAAAGATTTAGGACAAATGATTTATGAAGAGATGATAATGCATCATAAGAGAAATATGAAGAGATAGGGTACAAGGTACCTGTAGATGACTGGGTGGCTGAAGAAGTAGATAACATGTTGCAATGATAGTCTTGCAGGTAAGATGGTTTATGTTTTGGCCTGGTTGATTTTCTTTGTGGAGTAGCAGTGATAGGTTCAACAGAAACAGGTTGAGAAGAAAAAATAACAGGGTCTGGAACAACAGAAAGAGAAGATATAAGTGATAAAGAGGGTTGATTAGTATCTTCTGAGAAAAGAGGTGATGGAGATGAAGTAATTTTTGTGACAAAATCCAAGGAATTTTGTTTATCAGTAGGGGAGTGCTTGTCACTAGTAAGAAAAGGAAATATCTTTTCATAAAATACTACATTCCGTGATAGAAAAATTTCCCTAGAGTTGAGATCCAACAAAAGGTAGCCTTTCACTTCTTTTTTAAAACCAAGTAAGACACATTTTCTTGCTCGATGTTGAAATTTTGTTCTATGAGCTTGAAGAGTTGAAGCATAGCAAAGGGAGCCAAAAACTCTTAAGTAAGTAATGTAAGGTTTAACATTGTGTAACAGTTGAGATGGAGAAAAATATGCTAAAACTTTGGAAGGTAAAATATTAATGAGATGCACAACATAACGAACAACAAAAGACCAGAAAATTATGGGAAATGGGATTGAAATATTAAAGATCTAGCAACATTGAGAATGTGTTGATGTTTTCTCTCAACAACCCCATTTTGTTGAGGTGTTTCAACACAAGATAATTGATGTTGTATCCCTTTTTGTCTATAAAATTTTGTCATTGCAAACTCATTACCATTATTTGATCTAACAACTTTTACATCAATGCCAAATTGTGTTTTTATATAAGAAACAAAGCCAATAAGTTGTGATCTTGTATCTGATTTACTTGCCATCAATCTAATCCATGTGTATCTAGACATATCATCCACTATGGTTAAAAAATATTTGAAACCATCAACAGAAGAAGTACCATAGGGACCCCAAATATCAACATGAATTAAATCAAAAAGAGTTTTTGAAACAGTAGTACTTAATGGAAAAGGCAAATTTCTTTGCTTAGAATAATGACAAGTATCACAATGAGTGTATTTTATATCAGGAATAATATCATACATGTTTCGTAATTTGATGTAACAAGAAGAAGAAGGATGACCTAGTCTATGGTGCCAAATATCAATAAAGTTAGGCCTTATTTTAGAACAAGCAACAAAATTCACAGCTAGTGAACCAAGGAGTGTAGGTGCAGGAACTATCATGATATACAAGCCATCCCTTTCTTCAACTTTCCCAATCATCTACAGGGTTGACTTGTCATGTATCACACATGAAAATTCAGAAATGTCAAGCTTACAAGATAGAGATTTAGTTAACTTTGTGACCGAAATAAGATTTACTGAAAAATTAGGAACAAACAGGACATTATGTAGAATAAGTTGCGGGCTAAGTGAAACTGTGCCATAAAAATGAACAAATGAGGAATTCTTGTTGGGTAGTGATACTGTAATTGGTGTGATTTTATGATAAGAAGTAAAATGAGACAAAGAATTGAATGTGATTAGTAGCACATGTGTCTAGAATCCATTGAGAATGGATATTACCTTGAGTCTGAGAAGAAGTGGAAACATTATGAGAGCTCACTAGATTGGTAGAATGTGTATTGTGAGATTAGATTGAGGAAGAAGTGCCAATAGACCATGAATTTGCTCTTGAGAAAGTCTCAGAGTTGAGGAATTTGACTGTGTCTGAGAATTACCAGGAGAATGAACTGCTGCAGAAGAATCTATGGTAACATTGTGGACTCTTTTGGATTTGAAACCAGTAGAAAATCCAGGTGGTAATCCATGTAGTAGAAAACAAGTATCAATGGTGTGGTTTGTCTTACCACAGTGAGTGCATTGTCGAGAAGCACCAAACCTTCCTCCTGAGGAGCGAGTTTGAGACCCTTGATAATCACCAGCAGGTGAGGGTTTACCTCTATCATTGGAGGTAGAAAAAAAAGGTTTAGACTGAGAAACTTGTGCTGCCATGACTGAAGGTTCAGGGAGAATTCTTGACTGTAATTGTCGCTCATGTTGAATTATCATAAAAAAAATCTTGGTTAAAGAAGGCAAGGGATCCATGAGAAGGATCTAAGAGCGAACAACAAAGTAATTATCATTCAAGCCTCTAACAAAACAAAGAACACAATCATTTTCACGATATTCCTTCATTGTCTTAGAAACAACACAACAAGAAGCAGGAGATTTGCACTCTGGAATTGGGCGAAAATTGCAAAGTTCATCCCAGAGAATCTTCATCTTAGTGTAATATGCAGTAACACTTAGGTCAGATTGATGTATCGAATAAAGATCTTGATGCAATTGTGAAATTCGGACAGAATCACCTTGGGAGAAACGATCTTTGAGATCCTTCCATGCCACAACTGCAGAGTCAATCCAGATAATACTTGTAGCAATCTCATGAGAAACAGAGTGATTGATCCATGATAAAACCAGATTATTGCAGCGCTTCCATGTTGGAACCATGGGATTTGTCGCAACTAGACAAGGAATGGAACCATCGGCAAAGCCAAATTTATTCTTCATTTGCAGTGATATAGACATCGAGCAAGCCCATCCATGATAATTGTGACCTTCAAGAATCGGAGAAACAAGCACCAATGATGGATTCTCGTTAGGGTGAATGTAATAGTCATGTGTTGTATCTTGCAACGATGCGAGAGTAACAGAGGAAGCAGCCATAGAAGGAGAAGAAATTGCAGAGAAGCAAAGAATGTAGAGAGAAAAACAGTTAGGGAAGCAGTAACAAAATCGGTTGCGGAAGAACGTGATGAGGAATTATTTTCCTTCTGATACCATGTTATAAGGAAAGAATGGATGAAAAGTGTAATTGTATTGAATGTTAGGCAAAGTACATCTTATATACAAGATAGCTTTACAGTTGTACAAAACAGATTGTAACAAACTAATTAGTAGAAACTAAACTGAATTTATATTCAATAGTTTTTGTTCCATTAGCGGGGTCCGAGGTATTTTGATCCACCAGATAGTAGTTGGGGAGCGTGTTTCAATTGTGGCGAGGAAGGTCATGCTGCTGTGAACTGTTCAGCGGTGAAGCGGAAGAAGCCATGCTATGTTTGTGGTGGTTTGGGACACAATGCAAAACAATGCACTAAAGTATGTCTTATTACTAATATTCCATCTTCTTATTGGTACATGAAGGTTATTGAGATTTGTGTTATGCTCCTGCAGGCACAAGATTGCTTTATCTGTAAGAAAGGTGGTCACCGTGCTAAAGACTGTCAGGAGAAGCACACAAATACTCCTAAAAGCATTTCAATTTGTTTAAAGTGTGGAAATTCTGGGCATGATATGTTTGGATGCAGGAATGATTATTCACTGAATGATCTCGAGGTTGTTCTTTTTCTTGTTCTTATCTTTTTCTGGAAAATTTGGGAAATGTTTTTGTTGAATTTGCTTATAAATAGTGATTTGCATGTATGTGAATTGTTAAGTCACTGACTGTTTGCCTGTTTAAGTAGGAAATTCAATGTTATGTCTGCAAGAGACTTGGTCATTTGTGCTGTGCCAATTCCGATGATGCAACACCAGGAGAAATTTCTTGTTACAAATGTGGTCGGTTGGGTCATTCAGGTTTGGTAAGTTTTATTTAATGACTTATTGGTATTGTATTGCCTTATGTAGCCCCCATTCATAGTCTAGACTACTCTTCCTATGTGACTCTCTTAATAGGGTGGAATTTGTTTGATTGTTTCTTTCTTTTTGATTGTTTCATCTGTTTCTTATCAGACCCACTAGAATATTTTCTGGATTATTTTTTTTAGTAGAAATAAATGTGCATAAAAGTTTAAAAGGAAGTTAAAATGGCCTGAAAATATTTCAATCATTATTTCTGGATTTTCTTGTTAACATGTATGCAATGAAGATCAGATCACCAAAAGACACTACATGAAATATAGCCTTTCTGAACTTCCTTATTCCCTGCAAAATCTGCAGTTTTGCTTGCGTTCTTTAAATAGCAATTCTCATGCCTCAAGTATCGAAAGAGGACCCAAGTCTAAAGCTAAAGAACTAGGTATATGATTTTTGAAGATTAGAAAAAGCAGCCACAAGACTTTCAATTAGAGATATTACTAAAATAAAAAGATGGAACATCACACACTCATACCTAGCCTATGCATGTGCACTTTGTAATCACCACAAAATATTCTATTCTGATATTTACTAAACTGTGGAGTCTACAAGAATAGGTCCAAAATAACACGCAGGCATTCAAGGTATTAATTTTCAGTTACTTCCAAGATTATAGGCAGGAAATTGGAACTTATTTTACCTTTAGTTTTGGGGGTACTAATGGTTACTGATGTTCGTCAACCTTCTCTAAAGATCTATGGTGGAATAGCTTTATCAAACAATGGTTAAATCTACCTAAATGCCATTTTGAAGAGCATTTAGGTGATTATTGTCAGTAGCTCATGCATTTTTCTGCTGTCTTATTAAAACTGTCATTTTTTATTTTTGAACATTAAAGATTTTCTTGTCTTGGAACTGAAGATTAGAGTTAGCATATATAAATTTTGGTGTTAACTGACGCAGGCATGTTCAAGGTTGCGGGATGATATTGCAAACGGAGCCATGCCTAGTTCATGCTACAAATGTGGTGGAGAAGGGCATTTTGCTCGGGAGTGCACAAGTTCTGTTAAGGTACATTTCAGTATACTTTTTGACCGACTATTGTTACTTTAAATTATTACAACTGTTTACCTAAATTATTACAACTGTTTACCTTTTCTTTTTATTGTTGGTCTGAGTTTCTTCTGGCTTAGAGTAAGTTTTTTGGCTGCTGTGCTTTCCTAGAGGAATCGTACCTCATCACGCACGAAAGATAAAAGATCCCATAGACATGGGAAATAAATCAGCACCTAATGATATGGGTGTAGCTCGTAGAAAGAAACGGTCTCTTAAAGAAGATAGAGGAGGCTTTTCTACTCCCAAGAAAACAAAGAGTCGAGGTGACTGGATGGAGGATCATCTTACTGAAGAAAGGGACCTTTCAATTCCAAAGATATCCAAGAATAGTGGTGGCTGGACAACGGAGCATCCTTTGGAACCAAAAGGCTGTACAACTCACAAGAAATCCAAGAGGAGTAGAGGTGGTTGGAAGACAGAGCATCATGAAGAATTCTTTCTTCCCATGGCCACAAGGAACAGCAGTTATAGGATTTCAGGGACACCATCTTCCAGAAGCACTAGAATTCATTCATTTGGTAGTGGAAGTCATACTCCAAGTTATAAATCTTCCCAGGTATGGAATGGTCATGATGAAACCCCTATGTCCGTACGTTCAGCCTGGTCAAATCGTCATAGATTTTCAGCATCAAGATTTGACAACTCTAGTAGTGTGGGGAATGGTTGGAAGTGGTAGTGATCGTGCATGCTGGTTATGTTCTCTACTATTCCTTTTGTGAACTTGTAAAACAACATCCACAAGTTTTCTAACGTATATTTAATTTCGTTTTAGTTAGCTATTCAATGATACTATCATAAGTGGTTAAAATTTATGGATGTGGGGAACAATATACTACGATTGAAACATACCTTTTGACTCTTTAAGACCAAGCATTAGCAATAAACTTTTATTTACACAAGCTAATTCCAGCAACGTTCTATTCTTTGTTCCCGTGTCGTGTATTTAACCTTCGCTGGCAATTTCAGGCGTGTGATAGGCTGCTTGCAATTGATTTGGAAGTCATACTAAATAAGCCTTTATCAATGAATTAACATTCGTTGGTAAGTATTAGCGTCAAGAATTTGTAAAAGAACCAGTAATACAAAGAACGGATAGTGCACGAATTACATATATAACAAATTCCATTCCAAGGAGAACAAATAGATACCACCGAACTTGTCTTTGGTGCTAGTTATGATGACTATTAATGATAAGTTAGCCTGTTCACCTGAACTATTTTGGCCCTTTCTTCCTGTTTTCTATAATTTCTTCTTAGATCTTGTAATTAAATTAAATATTATTTTATTTTTATCTTATTTTCTTTGGAATATATTTTAGATTTGTCTCTTCGAAAATATATTCTTGAACACCCAACTCGGAGTATGTTTTTGGAAAGACTAATTCAAAAATAGATTTTGAATTAGGTGTTTCTGAACGTGTTTTCTAAAAGGTCAATTCAAAAATATATTCTAAATTGAAAGTTTCGAAATTTAATTTCATTTTCATGACATTGTTGTGTAATTTGAGTGCATAAACATCTAAGTTAATATTATTATACATAATATTAACAATTACTTATATTTAATTGTTAAAAAATATCTTCATTAGAGGTGATAATACAAAAAAAATCAAATAGTCAAAAGACCTAGGTATAAAAGTTGTACATAGATAGAAGAAGACGAAGAAGTTAAGATAAAAAATAAAATTAAAAAAAATGTATTTTAGATATTTCACTTAGGATATTGAGATGTACGAAGAAATTATAAAATTAAAAAAAAACAAGAATCAATTATTTGTAGAAATCATATTTATGGAATAAAATAATTGTACTGTTTATTAATTTTCTTAAACATGTTACATACGATTATCATCCTCTTCCTAGCTCGATAAAATTTTTTTCTTTGCCTATGTAGCTATTAATCCTTTGCAATATTTTAGTAACATGATTGTTAAATGATTTGTTGATTTGCTCTTCTTAATGTGCCTATATTTGATCATTTTGTAAAATTTTCCATTCAAATATGTCTTGCTAAATAACATTTGTATTAGGAGATTGCATGTTGTTTTCCTCGGAAATTACAACAATTAAATTTTGGTTATTATGTTCTAAGAAGGATAATATTAAATAATGCTTACACTTATTTATATATATATATATATATATATATATATATATATATATATTATAAAAAATATCACTCCAAAAATATTTACAAACTTTATTTTTCTTTTTTTATCACTTTTTATTATTTTTTTTATTTAAGTTTTATTTTCAAAATAAATATCTAGATATCATTAATAATTCACATCTATGTAGATAATTTTTTAATATTTAAACTACAATATGACCATGTATGTACCCAATCATAATTACTCATGATTTGTTGAGAACAATATATAAAATTTTGATTGAGAAATAGGACGTGATATCAAAAACTTTTTTTCTTCGTTCCTCGTTTTATCCACAACGCAACAGACTCAGCTGCGTCGAAAAGAACCCAAGATCCTCTCACTCACTCTATTTTCACTCTTTGCTAATCCCTTTTCCAATTCAGACATCATTCATCACTCCCTTTCTGTAAGTTCCTTCTCTATAATCATTATATGTAAGATACCCATTTTAGTTCTCGTATATGGAATTTTTTATGCTTTTTTAGGTTTATAAATTTGTACCAGTGTCTTTGTGAGGTGAAATGCTGCTGTTGCACTCCAGCTATAATACGCTACTATTGTTTCTTGCCTTGGTTAGTTAGGCTAACGGGGATTATTTCGATGGGAAATGAATATTAATTATTATAAGAAAATAGAAGGTTTTCATTTTGCTAATTGTTTTTCTTTTTGGGGTGGTAAATTAATTCAGTTTGAGAAATGCTAGTAGCAGTTTTGCATTCATATTCTTCTACTATTGCAATCTGAAATTTTGTGAAAGTGCAAAAGTTGGGTTCAGTCTCTATCATTAAGAATATGCAGAGCGTGGAATTTTGCCTAATAATAGGGTTGAAAAGAAAGTGACAAGGATTGGGGGCTTCTCATTCAGTTTTATGCCCTAGGAAAAGTTAATAAAAGCTTAAAACATGATAAGGGTTAGTTTGGTTTATGAAAATACATTTTGTTTTCATTTAATGGTTTTTACACATAGTTACAACGGTTTTACGTTGTTTCCACTTTGATTCTTGTTTTCAAAGATTTGCATAAGAATGGTGTAAAAATTCGGTATTTTTGTAGTTATTTGACATGTTTGCAAAACAAATAGACCTTGAAATTGTTGTTGGCTCATAACTAAGTTGCATTTCAAATGAAAATGAACAGATTGTAGAATATTTTTTTGTTGCTTGTTTTCTTATTCAGCATGATTTTCAAATGTTTATTTTCTCTGTTAAAGATATTATCAGCAGATTACATAAATTAATTTAGTAATATATAGTGAGAAACTGCAGAGTAGATGGGACGGGAAGAGGTAGAAAAAAGGATTATCCCCCTCCACTTTACATGTTTTGCTTGATCTAATCAAGGTTATCGAATTGTAATTTTGTACAATGGAAAATTATTTCAAATATATCATAGATGGTGTTCAGTAAACAATTAAAACTAGAAACAGATAAAAACAACTTAAGTAGAAGTCATACAAAACAAAACTATCAGTTATATCTAAGTTTGTAAAGTCTTTATTTTAGAATAATGGAAATAAAGCAATTAAATAGCTAAATAGAGGTACATGCATTGAATGAGTGATAACTAGGATGAGCTCAGAAGTGTTCTTATAAATTCCTTTTCATTTAAAAATTTAAGCTTGCAGACTTTTTATTCATTTTTTCATGAGAATTGGTGAAAAAATAAAACCATATGAATTGTTGAATTGTATTGGTTATACAAATTTCATAGATTGATTCATGTATCGTAAGATACAAAGTCATTTAAGATTCATCTTGAGATATGAATTAGTAGATAGGCATAATGTATTCAATAGAAAGATTCAAAATCGTCAGTTGTAAGATTGTCAAACTATGTTCCTAAATACCAAGCTTGGTAGGGTAGCATGATGTTTTAATAACGTAGATGGTAGACTAGTTCATATCTACAGTTCTGCTCTTATAATCTCTATTTCTGACTCCATATTAAAAAGTAGTCTACTTAAGGATTATTTTAAGATTTTAGTGTTTAATTTAATTCAATATGATATTCTAGGTATTCATTTATGTGCAAGTTTTTTTTGGTTGGTGATTAATAAAAGACGTATTGACCTGATAGGCTAGTGTTGGTTCATGATTTGAGTAGATTGTTTGTGTAATTTTATGGTTTTGTCTTAATTGTGAAGAATTATATTAAATTTCTGCATCATCATAAACTCAATTGATTATGGTTATTCCTAATAGTAAAATAAAAATCTATTGATGATGGGAAGGAAGAATCTTGGCTTTTGTTATGGTTGTATAGTGTATAACCTTGAGAATGTGTTTTAGTGTTGAGCATTTTATTACTGTTACAAATCCATGGATCAATGGGATGAAGATCATACTCATAAGAAAGATAGAGCATATTGATACTTACGAGGTAATATATTAAATTTATTGAAAAACATAATGATGTGAACTAAAAGTTCTCCTACTAAAAGATCTTATTGGACTCATAGTCATATGTTACTAACCCATAACTAACTTACTAATCATATACAATAATTATTATAATCACGTACTTTGCCTTTAGACATTCAATATTCATTTGGCAACAATTGGACCTAGAAGCAATGATTGATAATGGTCTAAGATGAAAAGGTTTCTTAAGAGAAGAATTTAGAACATTTTAATTTGTATGACCAATTCTTTTTGACTTAGTCCTTTTGCATTTCATATTTAGAATCTTTTATGTAAGATGGTAATCTTTATTATACTTTCATTGTTGTTGCCTTTGCTATTTGTGATTGGTGTTTAATTAAAAACCATAATTTTGTTTTGATCTTGATGTTTCTAATTAAGCTTATCACCGTTATTACATAAGTAGTAATGATTGAAGCATACTTTGTAGCAACATTTGGCCATGACATTAGTTAAGCAAGAAAATTTATAAAATGCTCTCAACCACTGCTGCTGCTCAGCTTCCAAGTTGTTGCTGGTACCGCATTCCCAGCCATCTTAACGGCGATCATCATGTCCAACAAAAGAGAAAACTCACCACTCTATCACATGCCAATGCAGATAGCCAAATTTCCCTCAGAAACTTATATGGTCTAAGTCTTTCTCAGACCCACAATTGCAGCAAAGGGAAAGAAAGCAATAAGCAATCTAGATACAATTCCAATTTAAATCAGAACCACAAACAATTATTATTTCTACAGTTCTTCCCGGACAGTGACACAGAAGACACCAATAATCAAAATCCAAGAACTAGAAACCAGTATCAACATCAAGTAGACAAACAAGCAGAATTCAAGGAAAATAACAAGAACAGGCTTTTCACAAACATGTGGTGGGTAGATGTCAAAGCAGGACTTGGCCAAAGAATCAATATGGAGGGCATTCTATGTTCAACTATGGTGATCTTAAAAGACCCAAAATTGGCAATGCCCCATATTTCCGTTCCTGATATAAGGTATGTTGATTGGACTGAGCTGCGCAAAAAGGGATTTAAGGGAGTTGTCTTTGACAAGGATAATACTATTACAGCACCTTACTCTTTGAAGCCTTGGCCACCACTGGAGTCTTCATTGGAGTGTTGTAAATTGGAGTTTGGTCATGATATTGCTGTCTTTAGTAACTCTGCTGGTAATTCTAGCTTGAAGCAATTTGGAATTGTTCTGAATTTTATGGTAGTTGTTCACTAAGTCACCCAAAGTGTTTTGTGTTGTTTTATTGGTGTTGTGAATTAGGACTTCATGAATATGACCATGATGGTTCAAAAGCTAGGAAGCTTGAAGGTGCAATTGGAATTAAAGTCATCAGACATAGTGAGTTTGTCCTTTTATGTTGGAGCATTTTCTGCAATATTATTTTATCCTCAAACTTGAAAGTACGTGTTATCTCTGCTCTGTTTAAAATGCTGGGACTGGGAATCATTCCATTGGGATAAATGACTTTAGTAGTGATGTTGAATATGTGTATGAATGCTTTAGGGGTGAAGAAGCCAGCTGGTACAGCTGAAGAAATTGAAAAGCATTTTGGTTGTGAAGCTTCACGATTAATTATGGTAGATAAGAATTTTGTAGTGTTCACCTTCTATCAGATACTTGTTTTGTAGTTTAATTTAGGTTCATGTTAAAGTTAAGGCATAATATTTATGGCAGGTGGGTGATCGGCCATTCACTGACATTGTTTATGGCAATCGGAATGGATTTCTAACTATTTTGACAGAGCCATTGAGTCCTGCGGAGGAGCCATTAATTGTTAAGCAGGTACGTTTTTCATTTTACATTTTGGGTGCTAGAATTGTTTATTGTGATTAACTTATTTTAAATAAGAGGAAAATTTTCATTTATAGAAGAAATGAGAAGTTCTGTTTGACGGATCCTATAACAAAACAGAAACATAGCAGAGATAAAATCTTCAAGCCTAAAAGTTCCCATACCTCATTTGGAAATTTATTGTATCGTGGATTTACAGTTCCTTTCTCCTATTTGTTAAGTAACAATCTGAATTTCAGAGGTTTATTTATAATTCCTTGCTAAAGCTTGCCTTTCCATATACCATATTCTGTATTGATGTTGAAAGTCTTGATAGATCTTTTATGTAACTTGTAAAGAGTTTGATGGAAATAAGCTCTAAAAGTAAAAGACTTACCCAGTGTTTCTGTGGGAAATCAAATAGTATTTGAGGAAAGAATAAATTAGAAAATTTGTAATTTGTACAAATTTGAATAATTAGGAACAATCCCATAAATAAGGGATCCTAGAATAAAATAGAGTTATTATATTTCCTAAAATAGCTTAGGTCTCCTTTATATATATTGTATGATCTCTTTGTATTAAAATAATAAAATAAGATTTCATTCTGATCTAGGAATTTCTGTCTGCGCACTATAAACTCTAAGACGACAACCTGTGTTGCTGCAACATTTTTCTTAACCCTAAGACGACAGTCTGTATTGCTGCTGCATTTTTCTTAACTCTAAGACGGCAGCCTGCATTGCTCTTGCATCACACCTTCTTACTATAATGTCAAGGGAAGAGGAAGTTGTGAACCCAATCCCAGAAACAGGAAATACCCAATCCCAACAATTTGGAGAACTGTAGAATATTCATTCTGTATATAGACTAAATGGAAGAAATTATTTGAAGAGGGCCCAACTTGTTCGTAAAATGTTGAATAGAAAGGGGTATCCAAACAGAAGAAAGGAGGATCAACAAATGTGGAGAAGAAATGTGATGGTCTCGGGTGTACCTACTGCAATAAGCCTCGTCAAACTCGAGAGAAGTGCTGGAAGTTACATGCGAAGCCTTTAAATCGTGATCGAGAAGGAGGACACAGAGGAGGCTCCTTAAGGAAAGGAGGAAAAGTTTATGCTGCTGCTGAAACAAATGAAGAAAATAATCCAATAGTTGTTGCCCATCTTAACCAAGAGGAGATAGAAAGGGTGAGAACCTTTTTTCGTAAGCTGGAAAAACCTACAAGTGTGTGTTCTTTGGCATACTCAGGTAAGTTTCCACTTTGTTTTGGATTAAATGTCTCAGATACACCTTTTAATCATTATTGGATATTGGACTCTGGAGCCATAGACCACATGACACCATTAGCCAAACACTTCTCCACATATTCTCCATGTCTCAGCAACAAGAAAATTGCCACAGCAGATGGAACCCTTATAACTGTAGCTGGTCAAGGAAATATCCAAATCAATCTTTAATAACCTTAAAAGATGTTCTCCATGTCCCAAAGTTGTCCACCAACCTAGTGTCTATACAAAAACTTATAAAGGATTTGTCATGTAAAGTTTTTTTTCAACGATCATTGTGTATTTCAGGATAAAGATTCGGAGAGGATGATTGGACATGCTAGAGAATGGAATGACCTTTATTATCTCGAAGATCCAAGTATGTTAAGCAAGAATAGAATCTCTCACTCCTTCATATCTGAATCCTTGATGACCAATAGAGAAAAAATCATGCTTTATCATTATCGGTTGGGACATCCCTCTTTTGGAGTGATCAAAATTATGTTTCCCTCTTTGTTTACCAAGTTAGATGTTGAGAGTCTTCATTGTGAGGTGTGTGAATTTGTTAAGCACAAGCGTGTATCTTTTCTAATAAGTAATAGAATTAGCAATTTCCCTTTTTATCTTGTTCATACTGATGTATGTGGACCTTCTAATGTTCCAAATGTGTCTGGTGCTCGATGGTTTGTCACCTTTATAGATGACTGTACAAGGGTCACTTGAGTTTTCCTACTTAAACAAAAATCAGAACCGTCTTCCTAAACTTCCACTCTTTGATAAAAAATCAGTTTGGTATTAATATTAAGAGACTTAGGTTAGATAATGCCAAAGATTACTTCAATCATGTCCTTAATTCTTTTTATAAAAAAGAAAGTATAATTCACGAGTCCTCTTGTGCCAAAACACCACGGCAAAATGGGGTCGCAGAGAGGAAAAATGAACATCTATTAAATCAGACTCGGGCATTGTTGTTCCAAAAAAATGTCCCAAAAAATTTTTGGGGGGAAGCTATCCTTACAATAACATACCTTATCAATAGACTACCCTCTAGAGTCTTAGGATCAAAAAGCCCTATGGAAGCTTTGTCGTTTTTCTATCACTTGATATTCAAAAATAGAGAAAAAGTGTTTTTAGAGGGCTTGAAGAACCCCTCTCATAGTTCTCTATTTATATAGATAAAAACTGATACAATAGGGAGATTACATTAAATGTACAGTCCTAGATTACTCCTCAGAACTAGGTGCAGAGATTATCTAACACTCAACCCCCTGCAGAGATTATCTAACACTCAACCTCCTGGCCTTAGGTATAATGATTACATATATTTTCTAATCTATTCCAACACTCCCCCTCAAGCTGGAGCATACAAGTTGTATGTACCAAGCTTGAAACAAATGAACTCAATCCGAGGTCTCCTTAAGGACTTGGTAAACACATCTGCGAGTTGGTCATTTGATCCAACAAACTCGGTACATATTTCTTTTGTCAACAACTTTTCACGAATAAAGTGACAATCAATTTCTATATGTTTAGTTCTCTCGTGAAATACAGGATTTGATGCAATGTGGAGAGCAACTTGATTTTCACAATACATCTTCATAGTCTGGATATCACAGAAGTTAAGCTCTTAAATGAACTGCTTCACCCATATAAGTTCACAAGTTAGTGATGCCATTGCCCTATATTCGGCTTCAGCTGTCGATCGAGCCACTACATTCTGTTTCTTAATTTTCCATGAAATAATGTTTCTTCCAAGGAAGACGCAATATCCAGTGGTAGACCGTCTATAAACAGGTGAACCTGCTCAATCTGCATCACAGTACCTAGTGACCTGAATGCTTCCTTTATCTTCATATAACAATCCTT
The DNA here is from genome assembly GCA_963425845.1 of Sphenostylis stenocarpa. Lineage (NCBI taxonomy): Eukaryota > Viridiplantae > Streptophyta > Magnoliopsida > Fabales > Fabaceae > Sphenostylis > Sphenostylis stenocarpa. Next base: position 76,985,199 of record OY731403.1, read on the forward strand.
GTCCGGGAGCCTTTTTAAGGTACCTTAAAATGCGAATGATAGCATTTCAATGACCAGCACATGGAGCCTGCATGAACTGACTAACCACTCCAACAACAAAAGATAGATCAGGCCTTGTAATAGTGAGATAAATCAGTTTTCCGACCAGCCTCCTATATCTCTCTGAATCAGAGAATACTTCACCTTCTTCTATTGTTAATTTCTTATTTGGGTCCATAGGATTCTCTACAGGTTTACAGTCAATCATACCTATTTCTTGTAATATATCAAGAGCATATTTTCTCTGAGAGATTACAACTCCATCTTTTGATTGAGCTACTTCAATGTCAGTATTTTAGGCTTTCCAAATCCTTGGTTTGAAAATGTCTGCACAAGTACTCCTTCAGTTGAGATATTCCAACTGTATCATTTCCTGTAATGACTATATCATCAACATATACTATTAAGTAAACACATTTACCCAAAGATGTATGACAATAAAAGACTGAATGATCTGTTTCACTACGTCTTAGCCCAAATTTTTGAACAATGGAACTAAATTTTCCAAATCAAGCATGTGGTGATTGTTTGAGGCCATATAGAGAACAATGCAATTTGCATACTAGTTCAGACTCCTCCTGAGCAACAAACTCAAGAGGTTGCTCCATGTAAATTTCGTCCTCAAGATCACCATGTAGGAAGACATTTTTGATATCTAATTGATGAAGTGGCCAGTGACGAATGACAGTCATTGCGAAGAACAGACGAATAGTGGTCATCTTGGCCACAGGAGAGAAAGTGTCACAATAATCAAGGCCATAAACCTGAGTGTACCCTTTTGCAACTAACCGAGCCTTGAGCCGATCAATCGTACCATCGTGGCTGATTTTAACAAAGATATACCCAGTGGCAACCAACCGCCTTTTTGCCTGGTGGAAGGGGCACGAGCTCCCAAGTAGCATTATGGTCAAGAGCCTGCATTTCTGCAATCATGGTTTGTCGCCATCCAGGGTGAGCAAGTGCTTCTTCCACATTTCTTGGAATAACAATAGAAGATACTGAGGATAAAAGGGAACAATAGGAAGGTAACAACCTGTGATAGCTAAGAAAATTATAAATAGGATGTGGGTTTCGAGTGGAACGAGTACCTTTTCTCAGAGCAATGGGCCATCCTGAATCACCTCTACCAGGAGTTATGGTAGGAAGCGATGTTGAAGAAGAATCTAAAGTGGGGGATTCACCCTCATCTTGGAGAATAGGACTAGCCATCGGGGTCCTATGATTGACAACATCAATTTGAGGGGAGGATGGTTTAGGAAGACTTGGATCACTATGGAGATCGATAAAGACATTGGAAATATTAGACTCAATTACTGGAATGGGAAGAACCTGCTGTATGACATGAACATCTTGAACAAAAGGAGAAAAGTAAGGAGTCTGTTCAAAAAATGTAACATTGACAGACATGTAGTACTTCTTGGTTTCAGGAGAGTAACACCGATACCCTTTTTGAAGGCGGGAATAGTCCAAGAAGACACATTTGATAGCACGAGCAGAAAGCTTGTCTAACCCAAGAGACATATCATGAACAAAACATACACAACTAAAAACTCGAGGAGAGGTGTGAAAGAGAGGATTATTTGGAAATAGAATGGAGAAAGGGATCTTATTACTGAGAGAGGAAGATGACATCCTGTTAATAAGAAAACATGCTGTTAAGATGACATCCCCCCAATGATGGACAGGAATATGAGCACCCAGCAAAAGAGTACGTGCAGTTTCAACCAAATGTCTATTTTTTCTTTCTGCTATACCATTTTGCTGTGGTGTATGAGGACAGGTGGGCTGATGCAATATTTCATGTGAACTCAAAACAACAGAAAAGGTGGATGAGAAGTGCTCTTTAGCATTGTCATTTCTTAAAATTTTGATTACTTGACTGAATTGATTCTTGATTTCATTCAAAAAGGATGTAAAGATGGGTAACAATTCAGAGCGATCTTTCATAAGATAAATCCAAGTACTTCGTGAATATTCATCAATGAATGTAACAAAATACCGAAAATCAAAAGATGAGATGCGACTGGGTCCCCAAATATCAGAATGGATAATAGAGAAACTGGAAGTACACTTTGATTGAGACTGTTTAGGAAAGGTAGATCTAACATGTTTCCCTAGTTGACATGACTCACATTCTAATATCTGGAGACCACTAAGTTCAGGATACATTCTTTTTAATTTTGACAAATGAGGATGGCCAAGCCGATCATGTAACATTTTAGGGCTCGGAGTAGCAACACAAGACACACGTGGACGGGGGCCAAAAAGGTATAATCCTCCAGCTTCATATCCTTCTCCAATCCTTCTCCAATCCGTCTCCCCGAACCACGCTCCTGTATAACAAAAGATTTGTTATCGAAGGTTATTGAATAATTTAAGGTTTTGGTTAACTGACTTAAGGAAATTAAATTGAAAGGACAATTAGAAATAAAAAGGATAGATTTTAGGCTTATGGAGGGAGATAAGGAAACTTGGCCCACTCTCTTTGAGGAAGCTTTAGAGCCATCTGCAAGGGTTATGAAATGTTTTTCTTGAAAGGAAATGGTTGAGAACAAGGAGGTATTACCAGATATATGATCAGAAGCACCAGAGTCAATTACCCATGAATTTTGGGAATTGAAGTTGTCCACTCCAAGAAAGGGATATTTATATCCCAGCAGAAATACATCATTGATTTGCTCAAGGAAACTGGCAAGGCAGCTTGCAAACCTGCTAGTACCCCATTAGAACCAAACCTAAAGCTTGGAAATGCAGAAGATGTTGCTATTGAAAAAGATATGTACCAGCGATTAGTGGGTAGACTTATATATTTGTCGCATACCAGGCTAGATATTGCCTATGCAGTGAGTTTAATTAGCCAATTTATGCATAACCTAAAGGAGACCCATTTAGAAGCAGCCCACAAAATTTTACAATACCTTAAAGGAACTCCAAGAAGAGGGATTCTATTCAAAATGAATGATAATGTGAAGCTCGAAGCCTATACTAATGCTGATTATGCAGGGTCAATTGTGGATATGAGGTCAACTACAGAATATTGCACCTTTCTTGAAGGAAATCTTGTGACTTGGAGAAGTAAAAAGTAGGGTGTAGTGGCTCGGTCTAGTGCTGAAGCGGAATTCCGAGCTATGGCACAAGGTATATATGTGAGTAGTTATGACTTAAAATCATCTTAGAAGACTTGAGGATAAAATGGGAAGAACCTATGAAGTTCTAGTGTGATAATAAATCAGCAATCAGCATAGCCCACAACCCAATGCAGCATGATAGAACAAAGCATATTGAAGTAGACAGACACTTCATCAAAGAAAAGCTTGATAGTGGCTTGATATGCACTCTGTATGTGTCCTCTTAAGATCAAATTGCAGACATTCTTACCAAGGGACTGGACTATCACAATTTTGAAAAGATTGTATTCAAACTGGGAATGAAAAACACCTATTCACCAAGCTTGAGGGGGAGTGTGAAAAATCAAATAGTATTTTAGGAAAGAATAAATTAGGAAATTTGTAATTTGGACAGATTTGAATAATTAAGAATAATCTCATAAATCAAAGAATTCTAGAATAAAATAAAGTTATTATATTTTCTATAATAAGTCTTTTATATATATATATATATATATTGTATGATCTTTTTATATTAAAATAATAAAATAAGATTTCATTTATTATATCTTTTATTAATATTCTAATCAATTACATAATAAATTACTTCTATGGAATTACTATCTTATTCTTTGATATCTATCATCAGAATGATCTTTGTAATTAACATGGAGTTACTTGTATATCTAATCTGTTTTGTTACGCATTTGTTTTAATGCCATTGGAATGGTTGATTGTAACTCTTGCTGTTCATGTTTTGAGGACTTGCTTGGTATGTGAAATCTGTTTGCCAATGCTTTGCTAAACATTGGACAATTTTTTTGTGAATAATTAATTTCTTATGTTTTATCATTATGTATCATTGTAAAAAAAAGAAAAAAAAAAAAAGTTTCATGGACACTCCCTTAATAATTGTGATGATAGGTGAGGAAGCTAGAAACTTCATTTGTAAGGTACTGGTCCAGAAGAGGGTTGAAGCCACTTGGCCAGAAACTGTTGCCAGATCCAAAGCCATGTGTCAAAGAGCCATATCCTTGACAAGACTATTCTCCAACACTGCCCTAACTTTTGACCATCAGAATACCATTGAGTAATGCATACACATTTTAAAACATTTTTCAGTTAGGTTTTACCAAATGGAAAATATATTCCCCGCCTTTCCTTTATCTGGTAAGTTATCCCTGGCTAAAGCGTAAACAACTTAATTTAAAAAATAATCGTTTTTACCAGTTTTTTCTTAAATAAAAATAGATTTTTTTTTTCAGAAACAATCATTTACAAACATGCTATTGTAATTTTAGTCCTAAAAATGTTATTAAATTATATAGTTTATTTAAATTTTATATATAGTGAAAGATAGGTTATTTCGATTTTACATTCAGGACCTTTTTCTGAATCTATTACTTTGTTTATATACCTTTTGAGTTTAAAACGGCAATGGTTTATTGGATATCCACCGTAAGTTTAATTATGACATTAAATTTAAATTCCATTAAGGGTGGTGAGTTAGGTTTGCTCGGTGGAGATTAGTCATTGACCTTAGGCAAAGTGTAGTCAGTGTATAATGGGTGATCTTTACCCTTTAAATTCATTATTTTTTAATGGTAATTAATGATATTAGATTTTAAAGATTAATGTTAATAAAAAATGTTTCTACATAATACATATATTTTTCATATAGTAATTATGACATATTTGTATTTAATATAATTAATATTTTTTTTGGTTTTCAAGTATTATTAATTGCTATATTAAACTTTTAATCATCATTATTAGATAAATAATTAATTTTATGTCATGTAATTCGTGCTATGTATGCTAAGTGTTGTACAGTAACATTTGTGAAAATAATTTATTCAATTATTGTCCGAAATTCTTTGGGAAAATCTGTGTGAACTGGAAAATCTGTGTGAACTGATCTTACATATATTTGATTAGACATGATCATCCATAAAATTAAATTTGGTTGTAATTGCAATTACACACATCAATAACGATCTACGTGACAAAGTACCTTAGCCGTGATGATTAAAAGTTTGATGAAGTAATCGTTACGATATGAAAATTAAATAAAATATTTTAATTATACTAAATACAAATATTTAACATTATTATTGTCTAAATTTTATATTTTTATAACTAATTAGACCTAATTGAGAAGTTAATCAAAATGTGTTGTATGCTATTGAAAAGATATATTGTAATTTTATTTCTGAAAAATATAATCAAGACTTTTTAAAGAATTTTAATGGAAGATAGAACATATTGTAATAATTTTATTTACGCTGATATTAGAAGATTATAATTAGATAAAAAATATAAAAAGGACATATTCTTGATAAAGATGACAACATATGATATAATTATAATAAATAACAATTCTTATAATCTTCTTCGTCAACTCATCAAGAAATCATTTGGTAGAAATGTAGAAGTTCATAGAAAACATTTTGTGTAACAAACAAATCACAAGAAGGGGTTGAATTGTGTTTTTGATATATTTTTTAAAATATTTTTTAAAGCATATTTTGGACAAATATCTAGAAGGTTCATGATTGATCTTCTCTTCTCTCATGGGTCGGCCATGCTTCTAAGTTAGGTCCAAGACTCTTTCCCTCCAAAAAAGGGTGGTGGACTTCAAAAGATAGATATCCTTAAGTAATCTATCAAAATAAGACTTAAACATGACTTTAGGAATTTAAATGGAAAGAAAAATACTAAGTAAATTAAGTGAGAAGGGTGGAGAGAAGACTTCCCTTCTAGTCATGCTTTTGATGATCCTCTTAGGGATTGCCTCTCCTTTCTTAAAAGGACTTAGGGACTCATCAAGTTGGTAATCTTTTTTTATATTAATGAAAATTAGTCGGTCAACCTTTCATTAGGTGGTCAATGTTTTTATTGAATGCTCTTTTAAGTATGAACTAGTCCACCTTGGATATGATGGTCAACGCTCTATTAGATGCATTATTGAGTATTTATGTAAGATATAAAAGCTGATATCAAGAGGGGGTGAATTGATCTTTCCAAAAATTTTGCAATTTACAGAGACAGATTACCAATTTGAAAGATTAAGAAATCTGACCAAGTATTAAACTAGGAAAAACAATTAGAATTGAATAAGGTTCAAACAGAATTAAAGAAAGTAATGAAAGAAGAAAAGAAACACCAAGAATTATACTGGTTCACCCAAACCACTAGACTACGTCCAGTTCTCAACTTAATTTCAGTTGAGTTCCACTAGATTGAAATTGTTTTGATTACAAAACAAAATTACAAAACACTCAACCTGCACTAAGAATCAAATTTTAGTTCTTGAACCCAACTTGCAAACAAGTTCCAGTTGTAGAACCAGTGCCCAAACTTTCAGACACCAAGACAGAAAATAATTGAAAAAGAAATGAAAGAATGAAGAAACTAGAACAATCAAACTCGATTATGCAGATGCATAAATTTCACTGCAGATTGAGTTTCTTCACAAGCAAGAATGCAAAAACGTCTTAAGAACTTTGAAAAATCCCACAAAAAATAGTGCACATCTCTTTTAGAAAGACTCTATTGATTACTTGAAAGATTTCTAAAAGGTGTGTTTTAAAATATTGAAGCAAATATGTTTATATGTAGGGATGGCAAAACGGACTAGGCCCGGCGGGCTGGCCCGCCAGCCCGCCATAATATGGCGGGGCGGGTTGGTGTTTTCAGCCCACCAGCCCGCTTTGGCCCGCCCCGCCAAGCCCGCCAACCCGTCGGGCCAACCCGCGGGACTGGGCGGGCCAGCCCGCGGCCCACCTAATTAATAAAAAAATAATTTTTTATTGTAATAAAATTAATTATAAAGATAATATATAAAGTTAAAAATTTTAAAAAGAGAATTAAAAAAGTTTCATTCTCACAGAAAATATTCTCCTTCCCGAAATATAACCTTCTCTCCTGTTCTCCTTATTTATCTTAAGTACTCGATTATATTTATCCTTATTACTTGAATTAAAGGTATAAGAATTACTCAACCAAGTATAATATGAAGTTTTATCAAATAAAAAAGATATAGGTATTTGAATTTTTCAATATAAAAAATATAAATTTTATAAGTTTAACGTTATTTATATATATATATATATATATATATATAGATTTGTTATTATTTATTATTATGTAAATTTTATTATTGTTCTAAATTATAATTTCTTAAAATGATATATTGATTTATATTATTAAATTGAAATAATATATATATATATATATATATATTGAATTATTGACAAAAAATAATAATCTTATTATTAAATTTATTAAAAAAATTATTTTTTTAAATTATGGCGGCCGACCCGCAGACCGCTAACCGCCCCTTGGCGGGGCGGCCAAGGTCTATAGCCCGTCATGACTATATCGGGCCAGCCCGCCCCGCCCCGCTTTTGGCGGGCCAAAGGCGGGGCGGGCCAAAACGGGGCGGGCTGACCCGTTTTGCCATCCCTATTTATATGGAGATTTTTCTAACAAACTGGTTGATTTAATCAGTTATTTCACCTTTTAATTGATTAAAATAACTTGCCTTTAACAATTTTAATTGATGAAAAGATCATTTAATCGATTAAAATGTTCAACCATATTTTCCAGAAATATTTTAACTGATAAAAATGTGGTTTAATTGATTAAAACAATTAACTAAAAAAACCTTAAGTGATTTTAATCGATTAATTCGAAGTTTAATCGATTAATAAACTGACAGGACATTTTCTAAAGCTTCTTAAGTGTTTTTAACTAATAAAAACTTGGTTTAATCGATTAAAACATTCAAACAAAAATTCTTTAAGTGATTTTAATCGATTATTTCAAACTTACATCGATTAAAATACTGACAGAACATTTTCTAAAGCTTTCTTAAGTATTTTTAATCGATTAATTCGAAGATGTGTCAATTAAAATACTGGTAGAAGGTTTTCCAAAACTTATTTATTGAAAATAATCGATTAATTAGAATATGTATCGATTAAAATAGTGATAGTACATGCTTTAAGTGGTTTTAATTGATTATTTCAAAAATACATCAGTTTAAAATGTGTCAGAAGCTTATTTTAATTGATTAAACTGTAAATATATCAGTTAAATTCGAGACTTAAGAACATATTAACCGATTAAAAGGATTTTTAACAGATTAAAAAGATTAGAGGCATTTTTATCTCTTTCAAATGATAGAACCTCATGCAGTAGAAATGAATAGATGATTATACCTATTTAATATTGATGCAGATTCACTAAACACTACACCCCATATCCCATAAATCCTCTGACTTCATCAAATATTCATTTATTTCAAAATCCTTTTGAAAGAAATGAGGGGGAGATTGATGACAATGTGAAACATGTCTCTACATTCCCAAGAGATGATTTTGATGATGATTCAAGTCAACAACATTCAAGACTCAAGCAAGCCCAAGATATAATTTTTATAAAGATTTTATTCATCATTCAAGCAAGTCCAAGATGATTCCTGAAGACTAGATAATGTCTTAGAATACTGGATATGAAGGTACAAGTTGATGAAGTAATATTATGCATAAGCCTCCAAAGCACAAGTGTGATAAAATTCATAACATGATATTTTTCACTGTCATAATCAATTATGATGCATCAGAAATGGAAAAATGATTTTCTCTATCATAATTGATTATACTAGTAACATAATCAATTGTGGCAATTCAAATTTGAAAAATATATCTGTTTTGAAGAATAAATGTTTTTGAATATATCCTGATTTTTATTCACGAAAATATTAATGTCCAATGACATTTTCTGATGCTATTTTTCTATTTAATTAAGTTTTGATGAAAAATAAAAAACACACAATTACAGAATTCGAAAATACAATTTACATTCAATCAGTTTTGAGAAAAGAATTTTGAGCAAGGCAACAAAGATATTTTTCACCTTCTGAGAAAACCCTCTTCTCTACTGCCTTCTGTGCTTTCATTGTTAATCACACTTGTTCTTGGAGATTGACATTCTACAGGCTTCTACAATTTGTTGCCTCCATTACCCAGGTGTGAATGTTCTTATTTTTATTACCTTCATCCTTTGTGTATTGGTGGCAAAGGAGGTGCTTTTCATCCCTAGTGTGATTCTAGGGAGGTGTTCATCCTTAGTGAGATTCTAAGGAGGTGTTTTCATCCTTTGATTTGTTTAAAAGAGGTTTTCATCCCTAGTGTGATTCTAGGGAGGTGCTCATCCTTAGTGGGATTCTAAGGAGGTGTTGTTTCATCCTTTGATTTGTTTAGAGGAGGTGTTCATCCCTAGTGGGATTCTAGGGATGTGTTCATCCTTAGTGGGTTTCTAAGGAGGTGATTGTCTTTTTAATTAGTTTACTTTTTACTGGTTTTTCTGCTGAGTCGATTGTAATTTGTAAATTGAATTTGAAAGATAGTGAATTGGGAGTCACTCTTGTGTTAAGAGTTGACTGGGAACTGGATGTAGGGTTGGCTATACCCGAACCAGTATAAATCTCTGTGTGCTCTTCTCTTTCCCTTATCTCTTTCTCTTTTCTTGATTATATTATCACTTCTGCTTTATCTGCGTTCAAACAAATTATTGACTCACAAATAAATTTTTAATTTGACATCTATTTTAATTTGTGCATCTATTCACCCCCTTTAGATGCCATTTGTCTAACACCTTTTACTTCATCAAATCTTCAAGATCTTCATTATCAACATCAGTCTCCCCCTATTTGATGATGAAAAACTCCTTTTTGAATCATGCAGAGAAGTCACTAGGTGTTTCTGTGTTAGTGAATTTATTCAATATTTATTTCTTGCCCTTTGACTTCATCAAAAACAGAGAAAAGAGCAGTTTAATCAAAATAAAGCATGCATAATACATTAAAGGTTCAAAGTGTTCAGGTTAAAAGCTAGTAAAATATTACTAACCCCAGAAAAATAATACTAAAAAATAGAAAAACAAAAAATTTGTGATAAAAGAGAGGGACCCCATTTGTTGTGACTTGTTCAGTCATCCCATTGACCTTGATTCATTTGCATATCCTCCAGTTTGGTGTATAAATCAACAATTTGATTACTGAGATTGGAGAATTGAGTATTGGTGTACTGGTAGTGTTGGTAAATCATCTGCATATGCTTGTGTTGATTCTCTTGCACGGGTGACATTTGAGAAAGCATGGTGCGCCCAAACTGAGAAAAGAGAGTTCCACAATCCGGTTGAGAAAAATATGGAGTGATCTCCATGGTCTAACAATCAGTAGAAGTGTGCTCTGTATCAGTAGTTTGAGGATCTTTTGTTGCTGGAGGGGATGGGATTTCAATGTTATCAGGTTCCTTTTCATCCTCATTTTCTGACATTCCAGCTTCAGCCTTGGATATCCATTCTCCATCAACTTTGATGAAACCCATCTTCCAAAGGGTGGAATTATCAATCTCATTTGAGGATTTTGGAGCCTCGACATATTCACCTGACAATCAACTACAAAATATTTTAAAAATTGTTAATCAGCATGGTATATGGTAAGCAAAAGTCACTTAGCCGTTTTGCCTTGATCATGTGATCTTTAATCACATATACCCAAATAACTCGAATGTTATTTTGAATGCAGTACAAAAGGGCCAAATCTCCTTCATTCAGCAGAGCATGATTGCTCCCCCTAGGTATCAACACCCATGCTATGATAAAGGCCAACAGTCTTTACTCTAGCCTCATCTTTCCTGCATTTCAAATTCTGACAGAGTCATTGCAGTCTTTGAGGCAGGATCTGAAGAATTGAATTTTGTTGAAATCTGGAAGATCAGAGACATTCCCCTTAGACACCTTTACTCTTTCATCCCAGAGACTAGCTACCTACTCCCATACCGAAGGAGTGATCACCATATAAACTCCTTTTACTTGTGACCTAATTGTAGATCCATCAACTGGCAAATTTGAGTAAAAGACGTGAACAAGATCATGTTGAATATTTCCAATGTATTCAACAAATGTCTTCAACTTCTGGTTCTTCAAGTGCCTTCTTAGAGACGTAAACCCTTCTCTGTGAAGCCAAGCGAATTGAATATACTTGATGATGACCAACTGTTTCTGGCTAAAATCGGTGATGAAGGTGTTCATCTTGTTAATGTCACCATTGAACCAGGCTTCCAAGTGACCATTGGGATTTGCAGCAGCTGAGGAAGATTCCCCTTTATTTTTCTTTCTCCCGGATTTGAATCTTTTGAACATTCTTGCAACAAGAGTTAGAGAAAGATTGGGTGGAGAAATGAAGAGAAGAGAAGAAAGAGTGATCAAGAAGAAGAAGATAGTAAGTGTGAGTTTAAAGAGATAAAACCCAATTTTGAAAGAAAATAGAGATCGAACTTCAAATGCCAATTATGGAGTCCGAGAGTCAGTCAATGGAATCTTGTTATGTTTCTAGCCTTTTCTGATTCAAACGTTCCCTTGACCGGCTACAACTGCACTGGAATTTGACAGTGGGTTTGCAGAATATATAAGCTAATTTGTTCTTTTAGGAAAATAGGGATTGATTAGTCAATAGTGCTTTTAATACTTTTTCTGGATTCAGCAGAAAATGAATCTTGATTTTCAACCCTTGATTGGTTGCTTAATTTCCAAAATCCTGCAATTAAATGCCTCTGAAACAATTTCCAAGAACAAACTAATCGATCATTTTACTAATTAATCAATTAATTTGATCTAGATATAGGTTAGAAATATAATAACAAAATATTAATCGATTAAAACGAGAAAGAATCCATTAATTTTGTATCAATTAATGAATTTAAGTGATGTAAATCATATTTTAATCAATTAAACAGAGATGAGAATTGTAAAATGAAAAACCGAGAGCTTTTATTCGATTAATTCGATGAATAATTGATTAAATTAGTATGGATAAATTTTCAAAAATTCTTTATAAGTGATTTTAACTGATTATTTTGTGAATTTAATCGATTAAAAGAGAATAATTTTGTTGATTCCAATATTTTAATCGATTAAAACTGTTTTATGTCAATTAAATCAATCAAAATGTATGAGTTTATGTAATGTTTGATGCATCCAGAATGTCTAATTCAATTCTGATTTTATAAAAGCGATCACGAGCAAGAGGTTTTGTGAAAATGTCTGCTAATGGTTTCTCAATTTCTATGAAAAATATTTGACAATCACCTTTTGAAATATGATCCCTAATGAAATGATGTCTAATCTTTATGTGTATTGTTCTGGAATGTTGTATTGGATTCTTTGTTAATTTGATGACACTAGTATTATCACACAGAAGAGGGATTTTACCAAGAATCAAACCATAATCTTCAAGTTGTTGTTTGAGCCATAAAGATTGGGCACAGTAACTCTAGTAGCAAAATATTCTGCCTCTACTGTAGAAAGGGCAACATATGCTTGCTTTTTGCTATGCCATGAAATTAGGTTGCTTCCAAGAAGATGGAAGGTTCCACTTGTACTTTTCTTGTCAAGTTTACATCCCGCAAAGTCTGAGTTAGAATAACCGACTAGATTTAGCTTTGACTCACCAGGAAACCACAACCCAACATTTGATGTCCCTTTGAGATATTTGAGAATTCTCTTTGCAGCAGAAAAATGGGATTCTTTAGGAGCTTACTGAAACCTTGCACACATGCATACACTAAACATTATGTCAGGTCTACTTGCAGTTAGGTATAATAAAGAACCAATAAGCCCCCCATATTTGGTTTGATCAATTGACTTCCTTTTTTCATTTGCATCAAGATAATAGTTAGTGGACATTAGTGTGGATGCTTCCTTACAGTGCTCCATTTCAAATTTCTTCAGGAGTTCTGTACAGTATTTTGTTTGATGAAGAAAACTTCCTCCGTGTAATTGTTTGACTTGTAACCCAAGGAAGTAAATAAGCTCTCCCATCATAGACATTTCAAATTCCCCCTACATTTCTTTAATAAAATTCTTGCATAAAGATTCATTAGTAGCGTCGAATATAATGTCATCAACATATACTTGAACCAAAATGGTATCATTGTTGGTATTCTTAAGACATAAAGTTTTATCAACAACAACTCTTTGATAGTTCTTTGATAAGAGAAAATTGCTTAACCTTTCATACCACTATCTCGATGCTTGTTTTAGACCACACAAAGCCTTTTTCAGTTTGTAAACAAACTCTGGATGAATATGATCTTCAAATCCAGGAGGTTGAGTAACAAAGACTTCCTCATTCAAGTAACCATTTAAGAAGGCGCTTTTGACATCCATTTGGTATAACCTAAAATTCTTCATAGAAGCATATGCAAGTAATAGTCTAACATTTTCTGATCTAGTAACAGGCGCATATGTTTCATCAAAATCAATTCCTTTTTGCTGATTATATCCTTTAGAACCTAATCTTGCTTTGTTTCTTGTGATAATACCATTTTCATCTAATTTGTTTCTAAAAACCCATTTTGTTCCAACAATATTTGCATAAATTGGTTTTGGAATTAATTCCCATACATTATTTCTTGTAAATTGGTTTAATTCTTCATGCATTGCATTTACCCAATTGGTATCATTTAATGCATCAGTTATAGATTTTGGTTCTATTTGGGAGACAAAAGCCATATGATTACAAAATTTATTCAAAGAGCTTTTAGTAGAAACTCCCTGATTAATCTATCCAATGATGTTATCTATTGAGAGATTTCTTGGAGCCTTCCATTCTTTGGGAAATTGCTTTTCTGATTCTTCAAGAATTTCTTCCTGTTTCTGAAAAATAGTTGATTCTAGCAGTTTTAACTGATACATTTTATCAATTAAAAATTCCTCATCTGCATCACAAACTATATTTTTCTGCACAACTGGGTTAGATTCATCAAATACTACATGTATAGATTCTTCTACAATTTTAATTCTTTTATTAAAGATTCTATATGCACAACTATTTAATGAATATCCCAAGAAAATCCCTTCATCCGATTTGGAGTCAAATTTTCCTTTCCATTGTTTAAAACAAAGACTTTGCATCCAAACACTCTAATCTTGCCAAACCTCACAATAAAAACCAAAAATCCTCCGTTCTGAAGATGAAGAAGGCTTCATAGGGTCTCTAGTAGTGTTTACTAGGCTTCATTTAGGATAGAGAAGGTTTTCTGAGAAAATAAAAATTGGAAATTTCATTAGAAGGCCATAGACAACTATCTAGGATGACCAGACGGCCGTCCATGCTTATTTTAAGCCTCAGACGGTCATCCATGCTTATTTTAAGCCTTGGATGGCCATCCAGGATGACCAGACGGTCGTCCAGGATAACCAGACGGTCGTCCAGGATGACCAGACGACCGTCCATGTTTATTTTAAGCCTTGGACGACCATCCATAATACCAGACGGTCGTCCATGCCTATTTTAAGCCTTGGACGATCTTCCAGACCTCCTGGCGTGTTTCCCTATAAATAGGGCCTCATTTCTCACATTTTCACACACTCTCACACTCTTCTCTCAACCTAGAAGGCATTCTAAGACCTCTAGGCGACTCTGAGCATTATTTCAGAGTCTGAGTGATCTTTTAGACACTCAAGAGTTGAAGTTTTCTTTTCTTTGGCAGAGAGGAGCGACATTGTAGAGCGAGGGGACTGCCAAAAAGCGTCCACCAATTTGAGGAAATTGTAAAAAGATCGCTTCAGAGATTCTTTTCTTTATTCTCTCTTTTATTGCTTTCCTTTACTGCTTTCCTTTGTGTGCTATATATTAGAGCCATGTAGATAGTTATTTAAATACCACAATGAATAAATAGGGTAAAAGCATAATCTTTAGGATCTTTATTTTTTGAATTAATCTATCATAGGGAACCCGAAAGGGGCGTTGTGGGGTGCTAACACCTTCCCCACACGTAACTAACTCCCTTACCCAACTCTGGTTATAATGGCCAAAGTTGGTTTTCTTAAAACCAATGCTTCTTTTTCTTCCCTTTTTCGATGTTTATGGTCAAAACATTAGTGACGACTTCTTAGAACCCTTTTTGCGAAAACCTCATTTTCAGGTATAGTTCGGTTATCAAACATCCTGAAAGCAATGATCAATTTACTTTATAAAAATGCGAATTTAGTCATCGTATTGCGACAATTCGCTTCCCTCTCAAAGACCCTTGAAAATGCCCTGAGGCATCTTTTCTAGGAGAGAGAGGGAACGATGGCGACAGATGGCGACTCCACTGGGGAAGCCTAGAGAGTTGATCCCATTTAGTGATGGATTGATTCGATAAATAGTAGATTTGAATATATGCTTTTACCCTCCCTTGTTTGTATAACATGCTTTACTGTATGGCTTTAATAACTGCTATATGCTTATTTTCCGCAATTGGTTGAAATTCAAACTGTACACAAACCCTTGCACACAACAGTCCCTCTATACCCGGGGGCATGAGTGTAAAACCTTAGGGAGTGGGTGGCAGGTACGACCGACCGTGGTAATGGCCTTAGTGCCAGCAGGTTGTTGTCGGAAACCACCACTCAAGGTGATAACCTTCTTCTCTTGGTCTAAGAATGTCGACAAGGCTTTTTTGCCATGCATGGTTGGAAGACTGGGAGATTGAGGGGTCCCTATAGTGGGGACACCTTGGGGACCTGACCTTGGTGAGAATAGTTAGAACCACCTTGACTATGCACCTTTTTGCAGGAAACCCCTACGTCGTGATTAAAATGTTGTCACTTTGTTTGCGGATGAGTGAATTATTTGTGCATATGTTTGTTGCATTTGCATAAAGTAATCATACAATATACAATAAACAATAACAATTTTTTTTTTCTTAAACCAACTTTATCTCGGACAGTCTTCATTTAAGTTAGCTTGGCTTCAGTTTCTTTGTAAGCTAATTAACCACATTGACCTACAGAAGAGATAAAAATACAATAAAACACATTTTGACAAAGTCAAAACATTTATTTCAAAATAAAAATAATGAAATTTAATAAAACGATTTTAACAAAGTCAAACAATTCATACCCTCATCATTTCAAGAGCAGCAAAACCAAGAGAGAAAATAAGTGCGTAGGGAAAACATGCATAAGCATCATGCTAATAAATCTCTCATGCATAAAAACACATTCATTCTAGGGTCACTAGATATCCTTAAGACAATGGCGAAAGAGATCCAGGTGCGTTTGTAACCTTCCACAAGGAAGGGACAAGTGTGCTAAGGTCTGGTAACCTTCGTTATACTTGTCAAATTCATGATGGGGAAGGAACCATTACACCGAAGTGGGTGTAGTGCTCCATGAAGCGTAAGCTTTAAGGAGGACGCCAAAGCCATTGTCTTAAGGCATATCTATCCCACACCAATCATTCATTCCACAAAATAAAAATAAAAAACCTAATGCATTTTGCATTCTAGAAAGTGGCTGGTCTTCTTCCTTTCCTCACTCGCATGCAAAAGGCCAAGAGGATGGAGCATTTAGAGGAGCAAAACCTCAAGCTCACTGCTGAGCTTAACTCCATGAAAGAACAAATGGCGCAGGTAATGGAGTTAATGCGTTAGGAAAACTTACGCAAGGAGAGCCCTCACAGTGACCACGACTCACATCATGAGGAAGAGGAGGGATCCGACCATGAGCTTGAGCAGGGAGCTCGCGTACCGCCCAAAGTGAGGGAAGTAATCCTCCAACCTCCTGAAGTTTCCAAGCAACAGATTTCTCCCCTCGAAGAGAGGTTATGGACTCTAGAGGGACATAATTTTGATGTTAAATAGGCCGCCGACATGTGCCTCGTTAAGAATATTCGCTTTCCCCCCAAGTTCAAGGTTCCAGATTTCCCAAAGTACATGGGAACGACTTACCCCATGATCCATCTTACAATGTACTGCCATAAGATGGTTCTATACGCTGATAATAAAGAACTCCTGATCCACTATTCTCAGGAGAGCTTGGTCGATTTGACCTTGAATTGGTAAATGCAGTTGGAGGGGGGGCAAGTCCAAAATTGGAAATAGCTGGCAGATGCATTCCTTCATCGTTATAAATACAACATTGATCTGACTCCAAATAGGTCAGACCTACAAGCTGTGAGTAAGAGGAACGACGAATCCTTCAAGGCATATGCTTAGCGTTGGAGGGAATTGGCCGCCCAAGTGGAGCCTCCGCTATCAGATAAGGAAACCACATCCATGTTCATCAACTCGCTGACGGGTCCCTATTATGATAAGATGATAGGGAATATGTCGACTCTCTTTGCGGATGTGGTAACCATCGGTGAAAGAGTGGAGCAGGGACTGAAGAGTGGGAGGATTGCACAACCTTCCTCATCCAATGCATCATTCAAGAAGTTCCTTAGCAAGAAGGAGGAGAGAAGCGTGAATGTCATCAACCTTGCTACTCCTTCTTCCTTTTCACGACTAGCTAGGGAGTGAGGAATCAAGAGAGAAAATTTACTCCCCTTCCAACCTCCTATGGGAGTCTACTACCGAAGCTGGTAGAAGCCAAGCTCCTAGTGCATGTCCCTCCGAAGAAGATAGATCCACCCTACCCTGATTGCTACAAGCCAAACGAAGAATGTGATTACTAATCAGGTGCTCCTGGGCATTCTGTGGAAAATTGCTTGGCCTTGAAGTATAAGGTTCAAGATCTATTGGATGCTCGGTGGATCACTTTCGACGCTCCCACTCCTAACGTGGACGCCAAGCCTCTGTCCTAACTAGGATAGTGGGGTTGGACAAGACAAGGCCAGCTAACTAGAGCTCCTTAGTTTTCATGTGTTTTTAAGCTTCGTGCATATCTCTCGTGGTCCCTGCCCGTGGCCGCGAGACCTCTGATTAAAAGGACTTTGTAAATATTTCTCTTTTATAAATACAATGATGTATTTGCATAACATTCATATTCTTTTTCATTCTTTTCTCCCTCATCATTATTATTATTTCAAAATAAATGATAATAAAATCTAAGCCTAAAAAAACCCGAAAAAAATCATGTCTGTGATGGATGACTCTCTGCAGGATCTGAAAGCCGAAGGCGAATGGATCGAGTCAGATAGTGAGTAGGGGACCGTCTCCTCGGGCATGCAAAGGCTGCTAATAAAGAAAGCTTTATCTATGCAGCCCTACCAAGAAGAAATCAAGGCCATCAATTTGGGGGGCAAGGAAATGATAAAAAGGAAATAAGCATTAATACCCAAATCATGATAACTTTAGGGAAGGGATAGTATAACTATTAAGAGAGTATGAGGACGCATGCGCATGGTCCGACAATGACATGCTAAGACTTTAGAATCCAACATCTTGACTCCTCTCCCTACCAACCTAAAATGAATGGTGTAATAGGGGTAGCCAATAAAGAACGTCAAGACGATCATCCAGAAGATGGTCAAAACCTACAAGGACTAGCATGAAATGTTACCCTTTGCCCATCATAGATATCGAATTTTCTTACAAACCTCCACAGGAGCTACTCCATTGCCCTTTGTATATGGCATGGAGGTCGTACTTCCAATAGAGGTCGAGATACCTTCCTTGGCAAGTTATCATGGAAGCAAAACTGACAAAAGCTTAGTGGGTCTAAAGCCGATACGATCACTTGAACCTAATCAAAGAAAAATGGTTGGACACTATATGTCATGGATAAGCCCATCAAAAGTAGGCCAAAAGGGGTTGCAACAAAAAGGTTAACCCCCATATTTACCATAAAGGGATTTAATGGCAAAAAAACTGCTTCTGGCCCAGAAGGACAAAATTGGAAAATGAGCGGCAAATTATAAAGGACCTTTCATGGTCAAACGAGCTTCTTCGGGAGGAGCTTTTATCCTCACCGACATGAACAAAGAAGAATTTTGACACCTAGTCAATTCCGATGTGGTGAAGAAGTATTATGCTTGAAGGCATTGCTCATGACCCACCAGGACAAAAACCCGCAAAGGACATCCTAGGCAAAAGTTAGGGTCCACACGCCTCGCCAGGGTACGCCCTAGGCAAAAGCTATAGGCTTAAAAAAAAAGGGGAAGAAGAGAAGAAAAGAAAAAAAAAAAAAGAAAAATACCCTAAGAGCAATGGTTGCCTTAGTCGAAAACCAAAAGGCGGCTAAGGTAACATCCTTCTAGAAGCAGACAGCTTTGCATAGTCTTCACTCCGGGCTCGAGCATCTCGACTGAAGCAACTAGGAGAACCAGGGGGCAGATATCATAGACATTATTGTTATAACCTACACAGTGTAGCCAACCTTTGCCTGCCATTCTTCTAAATTCCATTTGTAATCCTTATGTGAAAATAATGAACCTTTTTCTCCTCCATATCAATAAAATTGTCTTTCATTTCTCTTGACCAATTTATGAAATTGCCTCTATATTGATAAATCATAAATATGCACAAAGTCATTTTGTCAAGATCATATCATGCATCATAAACAAGGAAGCATTAAAAAAAATGAAAAAAAAAATGTCTGCTATGAGATTCTTAGGCAAAAATTAGGGTAACTTGCTAGATCGAAAACCCACAAAGGGTGGCCTAGGAAAAAGTTAAGGCATTCATAAAAAAGGAAAAAACCAGCTAAGATATCCTAGGCAAAAAAAAAGTAAGGCAGCCTGCTAGATCGAAAACCCCAAAAGGGCGGTCTAGGCAAAAGATAGGGTTAAACAAAAAAAAATATGAATAAAAGAGGAGCCCATCGGCATGATCATGAAAAGTCCATTAGGAGGATGTCGATCACTTTTCTAAATGCATCAAATAAAAGAATAGATTGCATTTAAGGCATCCACACACAAGTAGTCGCACAAAACGACTTTGTCAAGATAAAAAATAAAAAAATAATAAAAATCGCTTCAAATAAATAACGATAATCATGCATATAAGGAGAATAGGCTCCATGTCTGTGATTGAAAATAGGATCGCCAAGACCCAGTCTCCAAATAAAACTCTCCCTCAAGAAAGCAGAGCAAGTTGCCACCAATAAAGTGACTCAAGCAAAATAAGAGCTTCTAGAGCCCCAAAGCTCCAAGCCACCAACCTTCCATCCAAGAAAGAGAAGGCACATCAACAAAGAAAAAGTCAACGGAAAGACATAGTCATCCCCAAGCGGATCCTTGCCTATTTCAGAGGTAAAACAAAAAATAACACCCTAAGGCTCAACATCACCACCACAAGAGTTATCAAGCATACTCATCGCCGCCATATTCCCTGACGGAGAATAAAGGCTTCTCAGAAGACCATCATCAAAATCAACGAGTCAAACCTCCACACTCCCAAGGGCTCAACAAGAAAAAGAAAAAAGAAGAAAGGAAAAGAAAATCCTTCCTTCCCAGCGGAGGCCCAAAAAGAAAAGGCCATATCAAAGAAAGACTATTAAACCCCCAAGTGGGCCACAAAAAGAAAAAAAAAACTTTATCCTCTACGAATTCCCAAAAAGAAGAAAAAGCCCACGTGCACACACATTATCCCCAGAAAGAAGCCAAATTTCAAAATCGCAACAAAAAAAATCGTGGTAAAAGGAAAAATTGAACAAAAATCCTAACTTTTATGTAGCCAATAAATCCCCAAGTGGGTCATACAAAAAATAAAGCAAATCAAGGGATCGAAAATCCCATTCCTCTCCAGCAGAATAAGAGCTTTACAAAGCCAACTCTCATAATCATCAATCAAAGAGTCAAAACTCTATTCCCCTAGAGGGCAACTAAAATTAGATCCCCAAGAAAACAAAATTCCCCAATGGATCACCAAAAAGAAAAGCATATCGTTAGTGAGCCTGCTGCAAAGGCAATCTTCAGAGTCATATCCTTAGAGAGTCGTTTTCCGGTGCATAGGCAAGACCTGGCAAACAAAAGCCCACATCCCCAAAGGGAACATCAACCTGTTCAGAGCCAAAACAGTGCAACCAAGAGTCTTCATCTTCAAATGAAGCATCTGCCTACTCAGAGGCATCATCACCAGAATCAACAAATCCCTAGTGGATCCCTGCCTACCTAAGAGACACCTACAAAGAATCCCCAACGATCAACAGGCTGGATGGCTATCGAAAAAGCCTAAAAACCAAAAAATCCTCAGTAATCAAGAAGTTGGATGGCTTTTGTAAAAGCCAAAAAGAAGATTCCCCGACACGCCAAATGACTACAAGAAAAGTAAAAAATATTCTCAAAGCAAGAACTACTCCCCATGGAGTCGGCGCGTGATCAAGATCAGTAAGCCGCCATCACACATTTTCAGTCCAAAGGAAAGGGGACTTCAGACCAGACGGGGGACCATACTCGTCAAACCAGATGGGGGTGCATACTCATCGAGCCTTACAAAAGGGGGCTCAGACCAAGTATTACAAAAGGGGACTTTAGACCAGACGGGGGTTCGTACTAGTCAAACCAAATGGGGGTGCGTACTCATCAAGTCCTACAAAGTGGATTGCAAACCAGATGGGGTGCGTACTCATCCAGTCCTACAAAGTGGATTGCAAACCAGATGGGGGTGCGTACTCATCCAGTCCTACAAAGTGGACTGCAAACTGAAAGTGATCCTAGCAAAGATCTCATTGATTTGATGAAGTCAAAAATAAAGTCAAGGGTCAACTCTGCAGCTGTCAAACAAGTCACTCGAACAAAGGAGTCGAAGACTTAGTGTGTCTTAACGAAAGCTTAGGTAAAACCACTTTACCTTTTCCACTCGCATGAAGCTTCTTCACTCATCTTGCAAAATGCCTCAAAAATAGTTTTTAACAAATAAAAAACAAAAGCATTTTGGCAAAGAATTTTCTTAAACAAGTTATTAAGCGATACGGGTTTGAAAGAATCAATTTAAAATACTTAGAATGTTTTAAAAAGTGTTTTTACAATATTTTAATCGATACAAACTTCTTTTAATCGATTAAAACTCTTTATGACCGATTAGAATTCGAATATAATAGGTCAGAATGCAATATAATCGATCAGATCTTAAATATGAGCGATCAGAATTATTTTAATCGATTAAAACACGTTTCAATCGATTAAAATCACTTTGGATGTCAGGATGATCGATCAGAATGAGATTATGACCGATCGAAGTTGGATATGATCGATCAGAATTGAATTAAGACTGATCAGACTTATTTCAATCGATTAAAACGTATTTCAATCGATTAAAATAACTTAGAAAATCTTTTCAATCGATTAAAACGAACTTTCAATCGATTAAAATGACTTGAAAATATATGTGCAGATTTTCAATCGATTAAAACGACTTTATATCAGCTAAAATAACTTGGAAAGTTTTATAAGAAGGTTTTTAAACAAATCAATCGATTAATACGCGATTCAATCGATTGTTTTATACTTAGAAAATGTTTGTAAAACGTTTTAACTGATAAAAACGTGGTCGTATCAACTAAAACATTTTCTGTTAAAGATCAAGAACGCATTAATGAGTTGAAAGGACTTTTAACAGATTATAACGGCTATTTCAACAGATTAAAACAAACTTTCAACAGATTAATTAATGCAGCAAATTTGAAAATACTCTTTTATAAACAGAATTGCTTGAAACTTTGAAACAAGAGATTGAATATCAGTTTTGACACAATTCAAGCAATCAATACAAACAACTATTAGCATTTTTCAAGAAAGATACACAACTGTTTTTGTGAACTTCTTTTGAAATCTTTCTTGAGGCACTTTGCATTTCTTTGAAGAAGAAACTGACTGTGGATTGGTGTAATCCGGTTTGAGCTTTCTTTGTTTCTTCTTTTAAATTTCTATTCATTCATTTGTACTGTTTTGTACCTGGAATTTGGGTACAAGTTTTCTGCAGCTGTTGTAGAAAAGTTGCCAAGAACTGGAATTTGGTTCTTGGTGGAAAGGTTAAAGCAAGAGCTGGAATTTGGTTCTTGTGTGTGGTGCCTAGAATTTGGGCACTGGTTTCTCTGCGGCTGGAATTTGGTTCTTGGTGGAGAGTTAGAATAGGTGTAAGAGGGTGAGTCTGTAAAACATCTATTCTAGTGGAACCCAGCTGGAATTTGGCTGGAGTCTGGACGTAGCCCTGGTATTGGGTGAACCAGTATAAAATTACCGGTGAAATCTTTCCTAACCTTTCTCTCTTTAATTTCAGTTGCTGCACTTAAACTGTTTGATTGCTTTGTGATTTGTGAATTGATTAGTAAACTTAATTTTCGGATTAGATAATCTGTGTATTGCGAAAAACTTTAAAAAATCAATTCACCCCCCCTCTTGATTTAAAACTACTTTTCTAACACAAACCAGATGGGGGTTCATACTTGTCAAACCAGATGGGGGTTCGTACTTGTCAAACCAGATGGGGGTGCGTACTCATCCAGTCCTACAAAGTAGATTGCAAACCAGATGAAGGTTCGTACTCGTCAAACTAAATGGGGGTGCATACTCATCGAATCCTACAAAGTGGATTGCAAACCAGATGGGGGTGCGTACTCATCCAGTCCTACAAAGTGGACTGCAAACCAGATGGGGGTTCGTAATTGTCAAACCAAATGGGGGTGCGTACTCATCCAGTCCTACAAAGTGGACTGCAAACCAGATGGAGGTTCGTACTCGTCAAAACAGATGGGGGTGCGTACTCATCCAGTCTTACAAAGTGCATTGCAAACCAGATGGGGGTGCGTACTCATCCAGTCCTACAAAGTGGACTACAAACTAGATGGGGGTTCGTACTTATCAAACCAGATTGGGGTGTGTGCTCATCCAGTTTTACAAAAGGGACTACAAACTAGATGGAGGATAGTACTCATCAACCACAAGGACAACTACCACACCAAAAGGAGCATCCTGAAGATGAGTCTCATAAAAGGGGCTCAAACCAGGTGGGGGTTCGTACACATCACCACAGGGGCAAAGGGAACACCCTGTGGTCAACTTTGAAGAAGACATCTACATTCATCATCTGGAGGGTCAGGTACCGCACCAAAAGGAGCATCCTGAAGACGAGTCTTACAAAAGGAGGCTCAAACCAGATGGAGGTTCGTACTCATCACCACAGGGTCAAAGGGAACACCCTATGGTCAACTTTGAAGAATGCACCACAATTCATCGTCTGAAGGGTCAGCTATCGCACTAAAGGAGCATCCGAAGGACAACCGGGCAAGAGGGTTAACTCCTTCACCTGTCAACCGGTCTTATGGCTCATTTTGCCAACAACCGTTTGGTCAAGTGAAGGGGGGGCAACTGTAGACCGCTAATCTTGCCCGGCCTCGGAATAAAGACCAGAAATCCTTCGTTCTAATGATGAAGAAGGCTTCATAGGGCCTCTAGTAGTGTTTACTAGGCTTCATTTAGGATAGGGAGGGTTTTATGAGAATAAAAATTGAAAATTTCATCAGAAGGCCATAGATGGCTGTCTAGGATGACCAGATGGTTGTCCAGGATGACCAGATGGTTGTCCAGGATGACCAGACGACCATCAATGCTTATTTTAAGCCTTGGACGACCATCCAGGATGACCAGATGGCCGTCCATGCTTATTTTAAGCCTTTGACGGCTGTCCATGATGACCAGACGGTCGTCCATGCCTATTTGAAGCCTTGAACGACCATCCACTTAAGCCAGACGACCGTCCAGACCTCCTAGCATGTTTCCCTATAAATAGGGCCTCATTTCTCACATTTTCACACGCTCTCACACTCTTCTGTCAACCTAGAAGGTATTCTAAGACCTCTAGGTGACTCTGAGCATTATTTCAGAGTCTGAGTGATCTTTTAGACACTCAAGAGTTGAAGTTTTCTTTTCTTTTGGAGAGAGGAGCGACATTGTAGATCGAGGGGACTGTCAAAAAGCGTCCACCAGTTTGAGGAAATTATAAAAAGCTCGTTTTAGAGGTTCTTTTCTTTATTCTCTCTTTTATCTCTTTCTTTTACTGCTTTCCTTTGTGTGCATTAGATATTAGAGCCATGTAGATAGTTATTTAAATACTGCAATGAATAAATAGGGTAAAAGTATAATCTCTAAGATCTTTATTTTTCGAATTAATCTATCATAGGGAACCCGAAAGGGGCATTGTGGGGTGCCAACACCTTCTCCACACGTAACTAACTCCCTTACCCAACTCTGGTTATAACGACCAAAGTTGGTTTTCTTAAAAATAACGCCTTCTTTTTCTTCCCTTTTTCGATGTTTATGGTCAAAATATCGGTGGCGACTCTTTAGAACCCTTTTTGCGAAAACCTCGCTTTTAGGGATAGTTCGGTTATCGGACATCCTAAAAGCGATGATCAATTTACTTTATAAAAATGCAAGTTTAGTCATCGTATCGCGACAGTTCGCTTCCCTCTCAAAGACCCCTAAAAATGCCCCAAGGCGTCTTTTCTGGGAGAGAGAGGGAACGACGAATACAATGGTCTAATTAAAACTTGATTTAGAACATGGTAAGCAGTGCTTAGGCATCAACCCAAAAATATTTTGGCAAAGCTTTTTCAATAAGCATAGTCCTAGCTAACTCTTCAAGGGAACGATTTTTCCTTTCAACTACACCATTTTGTTGAGGAGTTCTAGGAGCTAAAAATTTATGCTTAATTCCATATTTTTCACAAAATCTTTCAAAATTTTCATTTGAAAATTCTCCCCCATGATCATTTTGAATGTTTGATATGAAATAACCTTTTTCATTTTGAATTTGCTTAGCAAATTTCTTAAAAGCATAAAAAGTATCAGCTTTTAATTTGAAAAACATAGTCAATGTGAATTTTGAGAAATCATCTACAATTACCAATGTATATAGATTCCCACCTAAACTTACAGTTCTTAAAGGTCCAAAGAGATCCATGTGTAAAAGTTCAAGCAGTCTTGAAGTTGAAACAATATTTTTATATGTAAAAGAATTTTTTGTTTTCTTGCCCTTTTGACATGCATTACATACTTTGTCCTTCACAAACTTTAGTTTGGGTAAACCTATTACAAGTTCTTTAAAAACCAGTTTGTTAAGATGATGCATATGAATATGTGCTAATCTTCTATGCCATAACTAAGAATCATTTTCTTTAGTAATCAGACAACAATTTCAACAGTATTTGTATTTAACATGTATATGTTGTTGATTCTCTTACCAATAATCAATACTTGTTCTGAACCCAGTCTGAGTATTAGACAATGTTATGGTTCAAAGATGACTTTGTGACCTTTGTCACATAGCTAACTGATACTGATCAAGTTATGTTTTAATCCTTCAACATACAATACATTGTTAATGATACCTGATTCTGCACACTTGACGTCTCCCATTCCAGGAATTCTGCCTTTGTTATTATCTCCGTAAATGACAGTCCCACCACTTTTAAGTTTTAAATTGTGAAACTTTGAGATATCCCCGGTCATGTGTTTTGAACAACCACTATCTAGGTACCAAATATCTATAGTTCGCTATTCCTGAAAAAGAATTTAGCATAGTCTTGGTATCCTTTTTAAGATATTTTCAGTAATTTCTTGGGAAACCATTTCATTCTTCCTTTTAAAACTGCATATTTCTTAATTTTTCAAAATTTAACAAAATGCCCCTTTTCCATACAGTAGAAGCAAATAATGAAAGGTGATGAGACAAGTTTTCTATATGAAAAATAGTTTTTGAAATCTCTAGTTTTCTTGCCAATGATAGGTGTGAAACCAATACTAGCACGATCAATAACTAGCTTTTGAGAACCAAGAAGAACATCAAGATTAGCTTTACCTTGTGCAAACTTAGTGACAGTCTTTATCAGATATGCAATTTTCTTTTACAATTCAAGACAATTTTCACAAGTCCTGATTTCTTTACATAGGCAGTCAGAATTATTATGAATCATTTTCAAATACTCAGAATGAGTTTCTTCTTCAAGAATTTTCTTTTCAAGAGAGTTGGCTTTGTTTTCTAATCAGTTGTTCATACCCTTTAATCTATTGTTTCCTTTTTCAAGCCTTTTTTCTTCTTCATGCATTTCATTAAAGACATCTTGTAAAGAACTATAATTCATGGAATTATTAGAGGAGGTAGAACTTATACTACTAATTGGAGAGTCAAGATTAGCCATTAAACACAAATTTGCTTCTTCTTCATCTGAATTCTCTATTGATGATGTATCATTATCATCCCAAGCAATATAGGCTTTCTTTTTCATCTTTTCTCCTTTCCTATCTTGATTCTTGTTTTTCTCAGGATATTCCATTCTCACATGCCCCTATTTACCACAACCATAGCATTTGTAATTGAAAGAATTTGAGTCAGATTTCTTTGTGTACCTCTTCTGTCCAGATTTGTCTTTAATTTTCTTTTTGAGAAATATGTTGAATTGCTTGACCAACAAACCAAGATTCTTACTTTCTTCTTCTATTTCTTCTTATTTACCTTCTACTTTGAGTGTTATGATTTTCCCTTTCTTTTCTGAGCCTTCCTGCTCATTGAATCTTTTTATTTCCATTTCATGCTCTCTAAGTTTTCCAAAGAAAGAGACTATGGTCATGATAGATAAATCCTTTGATTATGAGATTGCTGTAACCTTGGGCTGCCATGACTTGTCAAAACATTTTAACACTTTGATATTTAATTCTTATTTATCAAAAATCTTACCAAGACCCATTAGGTGATTGATGAAGTGAGTAAAATGCTTCTGCACATCTGCAATGCCTTCTCCAGATTGCATCTTGAACAATTGATCGGAGCAGTATCCAATTAAATAATGTGATTAAATGTAGTACTAGGCAACTATTCTTAGGTCATCTCCCAAGGACCACAAAGTTCTATCAAAGGCTTGTCAGTTTGCAAATGCACACAATACAAAAATGGGGTGGTGGTGGTTTGTAGATTAAACAGATAATCGAAATTTAAATTCTACAAAATAGCAACAGTGACAAAAAAACAGAAATTAAAAAACATATTGATTCCTTAATTCAAATGTAAATCCACCTATCACAGATTACCAAAATGAATGCCCTATTCAATCATGAAACCAAAATTTAGACAACTAAGCGAAGACTAAAAATGAGTCCAATATGCATTAAGCAAGCATACATAATTCAACCTTGGTGCCACGGATTAAGAAACCATGTAGCAATCCACATCCATTAAGCATGAACAGGGGCTGTTAAATGCAAGAACACAAATATGAGATTAAGCATACATCAAATTTGTGATCCCTTTATCAATCACAAAGTTAATTAGATGAAGACTAAAACAGGACATCACAAAAATGCTGCATAAAAAAAAATGTCAAGGTTTCATCACATTCTCTTCAAGGAATCAATACTCAAAGTTTAGCTACCCATGGAAATGAACTACAAATACAGAAATGAATAAAATACTTCATCATATATATGAAAGAAACTGGAAACCGGAACCCAAAGATCCAAATATGCAGAAAAAATGAAAAACCCGAAGTTGGCATTGTTGTAAACGTCAAAAGATAGAATACCAAGCTGTTCCAAGCTGAAAATGAGCAGAAAACATGAAAATGGAGTCTATCCAAGAATGAAAACGCAAAACCTAAGTGGTGCCACCATGGGTCACCAAGGAGAGCTTCCCAAACGTCAATAATGGAGAATGAATGTGTTTGGAGAAGCCCCTCTCGTAAAAATGAAACCCTCCCCCGATTGACATCATCTCAACACTCCAAAATTACAAAAATGTCATTCTAGGGTTTTCAGAATTACAAAAATGCCACTCTGAGCCTCAAATGTTAGCCCAATCACTTAAATGACGTGGAGATGACATGGAAATCTTGTGGAAACTCTCTTCATCTTAAGATAATGTCCAAGCTCCAAAATTGCTTCACCAAAAATACCTAAAAATAATTAGAAACGAAAATTAGACCAATTAATGCTAAATTAAGAAAAATTCGGAATAATGACCCAATGAAGCCCAATAGATGAAAATGCACTGAAGATTGACAATTAAGCACTAAACAACCATCAAGATGGGCACAAAAAGGTAGTAAAACAAAGGAAAATAATGACTCATCAAACTCACCCACACTTACCCTTTTGCACTCCTGGGCAAAACTAAAAACCACAACGAAGCAAAGTAAAGACAACACAGGCAGGAAAAACAATGAGAGACACAAACAAATAGACACGAAGCATAAAAAATTGAAGCACATCCAACACAAAAGGAGTAGAAGCTGCAAGGTATCCATGAACATCATCCAAGCATTTCAAAACATGTCAAGTACTCACTTGACTCAAAAAGTGAATTGAAAGCAACAAAACCTCTCGGCAAAATATGCACTGTATCTCTCAAATATCTAGGCTACTATTTACTCTCAAAACATCCCTAAAAAACAAACATCAAATAGACTTGGCAAGCCTTTAAAATCAACACCCCAAACACATGCAAATCAAGATCAGAAGGACTTTTCAAGGTTGTAATGGGGCTGAGGACAAGGTGTGGAACATATGGATAAGTAGCTAAAGAACCAAAGGAAATAGAGGAGTAATGAGGAATAAATCAAAATCAAGCATGAAAATAATTCCAAACTCCAACACTTCCAAATTCAATTTTCACACACTGCTCAAACCCAGTTTCTTTCTTTTCTATCTTTTCATTTTTTCATTTTTTTTATTTTTTATTTTTTTTAGTAAAGAAATGATAAATTATAAGGCCCCATGAATGTACAAGTGAGCGATCCAAGAACAAAACAAGTTGCGCACAACCACACTTATTTTGGCACCCATTCCCAAAACAATTCCAAAGCTCCAAAATTTCCTAAGGTAGGATAAATCATGGTTTTTTAGGCTAAGGGCTTGTAATGAGCTGTAAAACAATGAACAAAGGGTACACATACTCAAAAGTGGCTATCAAAGGAAATAGTTCAAGGTAGGTAGGCTCATCTGGAAATAGGCTTATCAGAACTAAATTGCCTAAATCATATCCAAACATGCATGTGAATCAAGAAGCATAAGAAAGAGTCAAACCAAGGCCACTGTGCAAGCATTCAAGAGGCATAAATCACACAACAAAGAACAAATATTGGCTCAAATCCTCACACAGGGGTAAAATATATCACACAACAAGGATTTCAATCCAAAAACATCAAACAACTCATCCTCCAAGAGTGAAGTAAGTGCCCAAAACAGAAAAAGAAAGAAAAAATATATTTTTTTTAATTTTCATAAAACACACAAGAAATGAAAGAACATATGCAAAAATGTAACAAAACATAACGAAAACAAAAGGAAAAACAAGAGACAGACTCCTCACCCACACTTAAACTACACATTGTCCCCAATGTGGCACAACATAAGATCAGGCAATCAAATCTCAGCAGATGGAATTGGATAAGTGTAATAAAAGTAAGGAAGGAGAAAGAAAAGTCCCTGATTCATGGTGAAAGAGGAGTGGGATCAAGTAGGGAAGTCTCCTCCATAACAGTATCCACCAAAGAAGGGTTGGTGAGGAATGGCTTCAAACGATGTTCATTCACTTTGAAGCTCTTATCGATGGATTGGCTTTTGATCTCAACTGCAGCATAAGGAGAAACATTAGTAACCATAAAAGGACCAATCCACTTTGAACGTAACTTACCACCCATGAGACCCAATCTGGAATTGTACAATAGCACTTTCTGACCAACAAAGAACTCCTTCCTAGCTATGGACCTATCATGGAATCTCTTAGTTTTCTCTTTGTAGAACATGGAGTTCTCATAAGCTTCCAAATGGATCTCATCCAATTCATTTATCTATAGCTTCCTCTCCTCTCCAGCTTCATCAAGTGAGAAGTTGCATGATTTCACAACCCAATATGCTCGGTGCTCTATCTCCACTGGTAGGTGGCATGGCTTACCAAAGACAACCCGATAGGGAGACATCCCTATAGGTGCCTTGTAAGCAGTCCTATGTGCCCAAAGAGCATCCTCCAGTCTGTTGCTCCAATCCTTTCTATTGGGTTGGACAATCTTCTTTAAAATCCTCTTGATCTCCCTATTTGAGATTTTAGCCTGCCCATTAGTTTAGGGGTGGTAAGGTGTAGAGACTTTGTGAACAACCCCGTACTTCTTGAGCAAGGCCTACATGGACCTGTTACAGAAATGGGTGCCTTGATCACTAACAATGGCTCTAGGTACTCCAAACCTGCAAAAGATGTTAGATCTGACAAAATCCACAACAACCTGAGCATCATTAGTCCTGGTGGCTTTGGCTTCCACCCATTTTGAAACATAGTCAATCACAAGGAGAATATAATAAAAACCAAAAGAAACAGGGAAGGGACCCATGAAATCGATACCCCAGACATCAAACACCTCACAAAACAACATGGGTTGTTGGGGCATCTGCTATCTCCATGTAAGGGACCCTCGTGCTCTCTTTCACTGCTCACAAGTGCTGCAAATCCTCCACGCATCCTTGAAGATGGTGGGCTAGTAGAAACCACAGTCAAGCACCTTGCGAGCTTTCCTATGAATGGCAAGATGACCACCGATTGCAGAAGAATGAAAAAATTGCAGGACCGAGTCAATCTCATGGTCTGTAATGCATCTCCTGGTAACATGGTCACTGCACAACTTCCACAAATACGGGTCATCCCAAATATAATACTTAGCATCGCTCTTAAGTTTATCACATTGAGCTCTGGATGCTAAGGGAGGAAAAATAGAAGCTATAAGATAATTAACAATGTTTGCAAACCAAGGTGATGGGAAAGAAGCAGAAACTGCAAACAAACCCTCATCGGGAAAGTCATCCCAAATTGGTGAAGCATCATCAGCACACCTCTCTATCCTGCTCAAATGGTCTGCAACCAAATTTTGTGCTCCACTCCTATCACGAATCTCCAAATCAAATTCTTGGAGCCAAAGCATCCATCTTATCAACCGAGGCTTGGACTCAGCCTTCTTCAATAGGTACTTCAGATCTGCATGGTCAGTGAACACTGTAGACCCCAAATCTTGCCCGGCCTCCAAATAAAGAGCAGAAGACCTCCTATTTGAAGATGGACAAGCCTAACAAGCCATTAGGAGAGACTATTAGGCCCCATACTAGGATAGGAGGGAGTTTCTGTACCAAAAAATAAGTTTTCTCGCTTCGAAGGGACGAGACCGCCTTCTGGACAACCCAGACCGCCGTCTCGCCTCGCGTAAGAGGCGAGACCGCCGTCTCGCTTAACGAGACGGTGGTCTCGCCACCTACGAAGGACGAGACGGCAGTCTCGTTCACCCAGACGGCGGTCTCACCATTTTGACAGGTCGAGACGGCGGTCTCGTTGGACGAGACGGCGGTCTCGACCCTGTCAGACGAGACCGGCGGTCTCGACACCTGACAGCGCGAAAACCTATAAATAGGGGCTCTCCCCCCCTCATTTCCACACACCACAGCTGCATATCTCTCCCTTCTCTCTAAAAACTTCTCTCTAGAATCCCTCCGACGCATTTCCGGAGCTTCTGAGTGCTTTCAAGAGTGATTTTCGGCGTTCGAGAAGTTTTCCGACGTCTTGTAGAGTGAAGGGCTGCCATAAAGCACCCTATTTTTTAGAGAATTAATATAAAAAGCGTGCTTCGAAGGTTCAAATTCTCTCCCTTCACCTTTACTGCTTTTATCTTAAATTATGCAATAGATATTAGGGCCATGTAGTCATACTTTTAAATTCCGCAGAATAAAAAGGGCGAAAGTGTATTTTTCTAGTTTATCAATAAAATAAGCCGGCCTGTCATAGGGAACCCGAAAGGGGCGTCGTAAAGGGACTAATACTCCCTTTGCACGTAACCAACTCCCTTACCCAACTCTGGTTCTAATGACCAAAGTTGGTTTTCGAAAACCAACGCCTTTCAAAACCCCTTTTCCGATGTTTCTGGTAAAAACATCGGTGGCGACTCCATAGAACCCAAAATAAATAAAGTCCTTGGGTTAGCCCGGTTATCGGACAACTCAAGGACACCTTTCGAAAACCTCGTCTCTAGGTTAGCCCGGTTATCGGACAACCTAAGGACGTTGTAACCACCCATAAGAACGCGAAAATAAAAAGAAGAGTCGAAAAACCATTGCGTCGCTCCGACCGTTCCAACCCCGTTTTCGGGGAGGCGGCGACAGATGGCGACTCCACTGGGGAAGCCTAGAGAGTTAATCCCATTTAGTGATGGCCGGCTTAAACAATAAATAAACCAAGAAAATAACACTTTTGCCCTTAACTTGTATTTATAACATGTTTATTGTTTGGCTTTAATAAATCGTTGATTGTTTATACTTGCAAATTGCTTGAAATATAAACTGCACACAATTCCTTGCACACAACAGTTCCCTCTATACCCGGGGGCAAGTGAGATAACCATAGGGAGTGGGTGGCAGGTACGATTCGCTGCAGTTAGGGCCTTGTGCCCACCAGTGTGATCGGAAACCACCACTCAAGGTGATAACCTTCCTCTTTTGGCAACAAGACCGACTCTGGCCTTAGTGATGAGCATGGTTGGACGGCTGGAGAGTGGGGACCCTATAGTGGGGGCACCTTGGGGGCCTTAGCCTGGTGAGAACAGTTAGAACTTACCCTGACCAATGCACTTTTCTGCAGGAAAACCCTACCTCGTGATTAAAACGAAAATCTCGCCTGTTCGGGGATGGTCGAATTGTGTGTGCATATGTTTGTTGCATTTGTATGTTGCATAGCATAAACAAACAACAGAACAAAATCACCAAAAATATATTTTACAAATAAACCCCCTTATCTCGGACAGTCTACCTTTTAGCTAGCCTGGTTTCAGGTTCTTTGTAAGCTAAGTAGCCACGCAGTTCCGACAGAAGAGATAAGGGACGATAAATATTCTTTCGCATAAAGCCATATTTTATCTCGGACAGTCTACCTTTTAGCTAGCCTGGTTTCAGGTTCTTTGTAAGCTAAGTAGCCACGCAGTCCGACAGAAGAGATAAAAGGCTATAAAATAAAAATAAAAAAATCCATTTTTTTCAAAATTCACGAATAAGACCTAGTCCAAAAATATTATACTCATAAAACATCCATATAGATAGTTTATTCTTCTAAAAAATAAAATATACGCAAATACCATGCATCATGTAGAAAAACATGATAAATAGCAAAATAAACACTCACATACAATAAACATCATCTTCATCAAGTCATACATTTTGATTTTAGAAAATGGAGGGAACAAGTAAACAAGTGGGGAAGGTGGATATTCTCCGAAGCCATACTGAGAAGATAGAACGGCTTAGTGCGACGATGCCACCAGAGGTCCGCGCTGATTTTGAAAAGTCCTATGGACGAATTCTGGACCTCCTGAAAATTAGTGTCGATCAAGTCTTCCTCAGGGTGCTGATTCACTTTTGGAACTCCAGTCTGCGGTGCTTTGAATTCCCGCAGTTCGACATGGTGCCTACTTTAGAGGAGTATGAAATAATGTTGAAATGGCCCAAGTCAGCCGGGGTTCATATCCGCCATGAGGCATACACTCCTGCAGCACCAGTCGCTGCCCTTATCCATCTACCGTACTGACAAAGTACCCTGATAAAGAAGGGGAACACCCAGGGATGGAAAGTAACAATGTTAGAAGACCACCTGTCCTACCTGGCTGAAAGGACAGAGTGGGTTGCCTTCAATAAAACCCTGGCATTATTAATCTTCGGAACGATCCTGTTCCCCTTCCACCTCGACACAATCGATCAAGCCGTCATGGACGCTTTCTTCGCTTGGGACGTGAACTCGAAGAGTCCCCTGCCTGCTATTCTTGCCGACACCTTGCTCTCGGTGGATTTCTGCCATCAGAAGCAAGGGAGAACACTCCACTGCTGCTCTTCGTTACTTTATGTGTGGAGCATCACGCACCTTTACGCCTCTAGTCACATGGGGATATTCCCCGACCCCTTGAGAAGCTTCTCCAAAATCCCCCTCCAACGACGCCTGACTGTAGAATGGAGGGATGAGTTAGAACAAAAGGACGCCAACAGCATATCTTGGGTCTGCCCTTGGTTCCGACCCGGTCCAGTTCTCGTCAGATGCGGGAGCTATCCGAATGTACCCTTGATAGGACTCAGGGGTTGCATAGCCTACTCACCTAGAGTAGCTATGAGGCAACTTATGAGGACTCAAACTATTATCTCCCAAGGGGAACTCGGAGGACTGTGCTTCTTTGGAGACCCATGCACAATCGTCAACTCACTGACTGTGAGGAAAACATGGGAGAAGCCAGTCTACATGGGAGACAGAGAGCTAGGAAAAGCTCGGGTGACTGTCACCACTGACTATGAGGCATGGAGAAGAAGAAGAGAGATGGCCCGACCATCCACCACACCCGCGCCAATCGCCAACAACGAAGAGCTGCAGGCACAAGTCAATGCCTTGACCCAGAGGGTAGAAATAATGGGAGCCCAGATACGGGCCCTTGAGGAAAAAGAACAAGCCTCTATCCTCATGATTGACGGTCTACAGAGGCAGGGCAAGAAAAAGGATCATGAAATAGAACGCCTCAAGGACCAATGTGCTGACGCTAATGAACAGGCTATCCGAGCATCCAAAACTGCCAGAACCAGCTCGAATAGCCAACTGCAGGAGATAACCGCCAGATCAGCACACCTTGAGGCGGAATCAGCTCAGCAGGCTCAAACGATCAAGGAGTTGTCAGAACAACTCCTCCAGGATCGGCTAGATTTTCGCCAAGAGCGAGAGAACAATAGAAAACTCAGCCGAGGTCTCTATGAGCTACGCATTAAAGAGAAAAGCGGGCTAGCTCAATATGACCAAGTGCTACAAGAAAAGGAACGAGCTGTTGCAAGGCTCGATGAACTAGAAGCCTTGGTCATACACCAAGAGGCGAAGATCAAAGAGGCTCAACAATACAGCGAAGAAATGAGCCAAGTGATCCACAAGCAAAGCGAAGCGCTCGCTCACCATGTCCGGGAAGCCGAGAGAGAATTACAAAGAAAACAAGACCTGCCTGTGGGTTTCTTTAGGCTTTTCCGTGTTTGCCAAAAGACGCTTCGTAGTATGGAATAGGAGAATGTACACCTTTCAAAGAATTAATGAAATCTTTTTCCTTATTTCGCACTTGTCTACTTGCATACATGAGCATGCATTTGCATCTTTAATTTCCCCTCCTTCACACTTAATAAATAAGATAATAAAAAGGAAGGATTAACTAACATGTCTTCCAACTCAGAAGAATGGAGAGAAAGCCACTCCTAATAAAGCTCACACCAACGGTCGAATCACCGCAAGAAAGAAATAAACCTCGGCCGTTGGTCCTCAAGAATAAAGAAGAGGGGGCAAGGACGCCAGTGCGACTATTTATGCCACGTCCTTTCCCCTACGAGTCAAACAAAGCTGTACCGTGGAGATATGGGGAATCTTCACCAATAAAAGAAGAAATAACAAACATAGCCGGCATTGGGGGCACAACTAGAAGTGGAAGAATCTACTCCCCCAAGGACACACAAGAAAATGTCCTTCAAAATAAAGGAAAAAATAAAAAGACCGAAGAAGAAAAAGAAAATAAAGAATCCAAGGAGGAGACAGAGGAATTACTCCAATTTATAAGACAAAGCGAGTATTCCATTATTGACCAGCTCAATCGTACACCTGCAAAGATCACGTTGCTATCTTTGATAATGAGCTCGGAACCGCACCGAAACGCCCTGCTGAAGGTCTTGAGCGAGGTGCATGTACCTCACACAATATCCCAAGAAAAGGTCGAGAGGATCGTCGGTCACATCATGGCAAACGATCACCTCACCTTCACAGAGGAAGAACTCCCTCTCGAAGGGTCAAAGCATAACAAGCCTTTGCATATCTCAGTCAAATGCAAGGAATACCTCATTGCCAAAGTTCTTGTGGATAACGGGTCGTCCCTGAATGTAATGCCCAAAAGCACGCTGGATAAGTTAACTATCCAAGGGACCCGTCTGCGCCCAAGTAGCACCATCGTTCGAGCCTTCGACGGATCAAAACGAGAAGTAGTGGGAGAGATCAATTTGCCAATTCAAGTGGGACCCACTATCTTCGACGTCGATTTCCACGTAATGGACATTACTCCAGCATACAGTTGTCTCCTCGGCAGGCCTTGGATTCACGACGCTAAGGCAATACCTTCAACGCTCCACCAAAAAGTCAAATTCGTAGTGGGTGATAAACTGGTCACGGCCCAAGCAGAAGACGATATCCTGATCAGTGGACCGTCTACCCAACCTTATGTGGATGCGGCTGAAGAGGCCCTTGAAACATCTTTTCAAGCGCTCGAAATTGCCAGTATAGAGCGACTTCCCAGAAATACAAAGGTAGCCCGCATGATGTTGAAGCACGGCTACCATCCTGGCCAAGGGCTGGGGGCAGATTCCCAAGGAATGAGGGAACCCCCAGAATTCAAAGACAATCCCCACAAGTATGGACTAGGATATAACCCTTTCAAGGGCCAAGCGGGAAGAGCAAAAGGGAAGTCCCCCCTCCGCACACTCAAGCAGATTTTCCGAAGTGGAGGGGTGCAAGCGTCAAAAGCCACTCTAGTCATTAGGAAACCTTTTTCTTTGTTTAAGGGATGTAAACCCCATGATTGTTAGAGATTATCCCCCGGGGCGAGCCCGACCCCCGGGCATTTCAGGGCACATATTCCCTTATTAATTAATAAAGAATGATTCTTTCTATTTGCTTCTCTTCTTTCTACTTCTGACTGGACCACATAAATAACCCTGTCTAAGTAAACATAAAAAGAAAAGAAGAATAAGAAGCGCTTCCAAATAATCAAACTTTCATCATTGCTATCATCATCGAGTTAGCTGATTAGAAGCACATAGAAATAAGACTTCACTTAAGCCATAAAAAAAGTCACGCTTCGCCAATACTGTGAAAGAAAAAAAACAACAACAAGAAAAAAACAAAGAAAAAGCCCAGAGAAGCCAAAGGCCAAAGAAAAGGGCAAATTACCCGGTAGGAAACCCACTAAGGGGGCTACACAAAAGATAGGGTCAACCCGGTAGGATACCCGAACAACAATAAAGGGTAGCCTAGGCAAAAGTTAGGGTTACAAATAAAGGTCCGCTAGGATTCCTCCAAAATTTTACAAGAGAGAGAACCTAGACAAAAGATAGGGCCAACACACAGTATCCTAGTTCGAAAACCCAAAGGGCGATCTAGGGAAATCAGCTAGCTATCTAAAAAAGCAATGAAAATAAAACCTGAGAGCGCAAATACAAAAAAGAAAGAAGGGAAAGATGTTTGCTTAGACAAAGCCTAAACACCTAAGCTTAACCTTAGCCAGCCATTCTTACAAAACCCTTTTATCAATAAAAATCAACCCTCTAAAACACAAACCATTGATTTTTACCCCCCTTTACTTCTTTTCTCTTGACCCTCACGACAATATTCTAATAATTAATTTGGGAATATGGAGGCGTATAGTCAACAAGAGGATTGAAATCCCTAAAGCAAGGAAAAAGGGACACTACATGACAAAAGTGCTCTACAAAAGAAAAAAACGAAAAAGAAAAAGAAGAGAAAGAAAGAAATTACCCTTCGGTCACAAGAAGTACGACATGGTACAGCCAAAAGTAAACACAGCGAATCAGAAGACTTTCAGCGCAACGAGACACGTTGGTTAAATCCTTCTGAAAACTTAATCAAAATAGGCATTATAGGACATCAAAGCATAAAAACATTGCATGCATAAAATGTTTTTTAGACCAGGTCCTAGTACTTCTTTCAAAAAAAATAGCAAATACAAAAAATAAAAATTTTTCTCTTCCGCAAAACGAGACCGCCGTCTGGGACATCCAGACCGCCGTCTCGTTTACCTGGCAGGACGAGACCGCCGTCTGGACCAACCAGACCGCCGTCTCGTCGCCGGCAAAAACGAGACCGCCGTCTCGGTACACCAGACCGCCGTCTCGACCTGGAGGAGAAACGAGACCGCCGTCTCGTCCACCCAGACGACGGTCTCGATCTGGAAATTTTCCCTATATATAGGGGGCGCGGCTTTGGGCTTCCTCACAACTCCCTTCGCCTCCAGAACCTCCTCTCCCTCAACTCCTGCACTCCCAAGCCTCCTCTAGTCAAGATGTTTGGCAGAAGCGCTTCTAGAAAGAGAAGGAGCACTGCTGGTGCTAGTAGTTCCGCAGCACCGCCGCCCCAGGACCCTTCCCAGCTAGCGCCACAACACCAGACCCGTCTTGAGAACATCCAGACCTACCAGTGCCACCCTATGCTCAAGCTGGATTTTAACATCCTGGCTGAGTTCGGATGGGAGGACGACGTCCGGGCCCATCTAGACAGCATTGGGTGAGGATTCCTGCTGCATCCACCACCTACACATGTGTACCCTCAGGCGGTGCTGGAATTCTTAGCCTCCGTCTCCTACTCCGAGAGCCCCTCCACGGTCCCGGGCCTACAGCCCACCAAGATGGTGACATATTTTATAGGTGGGCAGTACCAGACTTCCACCCTCAGAGAATTCAACGTGGCCATCGGGTTCGTCCGGCCCGAGGAGGCCATGACCCAGGAGTACCGTGACGCCATCTGCTTACGGCCCACCCACCTTACTGCTGCCGAGATGTGGCGTGAGCTCACGGGAGCCACCACACTGCCCACGCTGATGAGGGGATCTGCGCTTCCCCCAGCACTCCGCATCTGCCATAAGCTGCTGGCTGGAACTATACACGGAAGGAAAGAGAGTCAGGGCAAAATATCCCTCCCTGACCTCTTTATACTATACTGCATGAGCCAAAGGCGGCGCTGCAACCCCGGGTACTTCTTCCTGAGAGCCCTCAAGGACTTCGGGAACAGATCTGCGGGGGCCGTCCTCGTTGCTCCCCTCATCACCCCCTTGGCAGAAAGGTTTGGGTGCCCTGGCCGGGAAGAGCTGGCCCACAATCTGCGACCTGAATCCATCGGCGGGTCGATCTTGGTCAGCATGGGAATGCTGATCCGGAGAGGGAACCAGCTGGCTCTCCACCCCACCCTGGATTTCGCATTGGAACTCCAGGATGTGATGCAGGAAATGCCTACATCTCCCGACGTCCAGCAGCAACAGCAGCAGCAGCAACCGCCCCGGTATACAGACGACTTCGCTGACATGCACCTCCACATGAACGACCTATGCCAGCAGCTCAACAGTATGACTGTGAGGCAAGAACAGGTGTCCCAGAGGCATGAGCATCTATCCCAAACAGTGGAGCAGTTGTCCCAAAGGCAGGAGGCCTTTGACACCCGACTGGGGGAAATGTACCAGTACCAACAAAGCATGCGCCAGGATTGGGCAACTTTTAAGCAAAGGTACCAGGATGAAGTCCAAGAGCAGGAGGACTTGAGATACCATATGTACCAGCATTACCCTCCCCAGGGATCGGGCCCAGAAGATAGCCCCTAGGGATAGTAGCTCCAAAAATAGGGTTGTAATAAAATTTTCCCAATAAATAAAACTCTATTTCATGCATCTTTTTGCCTCCCTTCGCAAAAGCCAGCGTAACAGAAAAGAAGCTTAAAAAGAAAAAAGGCACACGCTCAATAAAAAGCCAGAATCCAAAATCGCGAGAAAAAAGAGATAAAACCGCGAGAAAAAGGCAGGATTAAGCCATCACAACAACCAACAAAGTTTCGACAAGAGTCGAACGAGCAACAAAATCCCCAGCGCAGCCCAGATGACCATTCCAGAAAGATCCAACCACAACTACCAAAACACAGAAGTCACTCCCCAGGGAGCCGGTGCATGATCAGAATCAGTAAGCCGCCACCATCGCCAAAGGATCAGCTACCGCAAAAAGGGGCGTCCAGAGGCACCAAACCAGACGAGGGTTCGTACTCGTCAACCAAAGGATCAGCTACCGCAAGATGGAGCATCCGGAGGTCAAACACCAGATGTGGGTGTAAACTCATCAAGCCTTACAAAAGGGGGCTTACCGGGCGGGGGTTAGTACTCGTCGAACACCAGATGGGGGTGTAAACTCATCAAGCCTTACAAAAGGGGGCTTACCGGGCGGGGGTTCGTACTCGTCAAACCAGATGGGGGTTCGTACCCATCAACCGAAGGATCGGCTCCGTCAGAAGGAGTTCCTGAGGTCTTACCACGTGTTCACCGAAGGGATCAGCTATGCCAGAAGCAGTATCTCAGAAGTGCACGAACACCAAAGTCTTCCCCAGAAGATCAACCGCCGCAAGACGGGACGTCTGAAGGGCAACCGGGCAAGAGGGTCAACTCCTTTACCCCCCAGTCGATCATCCCGGCACAGAAGGCCAGCAGTCGACTAGACGGGTAAAGGGGGGGCAGCTGTAGACCCCAAATGTTGCCCGACCTCCAAATAAAGAGCAGAAGACCTCCTATTTGAAGATGGACAAGCCTAACAAGCCATTAGGAGAGACTATTAGGCCCCATACTAGGATAGGAGGGAGTTTCTGTACCAAAAAATAAGTTTTCTCGCTTCGAAGGGACGAGACCGCCTTCTGGACAACCCAGACCGCCGTCTCGCTTAACGAGACGGTGGTCTCGCCACCTACGAAGGACGAGACGACGGTCTCGTTCACCCAGATGGCGGTCTCGCCATTTTGACAGGTCGAGACGGCGGTCTCGTTGGACGAGACGGCGGTCTCGACCCTGTCAGACAAGACCGGCGGTCTCGCCACCTGACAGCGCGAAAACCTATAAATAGGGGCTCTCCCCCCCTCATTTCCACACACCACAGCTGCATAGCTCTCCCTTCTCTCTAAAAACTTCTCTCTAGAATCCCTCCGACGCATTTCCGGAGCTTCTGAGTGCTTTCAAGAGTGATTTTTGGCGTTCGAGAAGTTTTCCGACGTCTTGTAGAGTGAAGGGCTGCCATAAAGCACCCTATTTTTTAGAGAATTAATATAAAAAGCGTGCTTCGAAGGTTCAAATTCTCTCCCTTCACCTTTACTGCTTTTATCTTAAATTATGCAATAGATATTAGGGCCATGTAGTCATACTTTTAAATTCCGCAGAATAAAAAGGGCGAAAGTGTATTTTTCTAGTTTATCAATAAAATAAGCCGGCCTGTCATAGGGAACCCGAAAGGGGCGTCGTAAAGGGACTAATACTCCCTTTGCACGTAACCAACTCCCTTACCCAACTCTGGTTCTAATGACCAAAGTTGGTTTTCGAAAACCAACGCCTTTCAAAACCCCTTTTCCGATGTTTCTGGTAAAAACATCGGTGGCGACTCCATAGAACCCAAAATAAATAAAGTCCTTGGGTTAGCCCGGTTATCAGACAACTCAAGGACACCTTTCGAAAACCTCGTCTCTAGGTTAGCCCGGTTATCGGACAACCTAAGGACGTTGTAACCACCCATAAGAACGCAAAAATAAAAAGAAGAGTCGAAAAACCATCGCGTCGCTCCGACCGCAACCCCGTTTTCGGGGAGGCGGTGACAAACACAATAACCCGAGAACCAAGCAAATATGACCTAAATTTATCCAAAGTAAAAACAATGGCCAAAAAGCTCTTTCTCGGTGGTGGTGTAGTTAGCTTGGGCAACATCTAAATACCTGGAAGCATAGTAGAGCACCCTAGGCAGCTTATCAACTTTCTGAGTCAAGACAACACCCAGTGCATAGTTTGATGCATCACACATCAACTCAAA
Source organism: Sphenostylis stenocarpa (assembly GCA_963425845.1). Classification (NCBI taxonomy): domain Eukaryota; kingdom Viridiplantae; phylum Streptophyta; class Magnoliopsida; order Fabales; family Fabaceae; genus Sphenostylis; species Sphenostylis stenocarpa. The sequence goes on from OY731403.1 coordinate 77,027,745, forward strand.
GGGGACTGTCCAATCTAGTGCCTGAATGATTGGAGTGATGGTCAGAGCACCCTTGAGGCAGTCAAAGGCCTCCTTGCACCTTTCATCAAAGACAAAATCAACATCCTTTTGAAGCAAGTTGGATAGTGGGAGGTCCTTCTTACTGAAATCTTTGATAAAACACTTTTAGAATCCTGCATGACCAAGAAATGAATGAGCCTTTCGCATGCAAGAGGGGTAAGGCAGTTGTGAAATAACATATATTTTTGCAGGATCTACCTCTATGCCCTTACTGGAAATGATATGCCCTAAAATTATACCCTGCTCAACCATGAAATGTCATTTCTTAAAATTAAGAACAAGGTTAGTTTCAATACATCTATGAAGTACTCTATCCAAACTACGCAGACATGTATCAAAAGAGGATCCATACACAGTAAAATCATCCATAAACACCGCTATGCAATTTTTAAGAAAATCACTGAAAATACTAAGCATGCACCGCTGGAATGTGCTAGGGGCATTGCATAGGCCAAAAGGCATCCTCCTATAGGCAAAAGTGCCAAAGGGGCAGGTGAATGTGGTCTTTTCCTGATCCTCAAGAGCAATGTGTATTTGAAAGTAGCCAGAGAAACTATCGAGAAAGCAATAATGAGATTTACTTGCCAACCGCTCAAGCATCTGATCAATGAAAGGCAGCAGGAAGTGATCTTTCCTGGTTGCTTGATTTAGCCTTCAGTAGTCAATGCAGACTCTCCAACTATTTTGCACTCTGGTGGGAATGAGCCCGTCCCTCTCATTCTTTACAATAGTGAGACCTGTCTTCTTTGGGACCACCTGGATTGGACTCACCCACTGACTATCAAAGATGGGGTAGATGATCCCAGCCTGTAGAAGCTTGGTCATCTCCTTCTTAACGACATCTAGAATCACCGCGTTGAGCCTCATCTGTGGCTGTCTCATTGGTTTGGATCCATCCTCTAACAAAATCCTATGCATGCATGTGGATGGGCTAATACTAGGAATGTCTGCCAATGTCCATCCAATGGCCTTTTTGTGCTTCCTCATCACTTGCAACAACCTCTCCTCTTGATTAGTAGTGAGGGAGGTGGAAATGATCACCGACATTCTGTCATCATCCTCCAAGTAAGCATACTTGAGGTTCTCTGGTAGGGGTTTTAACTCTAGTGTGGGTGTTGGCATAACAACAGAAGGAACCAGAAAAGGGGAAGGAATAGGTTCCACAGCCTGTACCTCAACCTGCAAGTCAGATTTATGTGTACTTCCTGCAATAGGGTTAGTGCATTTTGACTTTATAAAATCAAGATCAAGAGGTACCACACCCACAATATAAGACTGAGATGCACAATCAGATTCATCTTCACAATCAAATTCAAATTCAGATTCAAGGTTAATGCATGAAAGACAAGTATACAAATTAGATAAACATGGATGTTTCATGGCATGACAGGAATCAAAATCAACAATATAATCATCAATGATCTCATCCATAATCTCAACATGAAATACAGAGTGGTCCTTAGATGGATGTTTCATTGCATCAAGAATGTTAAAATGAACAACAATATCACCAAATTCCATTTATAAATTTCCAGCATAAACATCTATCTTAGTTCGGGCTATTTTTAAAAATGGTCTACCTAAAATGATTGGGACAGATCCATGGGAGAATCCCTCCTCCATATCAAGAACATAGAAATCGGCAGGGAAAATGAGTTCACCAACCTGAACTAAGACATCCTCAAGGCAGATACATTTCTGCCCATGCTAATTCTCTCATTACCCTTTAGCTTCCTCTTGTGTGTGCACAACTCCTTAAGAAATTTGACATATCTTGGAATTTGCTTGATGGCATCCAAAAGAGGTATATTGACCTCTACCTTCCTAAAGGTGTCCAATATCTCTTTATCCACCTCTTCAATCTTTTTGTTGACTATTACTTTTGGAGGGAATGGAAGAGGGATAGGAGACTGTTGTAGCTGCTGACTACTCTGTGCAGCAGCACTGGAGGATCCAATGCTACCACCTACAGGCTCCCTTTGCTCAGGACACTTTGTCTTTGATGAAACAAGGTTATATGTATGAGGTGCAGGCATAAATTCTGGTACAAGTGCAACTACTGGGATATCAACCTGCTTGCCAGACCTCAAAGTGATGGCACTGACATTTTTTGGATTTTGCACTGTCTGGGATGACTATCTATCAAAATTCTGGGACTGTGCTTGTTTAAGCTGAGTAGACATCTGCCCCATCTGCTTTGTCAAAATCTGGATGGAAGCTCTTGTCTCCTGTTGGAACTGCATAATTTGCAGGGTCATCTACCTGACCAACTATTCTAATGAAGGTTCAGAAGTTGAAGGTTGAGGGGATGGAGCTGGTGCTGGAGCTTCATTTTGTCTTTGATACTGCTGCTGAATCTCCGTCCAACATTGTTTTGGAAGGTGTTGATGTTGTTGTTGATGCTGATGCTGCTGATTGGACCATCTCAGGTTGAGGTGATTTCTCCAACCTAGGTTGTATCTATTTGAGGCCAAGTCAAAATTCTACTGCTGCTACGGACCTCTGTTGTAAATGTTTGCAGCATAAGCTTGGGGAGCATCTGATCCTACAGATTGCAATGAGGGACAACAATCCATATAATGATCTATGGAAGTGCAAATGCTGCAAACTCTTGCAGGTGCAGCAACATTCTTCTGGGTTACAACAAGTTGAGTGACTAAATTCACTAAGGCATCAAGTTTGCTTTCCAACTTCTTTGTTTTAACAGAGGAGTTTGTAGCCACATCATTGACTCCTTTAATAACTATTGCATCACCCCTTGAACTAATTGTTGGGAATTCGAGGCCATTTTCTCTATCAACTGTCTAGCCTCTACAGGAGTCATATCACCAAGTGCACCACCACTTGCAGCATCAATCATACTTCTTTCCATGTTGTTCAGTCCCTCCTAAAAATATTGAAGCAGTAGTTGTTTGGAGATTTGGTGGTGGGGGAAGCTTCCACATTGCTTCTTGAATCTCTCCCAATACTCATAGAGGATTTCTCCAACTTGTTGCCTAATTCTTGAGATATCCTTCTTGATTGCAGTGGTCATGGAGGAAGGGAAGAATTTCTCCAGGAACATCCTTTTCAGATCATCCTAGCTAGTAATGGACCTAGGAGCTAAGTAGTACAACCAATCCTTCGCAACTCCCTCCAAGGAATGAGGAAAAGCCTTCAGAAACACATGGTCTTCTTAGACATTCGCAAGTTTCATGGTGGAACAGACAATGTCAAATTCCTTTAAGTGTTGGTGAGGGTCTTCACCTGCAAAACCATGAAACTTGGGCAACAAGTGTATGAGTCCAGTTTTTAGAACATAAGGCACATCTTCATCAGGATACTAGACACATAAGCTATCATATGTGAATTCAGGAGCAGCAAGCTCCCTAAGGGTCCTTTCACGGGGTCTAGCATTGTGTTGCTCACCTATGTTATCATAATCAGGATTTTGTTTAGATGCAGCAAAATGTTCAGAATTATTATGGCTGGAGCTATCAAGATGTCTGTCACTAACAGGTGGATTCCTATTATGCCTAACTAGTCTATGGTAGCTCCTATCTATTTCAGGATGAAATGGTTGTAAATTACCCGGATTTCCCCTAGTCATGCAACATAACAATGTTTTTCTCAAACAAGCCTAAAGGAGGGGTAAACTAGAGCTACGATCAATTTATGTCCAAATCACTTTAAAATGTGTGAGCAAGGCCCTAAACTCATGAAAAGGAATCACACAAAATTTCAAGTCAAAATTCAAAGTCTGGCTAGGTGAACTACTCAAGAAAAGTTAGGAAAAATAGGGAAATAAAACTTCAAAAATAAAAAAGAAATAGTAAATGGCCTTTTTTTTGGAGTTCTAGGAATGAGCACACCACTTGGTTGTGTGAGGTGCGTAGCTCTCATTTTTCTACCCCAAAAGCATATAAAATACGTCCAATTCTGATAACCAGAGCAAAAGTTATGATCAGTTGAAGTTTTCACAATGGACTTTTTCAAAAATTTTGGTATCTATCAACCAGGACCAACCAACTCTTTTTTTGACTTTTCACACAAAATATGGATTGAAAGAAGTGAGCACACAAAATTTCAGCCAAAAATTTGAAGTCTATCTATGCAAATGAAAAATGTCAATTAATTGGAAAAAAAAAATAGATACTATTCATTGACACTATTCATCTAGTGTTTTCTACAATATGCAAAATTTGCAATCCGCAAAATTCACCAGCACCTAAACTTCAAACTGAAATGCCCTCTTATATACTACCATTAACACACCACAACCAATGATAATATCTCATTACACAACATCGCATACACCACAAAAAAATTCAGAAAAATAAAAATCACTGTTCCATTAGTTCTCTGTTCTGTACTATTGAATTGGTCAATTTACTATTTCATTGGTTTTTACTGCTATCAAAATAGCACAAATTGAAAATAGAAGAACGCATTAAAACAGAAAACCAAATTTACACACTACACACCACAAAACATCATAAAACACTACTAACGCTAGCAAAGACGAAACTAGAACTCAAAACACAACAGAACATGAAAATTGAATACCTAGACAAAATTCGAAAGGTCCCGGCAACGGTGCCAAATTTGATCGGACCGTATCAGGTCAAATAATGTGATTAAATGTAGTACTAGACAACTATTCCTAGGTCGTCTCCCAAGGACCACGAAGTTCTATCAAAGGCTTGTCAGTTTGAAAATGCACATAATACAAAAAGGGGAGGGGGGTGGTTTGTAGATTAAACAGATAAACGAAATTTAAATTCTACAAAATAGCAACAGTGACAAAAATAAAAATTAAAAACGTATCGATTCCTTAATTCAAATGTAAATCCACCTATCATAGATTACCAAAATGAATTCCCTATTCAATCATGAAACCAGAATTTAGACAACTAAGCGAAGACTAAAAATGAGTCCAATATGCATTAAGCAAACATACATCATTCAACCTTGGTGCCACGGATTAAGCAACCATGTAGCAACCCACACCCATTAAGCATGAACAAGGACTGTTAAATGCAAGAACACAAATATGAGATTAAGCATACATCAAATTTGTGATCCCTTCATCAAGCACAAAGTTAATTAGATGAAGACCAAAACAGGACATGGCAGAAACGCTGCATAACACAAAAATCTCAAGGTTCCATCACATTCTCTTCAAGGAATCAATACTCAAAGTTTAGCTAGCCATGGAAATGAACTGCAAATATAGAAATGAATGAAAATACTTCATCATATATATGAAAGAAACTAGAAACCGGAACCCAAAGATCCAAATATGCAGAAAAAAATGAAAAACCGCACGTTGGCATTGTTCCAAACATCAAAAGATAGAATACCAAGTTGTTCCAAGCTGAAAATGAGAAGAAAAACATGAAAATGGAGTCTATCCAAGAATGAAAACGCAAAACCTAAGTGGTGCCACCATGGGTCACCAAGGAGAGCATCCAAAACATCAATAATGGAGAATGAATGTGTTTGGAAGAAGCCCCTCTGGTAAAAATGAAACCCTCCCCCGATTCACATAATCTCAGCACTCCAAAATTACAAAAATGCCATTCTAGGGTTCAGAATTACAAAAATGCCATTCTAGGGTTCAGAATTACAAAAATGCCACTCTAAGCCTCAAATGATAGCCCAATCACTTAAATGACGTGGAGATGACGTGGAGATGATGTGGAAACTCTCTTCATCTTAAGATTAATGTCCAAGCTCCAAAATTGCTTCACCAAAAATACCTACAAATAATCAGAAACGAAAATTAGACCAATTAATGCTAAATTAAGCAAAATTCGAAATAATGGCCCAATGAAGCCCAATAGATGAAAATGCATTGAAGATTGACAATTAAGCACTAAACAACCATCAAGATGGGCATAAAAAGGTAGTAAAACAAAGGAAAATAATGACTCATCAACAACTCATATTCTCTAATGAGGGTGTGCTTTCCAGCTCTCTTTACATTAGTTGTTCCTTCATGGGTCACCTCAAGAACTTCCCACATTTCTTTAGCAGATTTACAATGAGATACCTTGAAAAATTCATCCATGTTAAGAGCAGATGTAATAATGTTCTTTGCAGTGCAATTATTTTGAATTTTTCTCTTTTCATCATCATTTAAATCAGACCAATCTTTATTAGTGGTAAGAGGACCTTTTTCAATTATATTCCAAATATTCCTATCAATGGATTTAATAAAGATCTTCATTATGATATTCCAAAATTGGTAATCTATTCCACAAAATAATGGAGTTCTATTGATAGAAGCTCCTTCAGAAAAATGTAGTTTGTTTTCAGCCATTGAAAAAAATTAAAGATCGAGAATCTTGAATATCTTTCAAGAACCTGCTTTGATACCAATTGTAATATTTATAGGCTGAGATCAAGATGGGGGGATCTTTCCAAATTTTTCACAATTTACAATTATAGATTACCAATTTGAAAGATTAAGAAATTTGACCAAGTATTGGACCAGGAAAAACAATCAGAATTGAATAAGGTTCAAACAAAATTAAAGAAAGTGATGAAAGAGGAAAAGAAACATCAAGAATTATACTAGTTTACCCAAACCATTGGGCTACATTCAGTTCTCAACCAAATTCTAGTTGAGTTCGACTAGATTGAAATTGTTTTGATTATAGAACAAAATTACAAAACACTCAACCTGCACTAAGAACCAAATTCCAGTTCTTGAAGCCAACCTAGTTCCAGTTGCAAAACCAGTGCCCAAACTTTCAGAAACTAAGACAGAAAAGAATTAAAAAATAAATGAAATAATGAAGAAACTAGAACAATCAAACCCGGTTATGCAAATGCAAAAATTCCACTGCATATTGAGTTTCTTCACAAGCAAGAACACAAAAATGCCTCAAGAAAGAACTTTAAAAAATCCCACAGAAAATAGCACACTTCTCTCCTGGAAAGATCTCTATTGATTGCTTGAAAAATTTCTAAAAGGTGTGTTTTTAAATGTTGAAGCAAATCTGTTTAAAATGTTGATGCAAATCTGTTTATATAGAGATTTTTCTAACAAACTCGGTTGATTAATTGGTTATTTCGCCTTTTAATTGATTAAAATAACTTGACTTTAACATTTTTAATCGATGAAAAGATCATTTAATCGATTAAAATGTTCTACCATATTTTTCAGAAATATTTTACCATATTTTCCAGAAATATTTTAACTGATAAAAATGTGGTTTAATCGATTAAAACAGTTAACTAAAAAAACCTTAAGTGATTTTAATCAATTAATTTGAAGTTTAATCAATTAATAAATTGACAAAAATTTTTCTAAAGCTTATTAAGTGTTTTTAACTGATAAAAACTTGGTTTAATCGATTAAAACATTTAAATAGAAATTATTTAAGTGATTTTAATCAATTATTTCAAAGTTACATCGATTAAAATACTAACAAAACATTTTCTAAAACTTTCTTAAGTGTTTTTAATCGATTAATTCGAAGATGTACCAGTTAAAATATTGGTAGAAGGTTTTTCAAAACTTCTTTACTAAATATAATCGATTAATTCAAATATGTATCGATTAAAATAACGATAGTACATATTTTAAGTGGTTTTAATCGATTATTTCAAAAATACATTAGTTAAAAATGTGTCAAAAGCTAATTTTAATCGATTAACCTGTAAATATATAAGTTAAATCTAAGACTTAAGAGCATATTAACTGATTAAAAGGATTTTTAACAGATTAAAAAGATTAAAGGCATTGTTATCTCTTTCAAAAGATTAAAAGAATAAATAGATGATTATATCTATTTAATATTGATGCAGACTCACTAAACACTATACCTCATATCCCATAAATCCTCTGACTTCATCAAATCTTTCTTTATTCCAAAAATCCTTTGACTTCGTCAAATCGTCAAGATCCTCACTATCAATATTAGTTTATTGGTCAACACTTTTATTAGACACATTCTTGAGCTTCCATTGGTAATGTTGTAGGTAGTTGGTCAACATTTGTTTCATTAAACAATCTAATGGTGAGTAGTGGGTTAGGTTTGAATTTCTTGTTGACTTGAGACTCAATTAAGAAGAGCTTCTTTAGACATGTTAAATCCATATGGTTAATTATAGTTGAACTTCATGAGACGGTATGATGACAAGTGATATTAGTTGAGTTTGTCTTCATTAAATGGTATGGTGACATGTTGTTTAGAGTGGTTTCACTTCTTCATATGCCTCAAAATATGTTGTCATCACCATGGTATTTCATTAGACAAGACTGATGCCATGTGGCATTTAATTGAGTGTGTTTTTGTCTTACCATATGATAACTTGTAGAGAATCATGGAATTGTTCTTTTTATAACCTCTATGTTCATTATGTAACACTTTTGGATGACATAGATCAAATGGTGTCATGGAATCATACAACATAGCTAATCATTATTAGATGACACGTTATCCACCTGTAGTCTGTTAGGCATTAGATTATGAGTTGTTTGCTAGATGGTATGATGGGAATTACATGATGTGTTTTCATGTAACTAATTTGATGAACATTAGATAATGAGTTGTTTACTAGTTGGTCTAATGGGTATTATATGGTGCGTTATCTAGTATACTAGTCTAATGAGCTTATCCATTAATTGAGTTTTGCGCCATTGGTTGACGTGTTATTTATACATTCTTATTTATTTCTTGTGACACACTTAACACGCATGTTAAATACATTAAAACTTAATGTTACTTGTTATATCAAAATCATGGGTAACACCATTGTCTATTGTAATATTTAAGATGGTCTAACTATATAGGTCTAACTATATAGGAATAACATTCTCCCTATTGTTAGAATTATAGGATGAGATCAAGAGGGGGGGGGGGGGTGAATTGATCTTACAAACTTTTTCACAATTTACATATATAGATTAACAATTTCAAAGATTAAGAAATTTGATGAAGTATTAAACTAAGAAAACCAAACTAAATTGAATAAAGTTCAAGCTAAATTAAAGAAAGTGATGGAAGAGGAAAAGAAACACTAAGAATTATACTGGTTCACCCAAACACTGGGCTACATCTAGTTCTCAACCAAATTATAGTTGAGTTCCACTAGATTGAATAGTTTGATTTACAAAATCAAATTACAGAAAATGCAACCTACACCAAGAACCAAATTCCAGTTCTTGAATCCAACTTGCAACCAAATTCCAGTTGCAGAACCAAACCTACACCATGAACTAAATTCTAGTTCTTGAATCCAACCTGCAACCAAATTCCAATTGTAGAACCTGTGCCCAATCTCCCAGACACCAAGACAATACAAAATAGAAATGAAAGAATGAAGAAACTAGAACAATCAAACCTGATTATGTAGATGCAGAAATCCCACTGCAGAATGAGTTTCTTCACAAGCAAGAATACAAAAATGCCTCAAGAAAGAACTTTAAAAATTCCCACTGAAAATAGTGCACTTCTTGAAAATATCTCTATTGATTGTTGAATGATTTCTAAAAGATGTGTTTTTAAAACATTGAAGCAAATATGTTTATATAGAGATTTTTCTAACAAACTGGTTTAATTGATCGGTTAATTCGTGTTTTAATCGATTAAAACATCTTGATTCTAATGGTTTAACTAATAAAAATATCATTTAATCGATTAAAATGTTTTACAACACTTTCCAGAAATATTTTAACTGATAAAAATGTGGTTTAATCGATTAAAACGGTTACAAAAAAATCCTTAAGTGTTTTTAATTGATTAATTCGAATATGTATCGATTAAAACTGTGATAGAACATGCTTACAATTATTTTTTAAGTGGTTTTAATCGATTAATCTGTAAATATATCAGTTAAATCTGAGACTTAAGAGCATATTAACCGATTAAAAGGTGAGGGCATCAGCTAGCTCCCCTGCGAAGGTTCAACCCGAGGTCGGGATCTGTATTGTGGGTTTGTTTTGGCTTTATTTGCTTTATGTTTATACCTTATTCTGATTTGGCATTGCATTTCTGGTCAAGGGTTTTGCTTCTGATGATTTATGATTGAGGGGTTTTGCTTGTGATGGTGTAGTCTTGTTGATTGGTACCATGATGGACATATTTATTTTAAATTGGAGTCTGCTGGATTTTGTTTAGGGTTTCATTTTTGCATGATTGGCCTTATTTCGTTTGTCTGATTGTGGATTGAGTTGCTTTGTAATTTCAGTATAGCTATGCCTTGGTTTTGATGTGTCTTATGATTTCAGATAGGATAATTTAATAGTTTGAACCTTAATAGATTATAAAATCAAGCTTCAATACTCAAATATAGCTTCCTTTCACAGAGGCTGCAAGGGAAATATGAACAAAGATTCTTATAGTACCTTTATCCATGCCTAATTAAACCTATGTTAATAAATATTATAGACCCCAAATCTTGCCCGACTTCCTAATAAAGCCAGAAATCACCCGTTTCAAAGATGGTCAAGATTTGTTAAGTCCTTAGTAGCTTTTTCTGGGTTCCATTTAAGATAGGAAGGGTTTTCAGAGGCAATAAAAATTGGAAATTTCGTTGGGAATAGCAGATGGTCGTCCAAGTTAGCTAGACAACCGTCCATGCCTACTTTAAGGTAATAAACGACCATCCACGTAGCCCAGACGACCGTCCATGGCAACTTTTAGCCATGGACAACTGTCCACTCTACATAGACGGCCTTCCACTTTTCCTGGCGCGGTTCCCTATAAATAGGAGCCTCATTTCACCATTTTCTCACCACTATTCACTCCTACCACTCTCTAGGAAGCCTTTTGACACTTTAGAGTGACTCTGAGCATTATTCCGGAGTTCGAGTGAGCTTTCCGATTTTCATTAAGGTAGAAGTCGGTTAAAGAGGTCTCTCTTTGAGACATCCGACCCTCGTTAGAGTGAAATTTTCTCTTTTGCGGAGGAGAGTGCTTGTAGAGTGCGGGGACAACCAAAAATCATCCTCAAGTTCAAGAGTTAATATAAAGCTCGCTTCGGAGGTTCCTTCCCTCTTCTCTATCTTTTACTATTTTTTTTATCGCTTTCGTTATATGCATTAGATATTAGGGTCATGTAGACATTTAAATTCTACAAGTAGAAAAAATAATAGGGTAAAAGAATAGTTTCTTTAAGTATTTATTTTATATATTAGTCCATCATAGGAAAACCGAAAGGGGCGTTTTGGGGTGCTAACACCTTCCCCACACGTAACTAACTCCTTACCCGACTCTGGTTGTAATGGGCAAAGTTGGTTTTTTCTAAAACTAATGCCTTTTTACCTTTTTCAGTGTTTAAGGTTAAAACACTGGTGGCGACTCCATAGAACCTTTTTCGAAAACTTCATCCTTAAGATCAGTCCGGTTATCAAACATCTTAAGAATGTCGACTATCTTTATAAAAAATGCAAGTCATTCAAAACCATCACGTCGCTCCGACCGCCTCTTCTGATGGCGGTGGCAGATGGCAACTCCACTGAGGAAGCTAGAGAGTTGATCCAATTTAGTGATGGACTAGTTTAATAAATAAAAACTTGAAATTACGCTTTTATCCTTCCCTTAACATGCTTTATTCTTTGGCTTTAATAATTGTTGTATGTTTATTTTCTACAAATGTTTGAAATAACAACTGTACACAAACCTTTGCACACAACAGTTCCCTCTATACCTGGGGGCATGTGGGATAACCTTAGGGAGTGGGTGGTAGGTACAATTTGCTGTAGTGATGGTCATGAGCCCACCAGTATGGTCGGAAACTACCACTCAAGGTGATAACCTTCCTCTTTTGGCCTAAAGATTGACAAGGCCCTAGTGCCATACATTGTTTGAGGGCTAGAAGAGTGAGAACCCTATAATGGGGGCACCTTGGGGGACCTGGCCTTGGTGAGGATAATTAGAACCACCTTGAATATGCACTTTTCTGCAGGATACCCCTACCTCGTGATAAAAACGTCGTCACTCTGTTCGCGAATGAGTGAATTGTGTGTGCATTTGTTTGTTGCATAGCATAATCATACAACAACAAAAAAAAAAATCTCAAAAACCTTTTCATAATAAACAACCTTATCTCGGACAATCTACATTTTAGCTAGCCTGGTTTCAGGTTCTTTATAAGCTAAGTAGCCACGTGGAATAACAGAAGAGATCAAGGGTTATAAAACCAAATTTTCATAATAAACAACTTTATCTCGGGCATTCTACATTTTAGCTAGCCTCGATTTCGGGTTCTTTGTAAGCTAAGTAGCCACGTGGACCTACAAAAGAGATAAAGGGTTAAAATAAATAATAATAAAAATAATATAAAAACAAAAAAAATAATTTTTACAATAAAAAGAGTTTTTGGCAAAGTCAAGCATTCATATTCACATCATCTCATAAGTGGTAAAACCAAATAGAGGAAATAAATGCATGAGAAAGGAATGCATACGCATGATTCTAATAAAACCTTTCATGCATAAATACATTCATGCTAGGGGGCATTAGATATCCCTAAGATAAAGGCGAAAGAGACCCCAAGCACATTTGTAACCATCCACAAGGAAGGGACAAGTGTACTAAGGTATATGGTGACCTTCATTACACTTGTCAATCAATGATAGGGAATGAACCATTATACCAAAGTGGGTATGGTACCTTGCAAAATGTAAACTTTAGGCATTGTACCAAAACCATTGTCTTAAGGCATATCTATCCCAACACCAAATCATTCATAAGTAATAAAATTCATTTTGGCATCCTAGAAAGTGGCTGGTCTTCTTGTGGTCTGAACCCGTGCGCAAAAAGCCAAAGCAATGGAGCAACTGAAGGAGCAGAATTGTAAACTCATTGCTGAGGTTAACTCCTTAAGAGAACAAATGGAGCAGATGATGGAGTTGATGCGCCAGCAAAACCTCAACAAGGGTGAGACTCATGGCGGTCGCGCCTCTCACCACGAGGAGGAAGAAGAAGAGGAGTTCTTCTATGAGCAGAAGGCCCTCATGCAGTCCGAAGCAAGGGCGGTACTCATCCAGCCCGATGAAGTCTCCAAACAACAAATCTCTGCTCTGGGAGAGAGTCTTAGGGACATGGAGGGGCATAGCTTCGACGTAAAGGAGGCGGCAGATATGTGCCTCGTCAGGAACATCTGCTTCCGTCCAAAGTTCAAAGTCCCAGACTTTTCGAAGTACACGGGAATGACTTGTCCCAAGAGCCATCTTACTATGTACTATCGTAAGATGGCGGCATATGCTGATAATGAGAAGCTCCTGATACATTGCTTTCAGGAGAGCTTAGCTGATTCAGCTCTGAGCTGGTATATGCAATTAGAAGGAGGTCTAGACTTGGAGACAGCTGGTAGACACCTTCCTCTATCGCTATAAGTACAACATCAACCTGACACCAGACAGGTCAGATCTACAAATGTTGACCAAGAGAAGCAACAAGGCTTTCAAGGTATATGCCCAGCACTGGAGTGAACTGGCCACCCAGGTGGAACTGTCACTATCGGACAAGGAGACCGTGTCCATGTTCATCAACTCATTGACTGGACCCTATTACGACAAAATGATAGGGAACACGTCAACCCTCTTTGCGGATGTGGTCACCATAGGCAAGAGGATAGAGCAGGGATTGAAGAGTGGAAGGATAGTGCAACCTTCCTCCTCCAACGCATCATTCAAGAAGTCCCTAGGCAAGAAGAAGAAGGCAACCATCAACGCCATCAGCCTCACCAATCCTTCTTCTTCTACGAAGCCAACTAGGCAATCCCAGAGGCAGGAAAGGAAGTCCACTCCCATTCCGACTTCTTATGCGAGTTTACTGCCTAAGCTAGTGGAGGCCAAGATCCTGGCTTATGTCCCTCCAAGAAAGGTGGACCCACCTTACCCTAAATGGTATAAGCCCAACGAAAAATGCACTTACCACTTAGGCGCTCCCGGGCACTCAGTGGAAAACTTCCGGGCCTTAAAATACAAGGTCCAAGAGTTAATAGACGTCAGGTGGGTCACCTTTGATGCTCTTTCCCCTAGCATAGAAGTCAAGCCTCTGTCAGAACCAGAGGGTTAGGGTTGGATAGGAAGGACCAGCTGCTAGGGTTCCTTTTCGTTAAGCTTTCTTTGTATTTCTTGCGGTCCCAGCCCATGGTCGGGAGACCATTGATTAAAAGGGTATTTTGTACATATTCCTTTCTTTAATACATGAGACATTTTTCATCCATATCATTTTTATTCTCTTCCCTCTTCTATTTATTATTCTTTCAAATTAAACGAATAATAAAATCTATACCTAAAATAGAACCTTAAAAACAATCATGTCTGTGATTGATGATTCTTTGTGGGATCCAGAAGCCGAAGGCGAATGGGTCGAATCCAACAATGAGCAGGGGACCATTTCTCCGGACATGCAGAGATTTCTGGAAAGAGAAGCTCACTCCATACAACCCTATCAAGAAGAAACAGAGGCCCTCAATTTGGGACAAGGAGACGATAAAAAGGAAATAAATATTGGTACCCAAATTGACACTAACATTAGGGAAGGGTTAATACATTTATTGAAAGAATACATGGACGTATTCGCTTGGTCCTGCCATGACATGCCTGGAATCGACGCAAGCATAGTGGAGCATAAATTACCTCTGAAAGAGGGTTTCCGGCCAATAAAGCAAAAACTCAAAAGGATGAAACCCGACTGGTCCTTGAAAATTAAGGAGGAAATAAGAAACAGTTGGATGTTAATTTCCTGATTGTGTCCAAATACCCTGAATGGTTGGCGAATATCGTGCCAGTCATGAAAAAGAATGGAAAAATAAGAGTTTGTGTGGATTACAGGGACCTAAATCGAGCAAGTCCAAAAGATGATTTTCCCTTACCACATATCGATATGTTGGTAGATCACACCGCCACGAACATGCGTAACATCCTTCATCACACCGTGGGGAACGTTGGTAAATTGAGCTATTCCTTCATGGATGGATATGCAGAGTATAATCAGATTAAATTGGCAACAGAAGATAGAGAAAAAAACTTCCTTCATCACACCGTGGGGAACGTTCTGTTACAAAGTCATGCCTTTCAGACTCAAGAACGCGGGAGCTACCTATCAAAGGGCCATGGTAACATTATTCCATGACATGATCCACAAAGAAATTGAAGTTTATGTGGATGATATGATTACCAAGTCCAAGAATGAAATAGACCACATTTCATATTTGAGAAAATTATTCGATTGACTTCGGAAGTATCAACTAAAGCTAAACTCGGCTAAGTGTACATTTGGAGTACGGTCGGGTAAACTCCTTGGGTTTATCGTCAGCAAAAAAGGAATAGAGGTAGACCCCAACAAAACCAAGGCGATTTTAGAAATGCCCCCACCAGGAATTGAAAAGGAGATCGAAGGGTTTTTAGGACGAATAAACTACATAGCAAGGTTCATCGCACAACTCACGGATAAATGTGCACCCATTTTTAAGTTGTTGTGCAAAAACCAACTGACAGTTTGGAATGAGGAATGCCAACAAGCTTTCGAGAAGATTAAGTTGTGCTTAACCTATCCACCAGTGTTGGTGCCACCAGTTGTAGGAAGACCCCTGATATTTATCTCTTGGTACTCGACGAGTCTATGGAATGTGTGCTCGATCAGCAGGATGACACGGGAAAGAAAGAGCAAGTCATATACTACCTCAACAAAAAATTCCTAGACTATGAGATTCGTTATACACCACTCGAAAAGACATGTTGTGCATTGGTATGGGCAACTCAACGTCTCAGGCAGTATATGATTGGACATACGACCTGGATAGTTTCCAAGATGGACCCAATCAAATACCTATTTGAAAAACCCATCTTGACTGGAAGAATAGCTAGGTGGTAAGTATTCCTTTCGAAATTTGACATTGTCTATGTAACCCAAAAAGCTATCAAAGGTAGTCCCCTAGCAGACTACCTAGCACATGGATCGACAAATGAATATCAATCCCAACAAGATGATTTTCCAAATGAACATATCATGCATATCCAACATGAAGAACTCAAAGACGATGCATGGACTATGTTCATCGACGGATCCTCGAATATGCTTGGACATGGGATCAAAGCTGTTTTGATAAAAGAAGTACATCTCGGTAACAAACATGCTAAATTTCAATTGCACCAATAGCATGGCTGAGTATGAAGCCTGCGCCTTGGGATTCCAAGCAGCTCTAGACCATGGGGTGACCAAACTCAAAGTTTTTGGTGACTCATCCCTTGTTATCTAACAACTCAAGGGTGAATGGGAAACTAGAAATTCCAAATTGATCCCATATCTAGAGTACATTCGTAATATGGTTTCGAGGATGGAAAGCATCACCTTTGAGTATATCCCTCGGGAAGACAATCAGTTCACAGATGCCCTCGCTACTTTGTCATCCATGTTTGCCTTGGATCAAGAACATGAGATACCGATTATCCAGATCAGGCTGCATGACAAACAATCTTTTTGCATGACAGTAACCAACGAGGAAGACAAATCCCCTTGGTACCATGATATCAAGCAATATCTCATGAAGGGTGAATATCCCGAGGGAATTAACGATAATGATAAAATGACCATCCGGAAAAGAGTCGTAGGGTTCACGTTGATTAGAGGAACCATTTATAAGAAATTTTTTTACTCCAACTTATTGAGGTGTGTGGACCGAGAAGAGGCTCAAACCCTAATTAAGGAAATGCATGAAGGAGCCTTCGGAACCCACACGCCAGGGCATGTCATGGAAAAGAAAATCCTAAGGGCAGGATACTTTTGGTCCACGATGGAAGGTGATTGTCACCAATACACCAAACGATGTCACAAATGCCAGATCTACGCCGACAATGTTCATGTCCCACCGACACCTCTTAATATTTTGGCTACACCATGGCCATTCTCCATGTGGGGCATGGATGTTATTGGACCCATCAAGCCCAAAGCATCCAATGGTCATCGCTTCATCTTGGTGGCCATTGACTACTTCACCAAATGGGTAGAAGCGGCATCCTACGCACATGTTGCCAAGAAAGTGGTGACCACCTTGGTCAAGAAAAACATCTTACGTCGGTATGGCATCCCCATCGTCTCTTTATTGAAAGAGTTATGAACATCATAATTCCTCTCCATACTGACCCAAAATGAACGGTGCAGTAGAGGCGGCCAATAAAAGCATTAAGAAAATCATCTTGAAGATGGTGATAACATATAAAGATTGGCATGAAATGTTGCCCTTTGCCCTGCACAAATATCGGACTTCCGTACGGACCTCCACAGGAACCACTCCATTTTCCCTCATATACGGCATGGAGGTCGTACTGCCAATGGAAGTCGAAATACCCTCCCTGAGAGTCATTATGGAAGCAAAGTTGACGGAAGTAGAATGGGTCCAAAATCGGTACGATAAGTTAAACCTAATGCAAGAAAAATGATTGGACACCATATGTCATGGACAAGCCTACCTGTAGAAAATCAAAAGGGCTTACGAAAAAAAGGTCAACCCCCACACTTATCACGAGGGCAATTTAGTGATAAAGAAATTGCTTCCAGCCCAGAAGGATAAAATCGAAAAATGGGCGACAAACTATGAAGGGCCCTTTGTGGTCAAACAAGCCTTCTCAGGAGGAGCTCTTACCCTCACCAACATGGATGGAGAAGAATTTTGACACCCAGTCAATTCAGATGCAGTGAAGAAATATTATGCTTAAAGGCATTGCTCATGACCCACCAGGACGAAAACTGGCAAAGGGCATCCTAGACAAAAGTTAGGGTCCATACACCTCGCTAGGATACGTCCTAGGCAAAACTTAGAGGCTTCAGAAACAAAAATAAAATAAAAAGAGCAATGGTTATCTTAGCCGAAAATCGCAAGGCGACTAAGATAACAACCTTCCAGAAGCAGGCTAGCTCTGCATAGTCTCCACTCCGAGCTCGAGCATCTCGACTGAAGCAACGAGGAGAACCAGGGGGGAGATATCAAAGACATGATTGTTATAGACTATACAGTGTAGTCAACCTTGGCCAGCCATGCTTCTAAATTCCTTTGTAAATCTTTCTGTAAAAAATAAACTATTTGTTTATATCAATAAAATTGTCTTTCATTTCTTTTCTCTTGACCAAATTATGAAAATACCTTTGCATTAATGAATCATAAGCATGCATAAAGAACCAGCACAAGAAAGCATAAGAAGATAAATGAAAAAGAATAATGCCTATTGGGAGATTCTTAGGCAAAAATTAAGGCAACCCGCTAGATTGAAAACCCCAAAAAGGCGGTCTAGGAAAAACATAGGGTTAAAACAAAAAACATGCAAATGAAAAAGAGAGCCCGTTAGCGTCCACAAACCAACGAAAGGGGGCAGTCACTTCTCTAGATGCATCAAATAAGAAAATGGACTGCATTTAAAGCATTCACACACAAATAGTCGCACAGAAAGACTTTGTCAAAATCATGAAAATTAAACCTTTTAAAAATCATGCATAAGGAGACTAGCTCCATGTTTGTGATTGAAAAACAGGAAGAACACAGACCAAGTCTCCAAATAAAGCTCCCCTCAAGAAAATGGAGCAAGTCATCATCAATCACACAACTCCACAAAAAATAAGAGTGTCCAGAATCAAAAGCTCCAACTACCATCTTTCCACCAAATAGAGAGAAGACTTTCTTTATAACCAAAACAAAGCCGACGGAAAGGCTCAAATCCCCAAGCGAATCATCGCCTACTCCCGAGGCAAACAAAAATATCTTCGCATGACTCACTATCATCGGCATAATAAGTCATCAAGAAGATCCATCCATTCTCCATCACATCCACCAAGGGAGAATAAAGGCTTCGTAAAAGCCCATCACCATTATAATCAAGGAGCCAAGACTCCATTCCCAAGAAGGCAACCAAAATTTGACCATGAGGAAGTCAACCAAGTCCCCGGTTGATCAACCAAAAAAGAAAGGAACTTATCCCCAGTGAGCCTACCACAAAGGCCATCTTCAAAGACTCATCCTTAGTGAGTCGCTCGCCTACACATAGGCAAAACAATAGAAGACAAAAGCCTTCACTTCCGATGAAGCAATCCGCCTATTCAGAGGCACCATCTAAATCAACAAATCCTTAGTGGATTCCTGCCTATTTAAGAGGCATTCATCAAGAATCTCTGACAAACGTCAAACAAAAATCACTCCCCATGGAGTCGGTGCATGAGCTAGAGCAGTAAGCCGCCACCACCTTCTCTGTCAAAAGGATCAGCCACCACAACAAAGGGGCATCTAGAAGATAGAGTTCTACACATCGTCCGAAGGATGAACTCCATTGCAAAGGAGTATCCGGAAGACACAATCTTCCATCATCACCCGAAAGATTAGCTCCACTACAAAGGAGTATCTTGAAGGCAAGATTTATGTACGACGTCTGAAGGATCAGTCCCATTCAAAGGGGTATCCGGAAGACACAACCCACCTCTATCGTCCTAAGGGTCAACTTCCGCAGCACGGGAGCATCTTCAAGACAAGAGTCTACTATGCATTCGCCACCTGAGGGGTCAGCTACCGCATCAAAGGAGCATCCCAAAGGCAAATCTTCATCAGTCGAAGGGTCAGCTACCGCACCAAAGGAGCATCCTGAAGCTTCACACATATCGTTTGAAGGGTCATCCTCTGCAGCAAGGAAGCATCTTGAAGACAACACCATACTACATTCATAGTCCTGAGGGTCAGCTACCACGACAAGAGGAGCATCCAGAGGACAACTGGGCAAGATGATTAACTCATTCACCCGCCAATCGACCTTGTGGTACATTAGCCCATAGTCAATTGGTCGGGTGAAGGGGGGGCAGCTGTAGACCCCAAATCTTGCTCGGCTTCCTAATGTTTCTAAGATGGTCAAGACTTTGTTAAGTCCCTAGTAGCTTTTTCTAGGTTCCATTTAAGATAGGAAGGGTTTTTAGAGGTAATAAAAATCAAAAATTTCGTCGGGAACAACAGATGGTCGTCCAGGTTAGCCAGACGGCCGTCCATATCTACTTTAAGGCAATGGACAACCAACCACTTAGCCCAGACAACCGTCCATGGTATCTTTTAGCCATGAATGACCGTACACTCTACATAGACGGCCGTCCATACTCACTTTTTGCCATGGACGGCAGTCCACTAAGCCAAGACAACCCGTCCACTTTTCCTGGCGTGGTTCCTTATAAATAGGAGCCTCATTTCACCATTTTCTCACCATTATTAACTCCTACCACTCTCTAGGAAGCCTTTTGGCACTTTAGAGTGACTCTGAGCATTATTCTAGAGTTCGAGTGAGCTTTCCAATTTTCGTTAAGGTAGAAATCGGTTAAGGAGGTCTCTCTTTAAGACATCCGACCCTCGGTAGAGTGAAATTTTCTCTTTTGCGGGAGGAGCGTGCTTGTAGAGTGCAGGGACAACCAAAAAGCGTCCTCAAGTTCAAGAGTTAATATAAAGCTCGCTTCAGAGGTTCCTTCCCTATTCTCTCTCTTTTACTGTTTTCTTTATCGCTTTCCTTGTATGCATTAGATATTAGGGCCATGTAGACATTTAAATTCTGCAAGCAGATAAAATAATAGGGTAAAAGCATAGTTTCTTTAAGTATTTATTTTATAAATTAGTCCATCATAGGGAACCTAAAACGGGCGTGGTGGGGTGCTAATACATTCCCCACACGTAACTAACTCCCTTACCCGACTCTGGTTATAATGGTCAAAGTTGGTTTTTTCTAAAAGCAATGCCTTTTTACTTTTTCAGTGTTTAAGGTTAAAACACTGGTGGTGAATCCATATAACCTTTTTCAAAAACTTCATCCTTAAGATCAGTCTGGTTATCGGACATCTTAAGAATGTCAACCATCTTTATAAAAAATGTGAGTCATTCAAAACCATCGCGTCGCTCCAACCATCTCTTTTGATGGCGGCGACAAATATGAATCAAAATCTATTAAACTATAAGTGGGGCTTTATTGCGAGGTTGAAGAAAATAAAAAACTAGGATCGTTGGGTTAGCTTTTGTAGTGAAAGCGGGGTTCAAAGAGTGTTGAGGGCATGAAAAGCAGAGAAAGGAGACAAATATAGGAAAAGATGCACTACCTTGATAAAAAAAGTAAACAAAACAATATGAAGCACAGTGATTAATAGAAAAAATAATTATTCTTAATTTTTAAATTAGGAGAAGAAGATAGTCTGGCTTGGAGTTTTCTTTGGAGCTGGTTTGCAGGCTGGGGCTTTGGAGGTGCCTGAACTAGGTTTGGCAGAAGTCTCTTTCCTCACTTGCCCTGCAGAGGAAGAAAATTTGTCAATAGTTTTGTCAGCTTTGAGGGATGCCATTTTAAATACTCTTCTAAGCAAACACTTCACCTAGCCTCAAGTTTTAACACTACAAAATACATCAATTTATAGCTGAGCTTAAGCATAATAATAGGCCAATTACACCAAATTGGCAATAAATTGAGGGAATGGAATAAACTGAACTGTGGGGTAATGGAGGGATAATGTTGCAGCATCTTATACTTTACCTTAGTTAGGCAATAAATTTGATTCATATTCTATAATTTGGTTTCACATATTGAGGCCTGCATGATTCATATGCTGTTTACCAGAAGCCTTGTATTTTCTTTGTTTGCTAATAGCTATATACCTTTTCAATTTATAGGATATAGATAATGGGTTCTTATCCTTGTTTGTTAAAGGCAACAACAACAAAATTCATGCCAAAAAAATTAACAACAAATAAATTAATTGTTTGTTACTTTTTATTGTCATGACACTAGTTTGCTATAAAGTATATATAAAGGACCAGATGCTACACTATACCCACTTTTTATTTTTCACATACATACTAAAATGATTCTTAACTATTTTAAAATTTAGTACCATAAATGTTTCTAAAAGTAATATTTATTTTGTTTCATGGTGGATTAATACTTGTTAGATTAAGAAAAGAGAAGAATACCACTAACTAGTAACTACTTAGGTTGACTGTGTTGAGTAGCTGAAGGCTAAGATGATTGTTTTTTGGGTCCTTCAGTCATTATTACTGCTGTTTTGGCTAGCTTCTCTGCATTCTGTTGAGAAATACGAACTCTTTCTACACCTATTTGTCAAATCCAATATATTCATTAATAATGAATACGTTTTTCAACAAGCTAGTTTTAACTATTTATAAATTAATCAATTAATTAATATAAGTGAAGGTACACATCCAAAGGGGAGTGTCCTAGTACAAAAGTGACGCTGCCAATTGTAACACTTGCATGGCAAGTTTTTCAAAAGTAAAAATGTGACACTGATGAAAATGAGACAACGTCAAAAAGAGAAATGAAAGAAAATGTTCCCAACTTTTTTTTTCTACTTGCTTGCTTTTCTTTTCTTTATCCACTTTTCCTTTTTGGTTTAGGATGAAGTGTATGTAATTTGCTTTTGCATTGTTGTTAGGATTAGTTTTATATATTCATGCGTTTGTATCACTTTATATATTTCTTATGAATTGTTGTTGCGTAAAAAATTTACCTAAAAACACTACTACAAAATATACTTTCTACGTCGTCATTTAACGTCGGTTATAGCTGAGACGACGTAGAAAGTACTTTCCATGTCGGTTCCCAGATGAGACGACGTAGAAAGTACTTTCCACGTCGGTTCCCAGATGAACCGACGTTGAAAGTTGAATAGTAAACACATTCTACGTCGGTTCCTAGATAAATCGACGTTGAAAGTCTTTATTTTTATTTTTACTTATTGACACTTTCCACGTCGGTTCCCATATGAACCGACGTTGAAAGTCTTTTTTTTTATTTTTTTTCAGCCAAAAACTCACTTAAATTTGAAAATTGTCATTGGCGGGATTCGAACCCAGTACTTTAAAGTTGGAGGCCGATACTCCAACTACTAAGCTACTAGAATTTTCTCGATAATAACTTACAAATAAATTATATTTATATACAAATAAATATATATCCATGTAAATATATATTTATTTGTATATATTTTCTGGAAAGTATTTTTATTTTTATTTTCAGCCAAAAATTCTCTTAAGTTAATGAATTATCACGGATAGCATTTGAACCCAGTATTTTAGGGTTGAAAGTTAATATCCCAACCACTAAACTACTATAATTTTTTGATAATAAATTACAAATAAATTATATTGGTATTTTTCGATCGAGGGTGAAAGTGTGATTGACTCTTGCTTGAGTGAAAATATGTTAAAGCTCACGGAAATTCACTTACTCAAGTCTCGCTTGAGCGAAAATTGGTATTTTTCGCTTGAGAGAAAATAACGCGTTTCCCAAATTTATTTTATATCATTATATAAATAAAATTATAAAGATTATATTCTGTCATTAAATTACAAACTCATATAAAGATACCTGCTCACAAATTTAGCATCAAATTTTGAAAACCCACTCGACACACACTTTCACTTTCGAGTGTGCCCTCACATCCAAGATATAAATATATAACTATATAAATATATCAAAATATATAAATATATTTGTATTTATATATTTATATATTTACACGGATATATATTTATTTGTATATAAATATAATTTATTTGTAAGTTATTATCAAAAAATTCTAGTAGTTTAGTGGTTGGAGTATCAGCCTCCAACTCTAAAGTACTCGGGTTCGAATCCGCCAATGACAATTCTCTTCAAAAATTAATAAACTTCTAAAAAATATAATATAAAGAGATGGAGGACCTAATAAAAATATAATATAAAGAGAGGAGAGACTTCTAGATAAATAAAAGGGGGTAAAGGGGTTGTAAATAAATAAAAATTATTAATTTAAAAAGTTATACTTTCAACGTCGGTTTATTAGAAACGACGTTGAAAAGTCGTTTAAATTTAATTTATTTCTTATGATAGAGGCATTAATCATGAGTTGTGGGACTTGCGTGTAAAAATTACAGTTTGGAATGTAATAATTAAGTTACGAAAAATGATATGATTTACTAACATGTTAATAACTTGTTCATCAAGTACTTCAAATTCCTATATTCATATGTGCAAGTACAAAAACTTAATAGGTAGAAAGCTTTTAACTAGGGTTTGTCTAATGTATTAAGACAAACTTCCTTAAGATTAGCTCTTGTTTTCCTAAACTCTTGTTTTCCTAAACAAGAAGTTACATGCTTCTAAATTAGGACAAAATTTTACTCTCATTATATAAGACACGTGTACGGTTGCTTTTTAATGCTTATTTTTTAAGGTTGGTTAATTGTGAATATATAACCAACTTGATTTGAATTAATGAATGTGTAGGAAGAATATATATTATAACTTGGGTCAAATAATGCAAGGGGTCCAAAAGTTAAAGTACATACTTGTATGTCAAAGATGAACTATTCCAATTCTAAAAAATAGATCAGTTTTGTGACTTGTTCTCATTTTTTAAAATTGGTGTGAGATGATTGCTAAAAGAAAAGACATGGATGACACTCAGCATTAAGCAATAATACTATATATCGTCACATGCAGGTTTACAACAATTCTCTTGAACAATTTTACCAATAGTTTTTCCATGTCTAATATCATACCATCTGTTGTCTTTCAATTTTAATAATTTTTTTGGTACACGATACTTCTTGAAGGTTAAGTGTTGGCAAATCAGACGCCAAACAAAGGCTCCTCAAGCTCCATGGACTATCCATACTGATTTTGAAAGGGGATTTATTTGTGCTGAGGTGAGTTGAGTTCATGAATATTGACATTTCTTGATTTAACTTGGTTGATTCTTCCTTTTATATATTTGCAAATAAGTTTTAGTACACTGATCCCTTTTTTATTCAAGCCTAATTGCTTGAAAGTCCAATGTTAAATTGGATTTGACAACATAAAAGTAGCTTAGTATTATTATGTTGAATCCAATGTTTAATCAATGTTCGATTTACTTGGAGCATAGTTTAATCAAAATTCAATGGTCGATTTCTTTCAAACAATTCATTCAATTGATCTTATTCTCTTCAATATTACAGAACATGGATGGTATTTCTTTCAGTCGCGGTTGGATGTATGATAGATGTTATAGTGGTAGAAGAGGTTTGAAAGAGTCTTTTGTTATAGGGGTTGAAGAGTTTGTTAGATTTACTCGACAATATGAGTATTACGAACGTGATGGGGGAATTCGATGTCCATGCACCAAATGCGATTGTTGTGTAGAAGATTAGTATGCCCAGAGATTAGTATCAAAGTTGGGATTAGAGGTGAAGAAGATCGATTGTTGTGTGAGTGGGTGTATGCTTTTTTATGACAATGACAATGGAGAAAAAGATGCTACATTACTTCAATGCAAATTTTGTCAAAAGCCAAGATATCATGAGAAAAGTAGTGGAACAACCCATAAAAAGCCAGTTCCAGTAAAGTACATGTTTTACTTGCCTATAATTCCTAGATTACAAAGAATATTTGCATCAATGCAAACTGCTGGACAAATGACTTGGCACCATGACAATAAAACTTTCGATGTATTACGCCATCCATCAGATGGTGAAGCTTGGAAACACTTCGATAAAAAACATCCAACTTTTGTTACTGATCCACGCAATGTCAGACTTGAGTTATGTTATGATGGATTTAATCCATATATTCAGGCTTCATCTTCACCTTATTCTTGTTGGCCTATCATTGTTACTCCATACAATCTTCCTCCTCAAATGTGCATGACCAAGCCATATATGTTTGTAACTTTTCTAATTCCGGGTCCATCCAATCTAAAGGCCTCTATTGATGTTTACTTAGAGCCTTTAATTAATGATTTGAAAAAATTGTGGAATGGTGCTCTCGCATCCGATATTTCAAAGAAACAAAATTTTATGATGAGGGCAGCTTTATTGTGGACAATTAATGATTTTCCCACTTATGGGATGTTATCTGGTTGCGGGACTCATGGTAGATTGGCTTGCCCACATTGCATGGAGCATAAAAAATCCTTTACATTAAATTATGATCGTAAAAGTTGTTGGTTTGATTCGCATCGAATGTTCTTACCAAATTATCATCCATTTAGAAGAAACATTAAAGCCTTTCGAAAGGGAGAAGTTGAAGTAAAAGGTTCACCTCCTCGGCTAACACCTAGACAAATTTGGAGAAGAGTAAAAGATTTGTTAGAATCGCGCAGCGAAATGTTCGCGTTTAGGGACAAAAACCAAGAGGGGGGAGGGGTGAATTGGTTTCTTATAAAAATTAGGGTTTTAAAAATTTTCCCCAAATTTTACTGATTAAAATGCTTGTAATGTAAAGAGATAAAGGGAAAGAAGATTACACAGATGATTTATATTGGTTCAGATCAAAAGACCCTACGTCCAGTTGTTAATCACTCTAAAGAGGATTAACGTTGTCACTATAATCACAAGTTACAATAGAATACAAATTCAAAAAGATAAGGATCAGAAAACACCTCTCTTGAGTCACACAGGAGATGAACACCTCATTTGAATCCACAAAGGATGAACAACAGCTTTTCCCAGAGATGGCACAACACACAATCCACCAAGAAACCCACTCAATGATTCTTATCACTTCTAGCCCACACTAGGTTTTCAAAAGCCCCTTTTTCTTCCCTACAAAAATTTCTCTAGCAGTCACAACTCTTAACTTTTGTATGAAAAATGTTTGTTATTTTGCAGAGAGCCTTAGAGAACCTTAAGTAGAGAGAATAGGGTCTGGGAAATGATGATTTTCAAAAACATAAGAATTGGGAATATGGTTCTCGTAAATTGGTCCAAATTTGAATTTCAAAATGTTAGAATCGCACAGCGGAATGTTTGCGTTTACAGACAAAAGCCAAGAGGGGGGTGAATTGGTTTCTTAAACAAAAATTAGGGTTTTAAAATTTTCCCCAAATTTCACCAATAAAAATGTTGTGTAAAGTAAATAGAGAAGGGATAGAAGATTACACAGTCAATTTATACTGGTTCGGATCAAAAGACCCTACGTCCTGTTGCTAATCACTCAAACAGAGGATTAATGTTGTCACTATAATCACAGTTATACAAACAGATTGTTAGAAAAGGAGGTTGAGATCAAGAGGGGGGTGAATTGATCTTTGTAAGATTTTTGCAAATTAGAGATTATCTATTTCAAAGATTAAGAGTTCTGACCAATTCTTGAATCAAACAAAACAAACAATCAAAATAAAGATAGCAGTAGAATTAAAGAGAGAAAGGTTTAGAGAGATATAACCAAGATTTATACTGGTTCACCCAATCCTAGGGCTACGTCCATTTCTCAGCCAAATTCCAGCTGAGTTTCACTAGATTGAATGTTTACAGATTACAATTCCAATCACACACCCAATCTACCTCAAGAACCAAAATTCCAGTCCTTGCACCTAAACCTTCACCAAGAACCAACTTCCAGTTCTTGAACCACCCTGCAGCCAAATTCCAGCCACAGAAACCAGTGCCCACACTTCTAGACACTCACAATACAGTAATGAAATGTAAAAGAAACAAAGAGAAGAAACTAGAACACTCAAACCCGGATTCTGCTGCTCTGCAGAATGAGTTTCTTCACAAAAGAAATGCAGAAAATGCCTCAAAAAAGAACTTTGAAAAACTTCACAAAACATTTGCGTGATTCTTTCTTGAAAGTAACTCTTATGATTGCTTGATTGATTGCTCAAAGGTATATTTTAAAAGACTCAAGCAATCCTATTTATATAGAAGATTGTTCAAACTGCTGGTTTAATTAATCTGTTAAAACAATCTTTTAATCTATTAAAAGTCTTGATTTAATCTATTAAAACATCTTTTAATTTGTTAAAATGTTCTTGATCATTTTCCATATTTATTTTAACTGATGCGACGTCATTTCAATCGATTAAAACACTTTGTAAAAAATCCCTTAAGTTGTTTAAATCGATTAATTCACCTTTTAATCGATTAAAATACTCCCAAATGTTTTCATAAAACTTTCTAAGTGATTTTAACTGATAACAATCTGTTTTAATCGATTAAAACACTTTGGAAAAAATCTCTTAGTTGTTTTAATCGATTAATTCACATTTTAATCGATTAAAATCCTGCCAAATAGTTACATAAAACTTTCTAAGTCATTTTAACTGATAACACATCGATTAAAATCCTGACAGAACTTCTTTCAAAAACTTTCAAGTGGTTTTAATCGATTAATTCGCAATTACATTGATTAAAATACTGACAGAACATATTTCCAAATACTTCAATTTATTTTAATTGATTATTTCGAGTTTGTATCAATTAAAATACTGCCAGAACATTTTCCAAAACATTCTATGTTATTTTAATCGATTATTTCGAATCTACATCAGTTAAAATACTGGCAGAAGGTTTTCAAAAACTCCTTTAATGAAAATAATCGATTAATTCGAAGATATATCAATTAAAATAGTTTCAGTGTATGTTTTAAAAGGTTTTAATCAATTATTTCGAAAACCTATCAGTTAAAAACCTGTTATGTAAGTGTTAAGAACATTTTAACTGATAAAACTCATATAATATCAGTTAAAACAATTACTTAAAAACCATTTAACCGATTACTTTGGTTTTTAACAGATTAAACATGTTTAGAGGCATTTTGCAAAATCTTTTAAATGATGAAACCTCATGCAGCAGAGAGATATGAATGATTATACCTATGTATAGATGCAGACTCACTAATCACTCTACCCTTTTAACCAAGTAACCTTTGACATCAGCAGAATATCCTTGACTTCATTTTGACTTCATCAAATCAACAAGATCTTCGTTTAATCAAATGATTCAATAAGATCTTCATCACTTCCAGTCTCCCCTATTTGATGAAGACAAACACCTCTTTGAATAATATCGCTACAAAAGAAGTCACTTGAATATACAAATTAGTGAGTATTCAAAAATTAATCACTTCTCCCCCTAGATTACTACTCCCCCTAAAATAGTGAGTATAAAAACAATCATTATAAAAAACAATCATAAAAACATTTCTCCCCCTTTGACTTCATCAAAAATAGGGAATAGAGGAGAAAAACAAACAATAGGCATGGTATGTAAAAAAATAAAAAAATAAAATACAAAAATCGTGATACCATCAAGAAGTATTACTCTTTTAAGAACCAAGTAAAGTTGATTCAAACTTATCTTCATTAACACATTTGTAATGAATACAATAGACACGTGTAAAGATAAGGGAACCATGCTTTAGTATCATGTTACAAGAACAACCATTAACTAAAGCCTTTAATTTTCTTTCCAGAGTAATAATCGATTAAAAACAGGGCATAATCGATTAAATTGTTCTTGTTATTGATTTTAATTGATACAAATAATGTTTTAATCGATCAAAACAATAATGAAAGTTGAAATTTAAAAACTTGAGAGTCCATTTAATCGATTAAATCGACATTTAATCGATTAAAATTGTATGAAAAAGTTTTGTAAAGTTCATTTAATCGATTAAAGCTTGTTTATATCAATTAAAACAACCAAATTTAGAAACTAAGTGATGTTTGATGTATCTAAAATGCCTAATTCATTTTGAATTTTAATAAGAATGGTTATTATAAGATGTTTAGTAACAAAGTCAACTAATTTGATTAAGTTTTAATCAAAAGATAGAGAAAAATCAGAGTAAGGCATCTTATCAAGTGATTTTAATTGATGTAAATCAATTTTAGTTGATACAAATTCATGATTTATGATTTTAATCGATTAAATGAACTTAAGTTTTTAGATTTCAACTTTCATTACATTTTTAATCGATTAAAACATTATTTGTATCAATTAAAATCAAGAATAAGAACAATTTAATCAATTATGCCCTGCTTTTAATTGATTATTACTCTGAAATAAAATTAAAGGCTTTAGTTAATGGTTGTTCTTGTAACATGCTACTAAAGCATGAGTCCCTTATCTTTACACGCATGTCTATTGTATTCATTACAAACGTGTTAATGAAGATAAGTTTGAATCAACTTTAATTGGTCTTTAAATGAGTAATACATCTAGATGGTATCATGATTTCTTATAATTTCAAAATAAATTTTGTTACATGGCATGCATATTGTTTGTTTTTCTCCTCTATTCCCTATTTTTGATGAAGTCAAAGGGGGAGAAATAATTGATATGTTTATAATGATTTTTTATATACTCACTATTTTAGTGGGGAGTAGTAATCTAGGGGGAGAAATGATTAATTTTTGAATACTCACTAATCATATATATTCAAGTGACTTCTTCTGCAGAGATATTATTCAAAGAGGTGTTTGTCTTCATCAAATAGGGGAGACTGAAAGTGATGAAGATCTTATTGAATCATTTGATTAAACAAAGATCTTATTGATTTGATGAAGTCAAAATGAAGTCAAAGACTATTCCTGGTGAAGTCAAAGGTTACTTGGTTAAAAGGGTAGAGTGATTAGTGAGTCTGCATCTATACATAGGTATACTCATTCATATCTCTCTGCCGCATGAGGTTTCATCATTTAAAAGATTTTGCAAATGCCTCTAAACATGTTTAATCTATTAAAAACCAAAGTAATCGGTTAAATGGTTTTTAAGTAAATTGTTTTAACCGATATTATATGAGCTTTATCAGCTAAAATGTTCTTAACACTTACATAACATGTTTTTAACTGATAAGTTTTTGAAATAATCGATTAAAACCTTTTAAAACATTCACTCGAATCTGTTTTAATTGATATATCTTCGAATTAATCGATTGTTTTCATTAAAGGAGCTTTTGAAAACCTTCTCACGTATTTTAATCGATGTAGAATCGAAATAATCGATTAAAATGACTTAAGATGTTTTAAAAAGTGTTATGGCAGTATTTTAATCGATACAAACTCAAAATAATCGATTAAAATAACTTGAAGTATTTTGAAAGATGTTACGTCAAGTATTTTAATTGATGTAAATGCGAATTAATCGATTAAAATCACTTGAAAGTTTTTGAAAGAAGTTACATCGAGATTTTAATCGATGTGTTATTAGTTAAAATCACTTAAAAGTTTTATGAAAACATTTGGCAGGATTTTAATCGATTAAAATGCGAATTAATCGATTAAAACAACTAAGAGATTTTTTCCAAAGTGTTTTAATCGATTAAAACAAATTGTTATCAGCTTAAAATTACTTAGAAAGTTTTATGAAAACATTTGGCAGGTATTTTAATCGATTAAAAGGCGAATTAATCGATTAAAACAACTTAAGAGATTTTTTACAAATTGTTTTGATCGATTGAAATGATGTTTCATCGATTAAAACAAATATGGAAAATGATCAAGAACATTTTAACAGATTAAAAGAAGTTTTAACAAATTAATTCAAGACTTTTAACAGATTAAAAGATTGTTTTAACAGATTAATTAAACCAGCAGTTTGAACAATCTTCTATATAAACAAGATTGCTTGAGTCTTTTAAAATATACCTTTGAAGCAATCAATCAAGCAATCATAAGAGCTACTTTCAAGAAAGAATCACACAAGTTTTGTGAAGTTTTTCAAAGTTCTTTCTTGAGGCAATTTCTCGCATTTCTTTTGTGAAGAAACTCATTCTGCAGAGGCCGCATAATCCGGTTTGAGTGTTCTAGTTTCTTCTCTTTGTTTCTTTTATATTTCATTACTCGTATTGTGAGTGTCCGGAAGTGTGGGCACTCGGTTTCTATGACTGGAATTTGGCTGCAGGGTGGTTCAAGAACTGATAGTTGGTACTTGGTGAAGGTTTAGGTGCAAGGACTAGAATTTTGGTTCTTGTGGTAGATTGGGTGTGTGATTGGAATCTGTAATTTGTAAAACATTCAATCTAGTGGAACTCAGCTAGAATTTGAATGAGAACTGGACGTAGCCCTGGGATTGGGTGAACCAGTATAAATCTTGGTTGTATCTCTCTAAACCTTTCTCTCTTTAATTCTGCTGCTGCCTTTATTTTGATTGTTTGTTTTGTTCGATTCAAGAATTGGTCAGAACTCTTAATCTTTGAAATAGATAATATGTAATTCTCGAAAATCTTTCAAAGATCAATTCACCCCCCCTCTTGATCTCAACCTCCTATTCTAACAACTCTGACACTTGATACAAATCTATGCTAATCGTGCTAATCTTGACCTGGCTATATAGAGTCAAGCATTTTAATTCATTTCGAGGTGTTTCCTTGATCATCATCAAAAAGGGGGAGATTGAAAGCAATGAGGGGGAGATTGATGGAAATTTCCCTACATTCCCAAGAGATGATTTTGATGATGATTCAAGTCAACTACATTCAAGTCAACACCATTCAAGATGAATTAAGGACAAGCTGAATTTATGACGTTGGTGAAAATGTGAAACATTTCCCTACATGCCAAAGATATGTTTTTGATAAAGATGATGATTCAAGCAAGCCCAAGATGATTCTCGAAGACTAGATAGAGTCTTAGAATACTGGATATGGAGGTACAAGTTGATGAAGTAATATTATGCATAAGCCTCCAAAGCACAAGTGTGATAAAATTCATAACGTGATATTTTTCACTCGTCATAATCAATTATGATGCATCAGAAATGGAAAAATGATTTTCTCTCGTCATAATTGATTATATTGGTAACATAATCAATTATGGCAATTCAAATTTGAAAATATATCTGTTTTGAAGAATACATATTTTTGAATATATCCCGATTTTTATTCACAAAAATATTAATGTCCAATTACCATTTTCTCGATGTTATTTTTCTATTTAATTAAGTTTTGATGAAAAAAAATCAAAAAACACAATTAGCAGAATTCAAAAATACAATTTATATTCAAACAAGCTTTTGAGAAAAGAATTCACGAGCAAGGCAATAGAGATCTTTTACATGTTTTGAGAAAACCCTCTTCTCTATTGCCTACTCGTGTGCTTGAATTATTGGCAAGCGTACCAAAATTATCAATCGCGAGTATAGTATTTCGATT